>CM054946.1:18466948-18744268 GCA_029168755.2 Tillandsia fasciculata | reverse complement strand
GACGCCATTCATACGCGAAAAAGGCAGGAGAGAGATTCTGCTAGAATACACTTGGAATTAAGCAGGTGGAGAGTGTTTTTTTAATATCTTCTAGATTGAAATTCTAACTAGTATGGTGGGATATTTTTTTATTTTTATTAGACAGACGATTTTGGTTAAACAAATTTAAGTGTTTTTTTTTTTTTTTTTTTTTTTTTTTTTTTTTTTTTTTTTTTTTGTGGGGAAGGGTTTAGGTACCTGCATATTTGAATCAGGCCTGATTTGTGTCTAGAAACTATTATGTTGACAGTGCATACATATCACAATGTTCTAGCATGGTATGCTCTTTAGTAAATAATACAATAAATACGAATTTGGCTTTGTTCAGTTTCTTGTGCTCCCTTTTTCAGATCTATGTTCTTATCATGTTTGATTTAGCTTCTGGAATATCTTCTCTGAAATTATGACATTTTGATGGAAATACTACTTCCAACAAAATAGTGAGCTCTTTTTCTTAGGAATCATTTTGTGTAGCTTTAGAGTTTAGACCCTCTTTCACCAAAGAGGCCCATGGAGACATAACATATGAAAAAGATCTCAATCCAACAGTGAATTCCTCTGTTCGCGCCCGACATCCTTCTCGTTCCGTCGCGGAGCACCAACTGAGAACTGCTGCGATAACGGTGTCGCTAAACGCCATTGCGGTGACCGCCACCGTGAACGTCTCTCTTAATCTGAACGTCTCTCTTAATCTCCAACTCTAATCGACTATTAACCTGCAGATCCCAAGTTCCTAACCCATTTAATGTTGTTGTCTTGTGTTAAAATAACATTTATTTTAGGGGACAAAGGTGCAATGCGTCTGCTACCTAGTCCGTTTCGATTGGCTGTTAGATGGCGACGTGTTACTTCTTTTGTTTTAGAAACCCAATACCTAAGTCTCAATTATTGGAGGATATCAAATTGATGTTGAAACCTATTCCCCACCATGTTGGGTCCAGGCTCACTGCAAAGTTGGAACTTAAATCTATTATATATCGAGGGAGATGAGACCACAAAAAAGACAGTAGAAAAAAATTAAAAAATAAAAAAATAAAAAAAAAAAACATGGAAAAGGTAGGGACAGGAGATCTCTTTTTTTTTTCCGAAAAAATGCAATTTTTCAATAATTAAGACATTACTAACAAGTAATTTGTGCGATGCAGTAAATAAGTATTATTAAAAATAAAAAATATAAATAATAAAAATAAACATTCATAATTATAATTTTATTAAATTTTACTATTTCAAAAAATAATTATATATTAGGTCATTTCAAACATGTCAAATTTGAAAAAAAAAAAAGAAAAAAAGAGAAAATAGTCCTATTTTTCGAGGTGGAAAAGTGAAAGGTTACGGCAATTGAAGAAAAGAGAATAGTGATTCAGTTCAAAGAAAAAAAATAAGTCAATTCAAAAGAGCAAAAAATTTAGATCAATAAAGATGAAGAGTTATAACTGAATCGAACCCAAATATAAAAATGATGATGCCATGTATATAAATTATTAAAAATTAATATATAGTTCTAGATTTTAGTATGAGAACAAGTGGAAATAAAAAAAAAGGTTCAATTATTTTTGGGTCGTAACTAAGCATCAATTAATGTGGGCCTGGATGTTAGGAAAACATAACATATGCCTGTGTGGCAACAATTTTTCAATGCAATATAAGTTGAACTAGCCCCCGGAGCAAGTAATTGAGATAATATACATATATACATATATATATATATATATATATATATATATATATATATATATATATATATATATATAGCTAGATTGAAATACTATTAATAGCACCAGATTATTGGTGCTATTAAATTTTTAACTCTTAAATTAAAAGATGTATGATTTAGATGATAGTGGATCCCTTGGGTTTAATGGGTGGTTGGAAAAATAGTAAAATCTAACAGGTGAAAATGATTAAAGAAGCTGATCTAAGAGTAGAAAACTTGATAGCGACAAATACTTGATACTATCGATAGTATAGTAGCCGAACTCGAATCTCCTCTCTCTCTCTCTGCTCATCTCTCCTCCTCTCTCTCTCTATATATATATATATATATATAGAGTCCGGCTAGAATACTATCGATAGCATCAAACAATTGGTGCTATCAAGTTTTCAGCCATTGAATGAAAATATATGCGGTTGGGATTATAGTGGTCCCCTAAGATTTTTACTATTCAACCAACCACTAGTAAACCCGAGGGACCACTATAATTCCAACCGCTATTGCATGTCACAACTTAAAAATATTAAATCTAAGCCGTTGATCAGATATGGATGGACGGTAACTTAAAAAAAAAAAAAAAGGTATAGGAGTATGGCTCTATATATAATATTATATATATATATATATATATATATATATATTATTATTGAGAGAGAGAGAGAGAGAGAGAGTTTATATATTTTTAAAAGCACAAAGTCTAACTATACTTGCGAATTTTTACCATTGAATTTGTATTGAGATGTGTGCTATTGTAAAATCAACTAAAGAGAGAAAAAAAAGTACAATGACACCTTCTTCTCAATACAAATTTAATGTTGAAAATTCATAAGAATAATTGGGCTTGAACTCCTATACTTTTAAAAGTACCAAGCCATTAAAGCTGATAGATTTTTAGCTATTGAATGAAAAAATATGTGGTTAGGATAATATTGAGCCTCTTAAGTTAAGTGAGTGATTGGTAGAATAAAATGATTTAAGTGATGAAATTAGTCAAAGGGGTAGATATAACGGTAGAAAACTTACAAACATCAATTGCTTTGTCCTTGTACAAGCATAGTAGCCGAACTACACACACACACACATATATATATATATATATATATATATATATATATATATATATATATATATAATATATATATATATATATATTACTCTTAAAATTTGAATTAATTTTATATATAAGATACAAATATACTAAAACATTTTAATCTGACTATAACTTTTGGGCGGTGGTTAACCCTAAGAGGTTAAAAAATTAAGCGTGTTAGAATTAAAGTAGTCCTAGAACGGATGATCCTGACGAGACGTTATAACTAAAGAAGTAGGAACGTAAAACCTCCAAAATTTGAATAATTAGTTTTATATATAAAGTACAAATAGGTTTTTAAAACCTTTTAAACCTGGTTATATATAGTATTTTGAACGATAGTTAAACCCAAAGATTAAAAGATTAAAAATATCAGAACTAGAGTAGTCCTAAGATGAATATCCTCTGAAAATAGAGCCATATATATATATATATATATATATATATATATATATATTATATATATATATATATATATAATACCCTCAACCATGTTTTTAGTTTACTAATAGCCACGTTTTACATGTTCCTAGTTCCATTCCTTGATCATTAGTTTTAATATTATTAGAACAATATGGTTAGAAGTCCAGTAGTATAGATTTTTTTATTTTTTCCATCCACACTGCCAACTTTACCATTTATGATAGATAAATAATATAAAAACTTCGATAAACAAATAACACGTGAAGATCCTATTTTTATATAATTAGGAATAAATCAGATTATCTGTTTATTTTTTAAAATTAAAATTTACTAAAATATAAATTATACTAGAGACATCGCGAGGGGAGAGAGCGGCCCTATTGTTTCTACATCTTCATCTATTAGGCATTTGAAAAAGATGATCACTTTTAGAGAGGTGATCACGAGTTCGTTTATATATATATATATATATATATATATTATATATATATATATATATATATATTATATATATATCAGTAGTCCTCAAAAACTAAAAAACTTTAGCTTTCCCTTAAAATGAAAAGAGTGGACACTGAAAAAGTGAAACATATATAAAAGATGGCAACTTTTGACCAAAATTAGAAAGTGGAACGTCATGTAGCATCATCTTCATCTTCATCTTCATTTCAATTATGGCTCTCCTGGTGCTTTCACCATCCACCAGTCATTTCCTAAGTAGAAAAATTATTTTAATTAAGAGTAATATTATCTATATATATCTATAATCTATAATATAAGTATAAATTGTACACTTTAATCATCAAAATTTACTCACTTATTTTTTCAGTTTTATTTTAATATTAACAATTCAAAAGAGATTTTTATTATTTTAAGTCCGGTTCACGGACGACTCTATGGACCAAGACCACGGAATAGTTTCTCAAGGGTGAGGGGGCCTTATTGGAGAATTATTGCCTGCACCTGCTGTATGTGCACCTCATCTAATTTTATAATCAAATGTCTTAAAATCAAAACTTAGTTTGATGAATGTGATCTACACAATTTAAAAGCCTTTACTAGATTTGAAAAAGCTATAAATAAGGAATCAACTACACTGAACAATTTTTAGCTTTGTGAATTTTTTAAATATTGTAGAACACGTCCAATGAATTAAATTTGAACATTAAAATTTTTATTATAAAATTTTAGATATGTACACTTATTCATCCGAGGTAGGCAATAGTTTCTATTTTTTGAAAAAATTAACTTTTTAAGGTTGTAGGTTCTATCCCACTCTTAATTAGGAGCATAAGTAAATAAATAAATAAACTGTCTATTTCACAGGCGACTCAGTGGACCAAGACCACCCAATAATTCGCTACAAGTGAGGGGTCCTTTAACTTTGTGAACTTCTATTTGTCTCCACCTTAGGTTTGTTTTTGTCCAGGAGCCACCCACGTGGCACGCTCATCTCCTCCAGTGCACCAACGCATGCACTCCTCGCACGTGGGAGGTGCGGGTGCACACGAGAGAGAGGGGGGCCCACCGCGTGGCTACACGTGTGCATATACTATATGTAGCAAATTGATTATATTGTTACTAATTTGATTTTAATGATGGATTATCTGAATTGACCCATATTATTAAATATGGTCTAAATAATTGAAGGTATATGAAAATTAAATTTTAATTTTTTTCCGATATTATCAATCTAATGATCAAAAAGTTATAAAAGTTGTACTTTTAATGATATATATAAGACGTTTGTTCGTTTAACGGTATAAAAAAATCTAAATTAATTAAAAAAAAATTAAACTATTTAAAATAAAATTTATACGCTCGATTTTAATTACAAGACTCACATTATTATTTTTTGAGAAAAATTTATTTTCAATCATTCATTTTTGTGTCCACTTATGAACAAGAAAAGAATATATAAATTTTTTTTTTGATTTTTAGATAATTTAAATGGTGTAGATTATATTAACAATACCGATCGTCATTTTGAAAACTTTATTATCGAAAACAACTCGGTAGTAACGAAGTCCATTTGCTACCGAAAGAATTCCAGCCTAACTCTTACTAACATATATTGTCAGACTGAGGCCGACTATTAAACTATCAATAGCATCAAGCATTTAGCTCTATCAAATTTAACTCTCAGCCCATACTATTTCACCAAACACCAATTAAATCCTAGAATATTATTATCATCATAACTGCACGTTTTTTTATTCAAAAGTCCAAAACTTAATAGCACTAATGACTTGATACTATTAATACTGTAGTAACTTAATTATTGTCAAACTTACGTGGCATCTCGAATAGTATATATTATTCATATATGATTCTGTATATTATAAGTGTCAACACATTACTTATATATCATAGACATGTTGAAAAACCCAAAGTATTTATGTTGTTGTTTTCGCGCGTTAAATTCTACGGAGACAAATGCGTGGGGCCGACATGTTCTAGTTAAATCGATCCACGTATAGAGAGAACTCTTGTTCTATATGTCATATTAGGAATTTGTGTACACTAACTTTTATTTTTTTTATCCTCATTCTATACAATGATTTTGATGCCATTATTAAGGTCACAATATTGAGAAAGAGTACAGGGTTGATAGATGGATCCACAATATTAATTGATTTAAACTTAGGTATCACAGTATTTTGTAAACAGTAGGTGTGATCAATTGATTCTATGACTTTTCTTAAGTTGATGAGATTTTTCAAAATAAAAGGTTATGATTTAATCCCCTAAAAAAAGTTAAATATAATTATCTTATACAAAAGCTGAGCTAGATGATTAGGATATGCGGTAATTAATACATAATATTGTATTAATATATATGAGCTCAGTTGAGTGACTTTGTGATAACTGAATAATATGAATGATTTTGGATTAAGATAGCACGAAAAAGTATTTGTATAATGTATGAAACATAGAGATCATATTTGACTTTTACTGCAAAATCGAATGGATGTTTTCGTGTAAAAGATATATTGTTAAATATTTATGAAAAATAATTCTTTATATACATACAAAATAATAAGCAAGAGACCCAAAAAATTGATAGATAGAAACGAAATATATGAATTTTTGGCTTATAATTGGGTTCAAATAAATATGTTATATACTTCGTTTTCAATGAAAATTGGGCTTCTTCATCTGATTTTTTTTTT
The DNA here is from genome assembly GCA_029168755.2 of Tillandsia fasciculata. Taxonomy (NCBI): domain Eukaryota; kingdom Viridiplantae; phylum Streptophyta; class Magnoliopsida; order Poales; family Bromeliaceae; genus Tillandsia; species Tillandsia fasciculata. The sequence goes on along the minus strand of CM054946.1, from coordinate 18,737,829 downwards.
TCATATTAATTTAGTATTTTCTCAACGCGCAAACATTATTATTAGGAATGCATACTGGTTTTGGAGAAATTAATATCAAGGTGTTAAAAATGTTCAAAAAACGAAAAGTTATTATGGTTTAATTGAGATTTTATTTAATTAATGATCATTCGTGATACATGAAAATGACACACATGCATGTAGTATTCAATCCGTGTAAGTTATAGAATTTTAAAAAAATATGCAAATGAACTATTTGGAAATTATCAGTCAAAAAGGCTAAATTATTTCAAAACTTTATAAGTATTATTTGTTCATACAATCTATTTAATAAAATAAAAAAAAATCATTAAGCTACGAAATATATATATAGATGGCTTTGGATCGAATAAGGCATTAATTAACGACTCCTGTGCTTATAAAAAATAATATTAATTAATAGAGGTTCTTTTAAAATTTTAATTAAATAATAAATAGTAATTAATTTCAATAGCTATTATAGCTAGTAATATCAAAATTATTTTTTCTAATAATATCTTCTTTTTTTTTGTTGGTACTGAGCTCAACATAGCGCATATATGGCTGAGGAACTCCTGGATGACTTTTTATTATTAGAATAATTTGATGATTCATATAATTTATTTACATATAAAAATATTAAAAAATAGTTTTAATATATAAATTAGTTTTTATGAATCTCAATATTATATTGGACAAGGGCTCTTAATTAACGAGGGGGGCTCCTCGTTTATTTAGTTAAAATTTGTCGTTGATAATACAGTGAGTCAGAGATATTTAATTGGTTTAAACTGTTCATTTGGAGGTTTTTTAACTAAAAATTTTGGTTAATAATTACAGGAAATTACAGTGAGTGGATTGCTAAATTTAAGCACAATTAACTAAATCAGCTGAAGAGTTGGGTGCGATTATGTGGTGTGGAAAAATGGATGGTGGTGAGTGAAAGAAAGATCCATATTTTTGTTGAGAGGAGAGAGAATTTAAATGATTGAGGTGGGCCCCAGAGAACCTAAAGAAGAGATTGGAGCCCACCAATGAAAGGGATGTGTGTGGTGGGGGTGCTGGGATCTTGTGCTGCGGTGACTCTCACTTTCATGACAACAAAATATATATGTATATATAGTAGGGGTTATATATTTTTTAAAAATATAAATAAAATTATATTTATAAATTTTTTATTATTAAAGTTATATTGAAATTTATATATTATATATAATATATATATATATATATATATATATATATATATATATTATATATATAGGGCAATTTCCTATGTACCCCTAAAATTTTTTCTGTTTTCAGATTTACCCCTCTTAAAAGGCTAATATTAAAACTACCCTTCTTACGTTCCAACTTCTTTCCAAAATACCCCTGAAGTTAAACTCTGTTAGTGTACCGTTTGGAACTGCCGTTATCTGTATGTAATTACTATTTGCCCTTTCAATATACCCTGAACCCTAAACCCTAAACCCTAAAACCCCTAAACCCTAAAACCCTAACCCTAAACCCTAAACCCTAAAACTCTAACCCTAAACCCTAAAATCCTAAAAAAACCCTAAAACCCTAAACTCTAAAACCCTAAACTCTAAACCCTAGAACCCTAAAAAAATTCTAAACCTAAACCCTAAAATCCTAAACCCTAAACCCTAAAACCCTAAAAAAATTCTAAACCCTAAACCCTAAACCCTAAACCGGAGGCAAATAGGTATATCTGATAGTTTTCAACTCCGATTATTATTTAACTCTAGTTTAACCCTAGTTAACTTAACAAAGGGAAACGGTAGGGGTATTTTAATAACGGTGGAACGTATGAAGGGTATATTGGAAAGAAAAAAATAAGAGGGGTAAATCAGATATTTCTTCATATATCAAGGGTGCACAGGCAATATCCCTATATATATATATTATATATATAATATATATATATATATATATATATATATATATATAGTTAATTTTATAATTGCACAAATCTCATTACAAATTTAATGATAAAAAATTTACAAGTATGATTTAACTTGTACTTTAAAAACATATAAGCTCTACTCTCTCTCTCTCTCTCTCTCTCTCTCTTTCTCTCTCTCTCTCTCTCTCTCTCTTATATATATATATATATATATATATATATATATATGTCCGACTACTATACTATTAATAATACCAAGCATTTAGTGCTATCAAGTTTTCTACCCTTAAATCAATCTCTTTAATTATTTTCACCCGTTAAATATTACTATTTTTTCAATCACCCATTAAACCCAAGAAACCCACTATCATCTAAACCACACATCTTTTAATCTAAGAGTTAAAAACTTAATATATAGTACCAATAATCTGATACTATTAATAATAATCCAGCCGAACTCTCTCTCTCTCTATATATATAGTTTAGCTACTATGTTTGTACAAGTATCAAGCAATTTGTGCTTGTAAATTTTCTACCATTAGATCTATTTTTTTTTACTAATTTCATCCTTCGATCATTCTATTCCACCAACCACTTATTTAATCCAAGGGATCATTATCATCCTAATCATAAATCTTTTCATCCGAGGCCTAAAAACCTACCAGCATTAATGACTTGATATTTTTAAAAACATAAAAACTCAATTTTTATATATATATATATATATATATATATATATATATATATATATATATATATTAGAATACTATTGATACTCATTTTTTTTTATGATGGAATTTTTGAGACGACGATCGACATTGTTAAATATAATTCAGACTATTTAAATTATATGAAAATTAAATTTCATACTATTATACTATTAATAACATCAAACATTTGATACTATCAAGTTAATTTTTAATCGTTAGATTTATCTTTTTGACTATTTTCACTCCTTAGATCATACCATTACACCAACCGCCCACTAAACACTAGAGCACCAAAGTGCTATTAGTAGTATAGTATTATATATATATAATTGAGCTTCTATGCTGGTAAAAGTACCAAGTTATTTGTGTTTGTGAGTTTTTTACCCTTGGATGTAGGAGTGTGCGGTTAGGATGATGGTGGGCTCCTTGGGTTTAGTGGGTGGTAGGTGGAATAGTATGATCTAAGAGATAGAATTAATCAAAGGGTTAGATCTAACGGTAGAAAACTTACAAGCACCAATTGCTTGGTACTTGTACAAGTACAGTAGCCGGACTCTCTATATATATATAACTAGACTATTATGCGATCGATAGCACTAAGTCTTTGGTGCTATTATATTTTTGACCATTGAATTAAGAGATTTGCGGTTAGGATGATAGTGAGCCCCCCTGGGTTAGTAGGTGGTTAGAAGCACGGAGGTCTTCGTGCTATTAAATTGTTTTCGATGTTGGACTTCCAAATTGACGATCATCTCTATTAGACTTGATCTAAAATATTTGAAGTATGTAGAAAATAAAATATTTGAATATATCATTTAACTAGTGATAAAAAAAAATTAAAATCAATAATTGAATGTAAAAATCTCGCAAAATATGATGATATGATATTAAAATTTTAGATCGAATATATTAATTTTATTTTATATAGTATAAAAAAAATTTTACCAAAATTTTACATAATTTGAATATTTTTAAACCGTTAAATTTACAAACGGCTCACTATAATTATTAAAATTATTAATTTTTAGTATCTTGATTATTAAAAAAATAATATTAAAAAATTAAAAATTTTATTTTTTAAATATTTTAAATACTCTAAATTAAATTGAATGAAACCGATCATTTATTCAAAAATTTTAATATCAAAAACGATTTGAAAATACAATAACCTCCGTACTTTTATATGCACACAAATATATATTTATATATAAAAGTAAATTTATGTAAAATAATTTCATCATAATATTGTCATTCGAAAGAAAAAATTATCCTGTGGAGGCTGGATATCGTAACTCAATTATTAATTAATATCTTATTAAAATCCAATATGAGACCCTTTTCAGAAGTACAAAAAAATTTGTTAAATTCATATATAATAAATAGGGGCAATTTCCTACGTATTCCTAAAAATTTCCCTGTTTTCAGATTTACCCCTCTTAGAAGGCTAATATTAAAACTACCCTTCTTACGTTCCAATTTCTTTCCAAAATACCCCTGAAGTTAAACTCTGTTAGTGTACCGTTTGAAACTGCCGTTATCGGTGTGTAATTACTATTTTGCCCTTTCAAATATACCCTAAACCCTAAACCCTAAAACCCTAAACCTTAAACCCCAAAACCCTAAACCCCTAAACCCTAAATCCTAAAAATCCTAAACCCTAAACCCTAAAACCTTAAACCCTAAACCCTAAACCCTAAAAACCCTAAACCCTAAACCCTAAAACCCTAAACCCTAAACTCTAAAACCTAAAAAATCCTAACCCTAAACCGGGGCAAAATAGGTATATCTGATAGTTTTCAACTCCGATTATTATTTAACTCTAGTTTAACCCTAGTTAACTTAACAAAGGGAAACGGTAGGGGCATTTTTAATAACGGTGGAACGTATGAGGGGTATATTGGAAAGAAAAAAATAAGAGGGGTAAATCAGATATTTCTTCATATTTCAGGGGTACACAGGCAATTATTCCTAATAAATAAGAACTTTTTAATAGCATTGATTGGAATGATTATTACGGTCTATAAAATAGAACTTCAAAGTTTATAATAAATAATAATAATAATAATAATTTATCATATATTTTGGAGTTATAATTTATATTTTATCAATTTATACCTAAAAGTTTACAAACATTAAGATTTGGAATTTTGTAGATTGCAATCTATAAATTTTTTAAATTTGAAAAACTTCATAATAAATTTTGTTATAACAGAACTCATATTTTAATTTCGAACTTATAGCTTTAATTTAAATTTTCATCCAACTATATTAAGATGGATTGATAATTTATTTATTATAAATAAAATAAATCACATATTACTAACTAACTGCGTACAAACTAATTAACAATTAAGATATATTGAAAAAAAAAAAAACAAACAAAAAACAAAACATCACCTTCATCATCATATATAAATAAAAATAAAAATACAATTTGTTTTTTCTCTAATTAAAGAGGCTCCTAAATACCACAGGGGTTGAGAGGTTCTCCCCCTCCCACCCCTCTCTTTCTCTCTCTCTCTCTGTCTCTCTCTCTCCCTCCATTAATACAATCTCAAGGTTAATTTCCATTTCCAATATCTCCCCTTTTCTCTTTCCCCTTCTCGTCGCCCTTAGATTACCCCACCACTCCTCCATGTCCCCCTCTCGTTGTTTTCTCGTACACCCTATGCCACACCCTTTCCCTTCACCCCACTTTATATAAAAATCCCTTTTTTATTCATTGTTTCCTCTTGCCCGGTACAATCGTGGTGTCTCTTCTTTTTTCTTTTTTTTTTTTTTTTTTTTTTTTTTTTGAAGGAAGGCCCATTTTTTCTAGTTCATTTTGACGTATGGTGGTGGACTCAGCTGGGGTTTTCTCCTTTTTTTTCCGTTTTAATTTCAGGGTGCCCGTGGGAATTTAGCTCGGTGGGTTTTGATGTGTGTCTAGAACCTCCGCTATATGATTTACAGATCATTTTAATTTCATCTCCAGTAGATATTGGAGAAATTTTTGTGTTTGAATCATCTACGATGAAGGAGGGTGGAAGCAGCAGCTGCTAAAGATTGGATCTTTTCAGCGTTTTAGGAGGTGGGTATCGATTTATTCCATTTTATTTGTGATTGTTTAGCCAAAAATATGATGCAAAGTTCTTTTTTTGATTCAGCTTTTTTCGGGCTTTTATTGTTGGTTAGTCTCTTTCTATTTTTTTTTTTGGCTAAATTACAGAAAACCCCCCTCTAATATCCCGCTTTTCCACTTTACCCCCCTGTCTTTTAAAAGTCGACAATCTGCCCACTCGTAATTACCGAAATATGCATTTACCCCCCTGCCAGATATGAAAGTCATCCATGAGCCTCTAATGGATGCATTTATCCTTTCCCCCCTGCCAGATATGAATTGGTTTCTTACCAATTTGTTACAAGCAATTGGCTCATTAGAGGCTCATGGATGGACTTTCATATCTGGCAGGGGGGTAAATGTATATTTCGGTAATTACGAGGGGGCAGGTTGTCAACTTTTAAAAGACAGGGGGGTAAAGTGGAAAAGCGGGATATTAGAGGGGGGTTTTCTGTAATTTAGCCTTTTTTTTTTAAAAAAAAAAATAAAAATAAAAATTCCCCATTTATTGCAGAAATTGGGTTTAATTTTTCACCTCTAAGATGGAGGATGAGGGTAAGACCATGGTGATCAGGGAGATGGATTGTATGAATTGGGTGAAAGAGAAAGAATCAGAGGTGGAAAAGGATGGTAATGGTGAGTTCTCAAAAGAAGCTTCCTTTACGAACAAGCCGAGATCAGGTGCTTCTGATTTCATTGAAGAATCTGATATCATCAAAAGGAAAGATAAGGATAAGAACAGAGAGAACAGGAAGCTCAGTAGGCAGGACCGAATCGAGCTCAGCAGGCTTTTCCAGGGCGCGGTGACGGCTCACGACTGGGAGCTCGCGGAGAGCTTGGTTCTCTTGGCTGATCTTCAGACTCTCAATGATGCATTGTGCGTGGCGCTGGATTCGATATGGTTCTTGAGCACCAATGATGAATTGCGCGGAATCACGGCGCTGATAAAGAAGATCGTCGCCAACGGCGCCAGCGATTTCACGAGGGCGGCGCTCCGGACCTCGTTTCTCGCTTCGTGCGTCTCTGCCTGTAAAAGCAAGACGATGAGCTTGGCCGAGACCGTGAATGTCATGGCTCAAAGGTGAGCCTGCTGCCTCAGTCTCGGTATTCTTGTTATGTAACTTTTCAGATTCTGCAATGGCTAATTTGGCATACTTCCTATCTAGTTCTTTACTGAGGAGCATGAAAAGAAATAATTAATCCCAATGTATACGGAAAATGATAAATTACCTCATAGGTGGAATGCACACAACACTTGATTAAGACCTTGCATCTAACTCTTATGATCATAATCAACAAAGACAAAACTCGCATGCAGCACAACTAATTCTGATTTTCGACATCCAAACATTCACATGGTGCACTAACTTTGTAGCATTGGGTTTAACTTGTCCTCAATTGTACTCTCAATAAAACCAAATTTTCAACTTTGAGAATTATTGACTTAAAAATTTTGAATATTTTTCTTTATTGCTATTTGCGGATATCTATTAGGATTTATTTTTCATTTCCAAAAATATAATATTCTCCTGATAAGATGTGTTTTAAATAGTCATTGTAAGTTCTTTTTTTTGGCTTCCTAATCAGGCTGCAGGAGCGTCTCCAAGAATGCCACGGCGATGAGGTTTTGAAGGCAGAAGCAGGTGCCAAAGTCCAGAAATTCACGGAATGGGCTTTGAAGTGCATCGGCTTCCACTCGCGCTCCCGAGAGAATAATATGGATGGTAGAGGGAATCATGGCACGATTCTCGAAGTGCAGCTCCAATTATCGGCATTTAAGGCTTTTCTTGATCTCGCGGGAAATCATCTCACCGGGAAGGACTTCACCGAGGCCTTCGATGCGGCCTGCTTTCCTCTTACCTTGTTTTCCAGCTCATTTGATCCCGGTTGGGCTTCTGGGATTCAAGCAACTGCTATTCAAGGTCTTTTGGGAATGCTTGTAGAGGGGGGCGCGGATAATGTCAACCAGTGCTTTCTAGAAGCTTCACGATTTGGGAGTACTGAACTTGTCCGCATCTTGCTTCAGGTAATCCATGAAGAACTTGTTCAATTTGAATATGCTGAGGAGTACTGCACATTCTTATAATTGTATGTGCCATCCTTAATGCTCTATCTGAATCCTTAGGATGTATGTATGCAATTCCTGGTACTGCTGCTTCATAATATAATATAATGCCTTTCAATTATACAGGACATTTTTCCTTTGATGATGCTTTTTATTTGATACTTTCTACAGTATATGTAGTCTTGTTGCCGCATAATATATGCAATCTTGTTTTGGTTGCTCTATACAGGTCTAATTTGGCCATGTTGTAGTGCATTGAGCCATCGATTAATTCTGATATATTCCCTGTTAAGCAATGTGATATATTTACTTCAGAAGTTTCTTGGAGCATATTTCCATCTTTTACTATTCAGTCTTTTATAATGCCATGCAATCAGTTTCTGAGATAACATAGAAAGATTATGGTATTTATTGATAATATGTCTTCTTCAGAAGAAATTTCTCCAGTGTTTAATGACTCATGGATCATGGTGGAGTGAAATTCACAATCTCATCTATCTAATTGTAAATAGATAGGTGAAGTTCGGTGTTTCCTTTTTTTCACTCGCATGCATGCCATCTGTGATCGGCAAATGGATCTCACAATACACAACTGCTTATGATCTTAAGCTTTTGCTGCTGGTTTAAACAGTGAATAGGATGTTCTGAGCAGAATATGTTTCGTCTGCTGGATCTTGTTAATGCTATGCTCTACCTATTCGAAGTCCATCCCCTGTTTAAATGAATAAGAGTGCTTGATAGAAATTTTTTCTTTTTCTCCCTCCTACAATTTGTGAGCAACTGATCAAAAGAACATTTAACGGTTGTATTTCTCTTTGTCAAAATAAGCAATGCCTGAACCCTGATAGTTTCTTTTGTACATTGTTTTTCCATATATCTGTACAATAATACCGGGATTTTTAACCATTTTTTCTTTCTTTCTAAATTCAGATTGCTCAGAGGAACAGCCTGGATGTGGATGTCGACCTTGCCCTTGGCTTTGCATCCCACTACTGCAAGATCGGGACCATGGAGTGCCTTGTCGAGGAAGGTAATGCTGCCGCCTTCCTAGGCCCGCTGATGCGGGCGGCCGAGCGGGGGTGCATGCCTGTTGTCCGGTGGTTTGTTGGCAGGGGCTGCCGCGACATGGAGCTCTGCCTCGCCCTCACAGCCGCCACCTCCGCTAGCCAGGTCGACATCGCTGCCTACCTCCTCCCCCGTGTCCCTCGTCATGTCCTTGCGGCCCTCAGCGTCGAGATTCTTAAGGCCGCCGGCGAGCGGAGCGGTGGTGGGTCCCTAGATGGCGTCGCCTTCCTCCTCCAGTCTGACTTCTTAGGTGACCCTGCTGCGACCTACACTGTGGCCGACAGCATTGCCCGGTTGGAAGACGAGGCAGTTGCACCAGAACTTAGGGCTTTTCTTAAGGAGCACTGGTCGGAGGCGGCGTTCACAGAGGGTTTGAGGTCAGGGGAGGACCACTTCGTGAACTTCATGAGGGTTTTGAAGAACGGCGACTCGCCCATGTGCCTCAGGTTCTAATCATTCCTTTCTTTTTGCATGTATATACCCTTGCAAATGTGTAAAATACTATAATTGCACTTGCACAGATGGCCTCACAGGTTAATATTTTCGTGTCAGCTTCTGAAAACCATATTTATTCACATTTATTCCACTGTTGGTGTATAACTAAAAAATTCATTTTTGCGTAGATACCCCGAAAGGGCACGTCGGCAGATGAATAAGGTTTGAGGGGCACAACCATTATATGTTTATATATATACATATATATATATTTGTAAGGGTATATACACAAATGAACTCTTTCTTATTTTGAATCTTAAATATCTAAATATCTAAATGCTGGTGTAATTCCAGGGACCTGCCGCGGCCGCTAGTAATAGCAATGGCGTACCTGCCGCTCTATACGGAGTGTTTGGCGGCAGGGGCCACGTTGTTGCCGCAGAGGCTGAGAGGGCGGCTCGTGGAGGCAGCGAGAAGGCTAAGTGGCAGCGAGGAGGTCAATAAAAGTAGCCAGGGGAGAGAGCTCCTGCTGATATTGGAGCAGCACCTTCCGACCTTCTTGACCAAACATATGTAAATCCTTAGCTGAAAACAAAGAGGAAAAAAACTTCTGGGCTTCGGTACTACGGATAACATTGTTCTCCCTTTGTGTTGAGAGTAGCAGCAGGGCTAGTTGGCGTATGGGGATGAACCAACTTTTAGAAACTAGAGGGTTTATATTGATCACCGCCTTGACGAAGTCGTGATGAGAGTATAGTTTTGGGCTCTTATATGTTTTCAATCATTGTAATCTAATCTCTCCGTGTACTTCGGATCTTCGTCGCCCTCGTTCCATCAATGAGATATAAGGATGTGCAGTATCTTATAACCAGTCTTATAAATTGCTATGAAGTCCCAGAATCTTCACAGCTCATGAGACTTGCATTTCTTCTTAAATTCTGATCATTCGCATTTCATCCTAAATTTCCTTTTACTTCTGGGAAAATTATGAGCTATCATTCTACCAAATCAAAATATTTTTGTGATAGTTCCTGTTCTGAGTTAGAAAAACTGTTTTTTTTTTTTGGTTCAGCAGAGCATTTTGTGCTTGAATATTTTCAAATAAATCCTTTTCTTTGTTAGTTATGTTTATTCCCACGGTATAATAGTTTGGGACCCTCAATCTCGTGCACCTATTTGCGAAGAATCATACAAAATTTGAATTATTGGTCAACAAAAAATTAATATGAACTGTGTCACTATCATGGTAGCTTTCTTTGATAAATACATTCAATTCCAACACTTTCAACTTTAAATAATACCCTCAATATGTCACGTAATTATGTTCCACCGACGTTCCACAATTATTACTAAAAACAGCAACATTGAATTAAATTAAACAATTAATCTTCTTGTTCTCTAGTTCTACCAGCATAAGAAACACCAATGAGAGAAAAATGAGAAAGCTTCCAGGCACTGTACATCAAAAAAAAAAAAAAAAAAAAAAAAAAAGATTCAGAACCATAATTCTTAATAAGTGCATGCCTAGCTACCTGCTTTGAGCTTCTAAACAAGTACGTTAGAGTACGGTAGAGCTGTTCGAAAAAGCATTATCGATTTTGACCAATTTCCTGCCACAGATAGAAGTAAAAAATTGCGATTGAAGGTTTTGCTTTGGGTGCTTAAAATTGTGTTTTGACTTCATACAGAATATCTGATATCCAGTTCTCGAGTAGAAACTGAAAATCTTCATCAGAAACTAGAATACCATCTGCAGGATCATTTTTATATTGTTATCATGTTACAAGAGTTACTTTGATTCTCTTATATGAGCACACAGATAACACAAGAGAACTGTAAGCCATTCCTGTGGATGATGCAAATTCTGCAAGGTATAACAGGAAAATGATGGCTACATATAAAGACTTGCATCAGCCAAGTAGTTAGAGAGTTGATGCCATTCTAAAGTGACTAGCTTGCAGATCATTTTTCGGTCAAGAGAAAAACACATTGTATGCATTCTTATGTTCTTTGCAATAGCCAGCAGCAATCATTATATTAATTATTCATTTAAAGGTTGTTAGCAGGAGTTCATCACCATTTATACTATCTGCCTCAGCATAAATTCATAGTCATGGGTGGTTGTGTCACTTCAAAAGACAATATAGTGAAAAATGAATACACTGTATGTGGAAACATAACTGCATACCCAAGAACACCAAGACACAAACCAAACTGCAGAGCACGAATTACAAATAGCAACAAATTTGGTTGCAAAGAATACTGAAATCTTAGGAATGACTAAAAAAAGCGCAATAACATTTCTCAGTCTAACTTCTTTCAAATGCGAAGAGCGTCGTGTTTCACGTTCATATCATGCAAAAGAAGACATATATGATACAGAAAAATGATCGCTGTCTGTTAGGAAAGCGTCGCAATCCCATCTTTAATTCTTGTACAAATGTATTGTGGATACATGCTGACTCAGAGACACTGCTGAAGAGATGTACACGAGCGGATAACATATCTTAGCTGCACAACAGTATCAAGAGCAAAACCAAAATTCTGCACACTCTTTCCACAAATGCACCAAGAACAAAATCAACAATTGAAGCACGAAAGCTCTTCTTTGGTCTTCAGATACTTATGAATCTAGCCTTCAAGTGCTTTTTTTTCTTTTATCAAGGCCAAGAGCACCCAAGCATCTCCAAGTATTTTAAATCTGATTAGTAGCTTCAAAAACTGAAACAACCGACAACAAGCACTTGCTTCTGTAACTTGCTGCAATAGTTTTATTCATAATTTGATTCATTTTCCATGTTAGCAAGCAACATGAAATATATAGGATGGAAATGTTATCAGACCAGTAAAATTGGTGATCGAGTCAACCATAGCAAATTTAACTTACAAATGTACTGATTCTGCACACTGTTTCAAAGGAATGAAACAATATTACTGAGCAACTTCTATATAACGTAAAATCTATTACTTGATAAAAGTACGTTACAAGCAACCACCATCGACAACTCGGCAAAACAATTCATCTCGCTCATCTCCTGAAAAATGAAAATTTTCACAGGCATATTTACAGGTAGGACGACGCAATGTTCCGGACATCGGATGGCATAAAAGCCAAGACCATAAGCACAACAAGCATGCCTATCGGAAGTAGCAGTAGCAACGAGGGCGGCGGGGGCAACGGCGGCAAAATGAGCGGAAGTATAAGCAATGAGACAGTTACGCAGAGAAGCAGAAGAAATGATTCCATGCTGAAATAATTCGTCGGAAGAACTTTCTTTTCAGTTACTACCAGTTCCTGAGTTCGCTTAGCCGCGCTCAGACCGGCCGGAATAGAATTCCTCCTCCCTCTGCCTTCCATTTCACAAACCCTGTAAGCCTTAATTTCAAATCTTCCTTTTCGTAATTCGCTGTCTAAGTGAAGAATCTCAAAATACATTTAATATGGTCCCTTGTGTTTGTTGATTTCGTCCGCGGTGGGTATAGTTTCCAACTGTTAAACTGATTAAGAAGTGTTCAGTGGCAAATGTGTTGTTTGATTTGGAGAAACCACAGTCAGATTCCGAACAAATCTGAGTACATTGGGTAGCAATAGCTGTTGGAGATCAAACCACAGTTCACCCTGTCAAAATTGCGGAGAGATATTGCAATCAACTTAATGATATGTATAAAAATCAAACAAAAAGAACTTTAAAGAGCTCTAAAAAAAACTTGAACTTGCTCAATTCAAACAAACAAATAATCAATAAATATAAACTTTTTCTTTTGTTGATAGGAGTCCCTATGTCCCAACTTGACCAAAAAGGCAAAATATGTTCATTGGATTAACAGGTACAGTAGGGCCTTGAACAACAAAACATTATTTACATGTAGAACACATTTAAAAAAATAAATTCTGCATAAACAAAATTTGAAAAGCAATACCTTTGCTCCAACCTCAAATTTATTAATGAGGAGGGATTACAAGAGAGATCAAGAGCAAGAGCTCAAGTAGTTAAATTGATGAACAAAGAGGAAAGAACCAACAAGAAGATGATGTTAGGATAGATAAAGAAAAAGGAAGCAAAGGAGGAAGGATGAATATATGGTAAATAAAGGGATGTGCTTGTGCTTTGATTTGAGGTATAAATGTTTCAGAGATGTGAGAGAGAGAGAGAGAGAGAGAGAGAGAGAAAGGCAAATACCAGTGATGGTGAAATGGGCCCTTTGTTGCTCTCTTTTTAAAATGCTGGGGATGGGGGATGGGTATGCTGTAAAATTTTTGTGTGTGGGAGGTGATGGTGGTGGTGGTGGGGGAGAGCAGTCTGAGAATTTTTTGGGGTTGGATACACTGCATTCTAATTCACCCCATGCAAAGTGGGGAACATTTATTTGCCCCTTTATCTAATTTTCTTTTTTTGTTTTAATTTTTTCACTTTTGAAAGGGAAACAAGTTTGGTACTAAGGTTCCTCCCCCTTGGCCTCCACTGTCCTGTCCTCTCTCTCTCTCTCTCTCTCTCTCTAACACTTGTTCTCTTTCTCTTTCATCCCCCCTCATTGTCTCATAGTTTTCACCCTAATCTCAGTCAAAAGGGACCACTCTCTCCTTCTTTGCCATGTGTTGTGCTTTTGTTCCAGAACAGTGACTTTTTATTAGGTGATAATAACACTAATCCCTCTCATTAATTGTTCAATGTTTCTATCTGGGCCCAAACCAACATTGTTTTTTTTATTTTAAAAAAAAAATTGTACCCATTTTTTTTGTGTGAGAGCAAAATGTTGGGAGATTTTAGAGGTGCTATTTGCTCCTGTTCAGTCCCAAATAAATTTTGGAATTTTCTATAATACAAGACTGATTGAAATTGAGTATGGTAAATTCAAATCTAATAATAAAACCGAAATAATTCGATTCAGTTCAGTACCAAAGTTTTGATTATTGTAGCCATTCGATCATCATCTAACAATTAAAATAAGTACCCGATTTGTTGTCTCAAAAATAAAATATAAAGAATTTTTTAGGGTGTCGTGGCAGCAGAGCTACTACTAATTCACTCCATTAAAATAATACAATCTGCAATACTTAATTCAAGCAGATCGTACTGTCCGTATTAATACCCAAGTAAAAATAAATTTCTAATAAAAAGTGTAAATGTGGGGAATTCGATACAATAACAATCACACGTTTTTAAAAAAAATAAGAAAAATTAAAAAGCAAAGAGTGGGGACAAGGAACAATTAAAAACAAAAAAAAAAAAAGAGGAGAGGGGATGCATATGCATGCAGCTGGAGATTCAATTGCCAAGTTGCAGAATGGCATCCCTTTTTCGCCTCAGAAATCCTGCAGCCCCTCCCCATTTGCCCCTTTTTTTTTTTTTTTTTTTTTTTTTTTTTTTTCTCGATATCTTTAACAATGTAGAAACAAAGCATCTTTATTTATCATGTGCCCCACGGGAAAGTTCTCTCTATCTGTGTAACTCTTTTTCGTAAAATCATGAGCAAAAAAAAAAATTTATTAAAAACATGTTTTTTATATATTCTTTAGTATTTTATTTTAAGCACCATTTAGTTGCATATAATTATACTTGTACTATAGTATATAATTATATACAAATCTAAATTTGATATTTTATTTGGCGCATATGTTTTCGCCAAAACAACTTAATTATACTTGCAGTATTTTTTAAGATTAATTTCATAAAACTCTTTATAAATATATTAAATAGTAAGATATACTTTTCAAAAAATTTTAATTGTTCATATATATTCCTACCGTTAATATCTGTTAGAAAAATATAGTTAATTATAGATTAAATACTTAATTTTGATTAGTGAGTGAGATAAATTTATTTTTTTATCCTTTCAGGTATTATACTTAATTATAGATATATTTTTTTGACAGTTAAAATTTTTGAATGGATATATTTGCAAGAACAAAATTGATATATTATTTATATTTTGTTAAAAAATAAATCGTAAACTAAAGATAACAAATCAGAAGATATATATATATAACTTAAAATTTTTGAAGGATATAAATATAAAAAATTAAATTTTGTAGGAATATATATTTATTATTTCATATGTTTACACGAAATTAAAATTTATCTTATTTTTTACTATATCCAACCAAATAAAATATATATAGTATTTTTAACTATGCTGTATTTCTAACTACATCAAACAAAAAAATTCCTTACAAAATGTGAACATGGCAAGCTATTTTTCACTCGAAAACATTTTATATAAAATTCAAATATTTGCAAAACTCTTTTTCACTTTTTAGATTTTAATTTATTAATTTTTTTCCATATATATATACAAACACCACCTAACAAGCAAAGCCAACCAACCAACCAATCACTTCATGCGTGTTGGAATGGAAATAGCTCACCAAAAATATTACAAGAAAAAACTAATTGTTTATATATTTTAATTTAATTATTATTAATTTTATGTGAAATAATTAGTAAATATTAAAAACTTGTCGTCCACTTTCCTGTCCAAACAACAGCCCATCAGATACTGCACCTTCCTTCAACAACAAACACAATTTTTTATTCAATATTTTAATTAATCCTTTTTATTATATATTTGCTGGGTTTTGTGGTCTTTGGTTGATAAAAAATCCTTTATATTAAGTAATTTATTATTCCATATATATAACTTTATTTTTTAAAAATTAAACCTATTTTATTAATCCTTTGGATCTTTAGCTATTAATATATATATATATATATATATATATATATATATATATATATATATATATATATATATATATATATATATATATATATATATATATATATATATATATATATATTTATTTATTTATTTATTTATTTATTTTATTTTGTTGGTTTCGTAAATTTTGAAATTTTGAGATAGAATCTAGATCGAGCTTCAAATTGAAAATCTTATTATTTGTTGCAATTCGAGATAATAAGATGTTGACGTAAGTGATATACAAAATTTAAAATATTTGTTCATGCATACAATAAAAAATACTTTGTGGGGAAATCCAAAGCATTTTGAGATGTAAATACAAATCATAAGAGATGTCCAGAATAAGTATAATTTGATGAATATTAATTACAAAGAAAAGCTCAAAGAAATATTCTTATTACGAGCGGATTTTGTGCGTGAGAGAACAATATTCAACCATATTTGGCGACAATAAGAACTAATTTATTAATATTTCAAATAAATTTATGATAATTAAGATCTGTTACTTTCGAACCAAGACCTCTTGATTTGAGTGGGATTGAATAGATGTTACGTATGTTTGATTATTCAAAATTTGCATCTCACAAAATGATCATTTGTCTCATGCCGTGTATCCCCGGGCAATACAAAAAATTGACTATGAATAAACTTTATATATATATATATATATATATATATATATATATATATATATATATATATATATATATATATATATATATATAGCAACCTATTTGTCTTAAAGTCAAGGACAATTATATGCCAAAAAAAAAAAAGCCAAAAAAAAATAATAATGATAATCCTAAGTCAACCAATATAATATGTAATTTTGGGGTCAAAACAAGGTGAATTAGAAATCACATATCCAAAGCTTGGATTGTGTAATGATTCTCCTTCTAATATATATCTGAGCGTTCTAAATTAAGCATGTTGTATCAAATTAACCTACGAAATTTGTATTTATATCAAAAATTAATCATTTTATCTAATGTAGTACCATGCATACATTGAACCTAAGAAGGAGGCTAATTAAAGAATAAAACAATTAATGGCTCTTCAACGGTCAAAATTTTTAGCTGGAGAGAATAGTACGCAGGATAAGATGCAATTTGGTAACTTTTGTTTGGGCATTTGCCATTTAATTGGAACTAACTAAGAAGGTGCAGGTTGTGATGTCATGTGTCTTGATACTTTGTATTGTTGACTAGAATAGCTTAATTAGATTTTGGGGCAACATAAATGTATCATTGACTTGAATACTTGAGTTAATTTATTAGGTAATTTTACCTTTTATGCTAAGGAAATTTTGACCTCATATTAAAGGAAAAAGGATAGATCTAGTAAGAAAAAAAAAAAAAAAACATTAATGCCTCCTGCAGTAGCTGTTCTTATCCTAGAAAATTTGATTCTCTAGAATTCTCGAGCATTATTCGTCTGTTAATTAGCTTAAGATGAGATTATATTATGGTCCCTACACACGATGATCGAAAAGAAAAAAAAAAAAGAAAAAAAAAGAAAGAAAAAAAGAGAGATCTCTTATTAGAAGGAAGTTGCTTATTCGTCTCTCTTACTTTTCTGTTTATCGATTGATTGTTCGTGAAATTAGTTAAATTTTCGTAGTTAAAATTGGCTTTTGGCTTCTGCAAAATGTTGGGCCTTTTGTTTTTAAAATTTTAAAAACAAAAGCTTCAATTTCGGGCAAAAAGCCGAAATCCTAGATTGTGAAGTATCTAAAAATGTAGGCACCTAAAGTTTGAACCTGATTGCATGTATCAAAAATCTTTTCTAATTAAATGTAGAGTTACTACAACAAAATTAGGTTATAGGGATACATGTTTGTGACACTTTTGTATAAGTGTCCTATCTATATTTCATCTATATCCAAAATTAAGTTATAGGGACATATTTTTGGGACATATTATAAAAATATGTCGCTATACACCCTAACGGCGGCACATATAGCAACACTAACAATAAGTGCCGGTATTTTTGCCAGCGACACTTTTTTTAGATTTTAGAAATACTTAAAAATATCGCTATAGCATAATTTTGTTGTAGTGAGTACTATTTCAATGTTGGTAGTGATCACCTTAATTGCTTCCCAATCTTAAAAGTTTATTCCAAACTAAAAAGTAAATATAATATTTTTAAAATAATCTTCGGATTACTACTTAAAACAATAAGAATTTCACAAGTTCCGAGCAAGCGAATATCTACTGATAATTATTCCAAAGTGGTTTTCTTTTTGTCGAATATATGCTAACGTTGCAATTATCGCTAACTCTCTTTCCCTTAAACTTCGTCTTATATACTCAAAAGCAGCCCCCCAAATTTCAATATCTTATTATATATACAGTACGTAAATACAAAGAAATTAAGCACAATAAGGAAAAATGAGATTATTCTATGGTGATCGAATACCAATCGTGTACGTCACTCACTTAACAAGCTAGAGCGGGTCTATAAACAAAGTTTCCATATTTTTGGTTTTGATTTTTTTTTTTTTTATTTCCAACTTTGTGCTCCCTGAATGAACACAGTATACAAATTGAATAGGTCACTCCTCATCGTTTTTTGAGGTTATATTAATCGCACACATAGGTTCATGCATTGTGGTACAAAAGGTACCTCAAGTTGCGGCTTCACCATCCAAAAATATTAAATAACTGCAGGGTGTATTCGTGCAACATATGCTTCCACGAGGAAGCTTTTACATGCATTAGATTTCCGGCAATCACATGTGGCATTGTTGACATTTTTGTCCTTTCTGTTTCACCGACCCAGCTGCAAGTTTTGTACTCAAATCTCTTGTTTTTCTTCTCCTTCTTTTATATATATATATATATATATATATATATATTTCTAAAAAAAAAATTTTAAATATAAATATTAAGAATATTATTTTATAATAATTTAAGTTTTTAAAACATAATATATTTTTTATATTTTTAAACTAGAAGATTTCGAGTTCGAATACCACGGTATTCTACTTTGATTCAAGTTCACGCTAAAAAAATATTATTTGGGAAGCCCGCAACAGATCCGCCGCCCATACGGGAAGACCCGTATAGGCGAAGCGTCTAACCTTCAAAAAGAATGATACTATAGTTATACAGATATCAGAGCTGAAAAGTAAACTACTGAAATAAGAAATAATACAACTCCAAAAGTATAAGTCTGAACCTCACTACAAAAATCTCTCAAAAAAATAAAACTTTCAAATAGTGTTTCAAAATTTAATTATTAATACTCATAGGTTGGTTCGGAAATAATAAATGTTGGAATAAATTTTTTAATTTCTGAAATAACTATTTTGGAATAGTCAGTAATAAAAATAAATTTGTATTTAATTTGTAATGCTGTTATTCCCCTAAATAACTGAAATTATTATTTTTGTTAATTTTATAAATGAGTAGAGAATAGTGAAAAAATTGATAATTATATTTGATATAAAATATAATTTAATAAAAAGTTTTATTATAAAAGCAATTTATTATAATATTTAATGAAAATAAATTATTATAACATTTATGTACAATTTATTATAATATTTAAATATAAATAATATGTATTAATATATCCAATTACTAATTTTATAATAAAAATAACTTATTATAATATATAATAAGGTATGTCTGCATAATTTAATTTTAATTTAATTTATAATTTTAATAAAGTTTAGAATTAAATCTTGGAATATCACTATTTCACAGAAATGGTGGAATAGTTTATTCAAAGTTATTCCGAGATAACAAGCAAAATTTGACCGAAATAAAATATTTTGATCAAAAATTATATCGTTTGGCAGAATAACGAAAATAATTTTCGTTATCCCAATTTTATCTACAAACCAAACGAAGCCTTATAATCGAACCAAAGCTTTGGAACTAATACTTTACTATTTGGGCGGCCCAAAAGAGTCATCTCTTCTTTCTATTGCAGCAAGAAAAAAAAAGAAAAAAAAGGAAAAAAATGTGAACCTTATGTTACAGAATACTCATAAAAAGTTTAAGCCAATTTGGCTTGGGAAAGTGAAAACCAACCTGTTTAGCGAAAAAAATGTGTCTTACACCCGAAAGGAATATATTGAAATGAGCTGTGAGGTCCAAATAACCACAGATCCAATTTTAGACCCCTTCAGCTATTTTTATTATTATTATTATTATTCTAAATCTAATATCATTTAGTGATTTTATATCAGCTCTAGTAGGATATTGTTCGGAAGGTCTCTACTCAAAACTTGCACACGACATTTTAAAATAACTCAAATGACACTTTTTTTTTTTTTTTTTTGTTGTTGTTGTTGTCAATTTTACTAAGTAGCTTCGTCGAAATTACTTGGAGATCTTTGTCCAATCCTTCAAGCAATGCTCAAATTAACATGCCCAGATGATTCCACACAAGTTGTAGTTGGAGAAGTTTCACAAAATATAGGAAACTTCTCTATTTAAGTCAATCAACTTTATCTTGGCTCAAACTGGGGATTGTATCTATATATTACTTGAGTAGAAGAAAAGAATCTATCAAATCACTGGTAGTCTAAATGGTAAGGTGTATGATAACTCAATTCTCAAAATTGAAGATTCATATCTTTATATATAAACATTTGGATCTCTGCGTTCCAAGCTTTATTATATTTATTCATTATAGATCTTCAGGAGAGGATTTCGAGGATTTGCAGTCTATGGGCATTTGTTGAAAAAAAAAAGAAAAAAGAAAAAAGAAAAAAGAAAAAAAGGCACATATGATCGCCGACTTCTTCAATGGGTATTTGAAAAAGTCGGCAATAGAACAACCTATGTTGCCGACACTGGTGTATCGAAGGCGAAACAGTTCAAACACCAGGGTACAAGTAGATACGGCGACGAGACATCAAACGACGCCGACATCTTATAGAACCAAGAGAGCCCACTCGCCTCTTGGACTTAAGTTTGGCCCAGTCGCACCCTCTTTAGACCTAAAATTGGGCTTCTAATAAGCCGGGCCCATCAAAGAAAGTAGGCCGGGCCCACACAATACGGCCCAAATCAATTCACTGTTGAATCTCCCTATGCGCTACACTCATCATGACGTAAACATAAGTGACCTCTCACCTCCACTAAACATCGCTACTTAATAATTAGACCACGTTAATTAATGAATAATTCCGATCTAAACTCGTGATTAATTAACAACCCGAGGGGAGCGTGACATAATCGCGAAGTTTCCGACCCCTTCCTCCCCCCCACTTATCTCTTCGCTTTCGCCCTCTTCGTTCTCTTTTCGTCCCCTCTCTCTCTCTCCGACGAGCCCTCGCCGTGGGAGACGAGGAAGACGACGAAGAGGAGGAAGGAGACTCCTCTCTTTCTCTCTCTTCTGTTCTCTCTCCAAAGGGATCTGAGGATGATCGAGAACAACCCCGAAAGCGTCAAGCGATACGCTCCTCCCGTGCACAGGTAGGGTTTCTCTCTTTCTCTACTTTTTAATCTCATCGTATTGCTTAATATTGCTTTTTTGATGGAATTAAAGCTTCGCAACCAATTTGATCTGAGGCGTTTGCTATATACCCTCTTTGGATTGTTTGGATTGTTGGATAGTATGAAGATTTCATTTTGTTTTTTTTTTTTTTTCTTCTTATTTTAATTCGAATTGTGATATTTTGTTTGCTCACTGCTTTGTTTACTGGTCATTGGTTTAGGAATCGGTCGCTCAACAGGCGCAAATCGGGAGGTAATTTCTAATTCGGCTCATTTTGTTGCAGTAGAGAGTTAATTGTTGCGAGATGTGTTGATTTGTTTCATGCTCTATCGTGGCAATTACTACTGTGTCTCAAATTAGTAACAACATGTGGTACTGTTTCCTAGGAGCTTTTCAATTTCCAGCTTTATTATCTACTGTCGTATCATCCCCATGATTCATCTTAAGAGGATATCGTCCCTTTTATTCTGCGTGCTAATTATGTTAGAACTTGAAATTGAAGGGAGATGGTCTGAACTGGCCGGTATTTTTGAGTTTTTAGAGTTTTAGGCGGTTTGAGTTTTTAGAGAGTTTTAGAGTTAAGAGTGAGTTCATTTTACTAGCTTATAGCCGATTGGGAGGAACTAGATGTTGGAGTTGGGGTTGTTCATGTGTTGTCGTTAAATCATGATTGATTGCATTAAGACGCTGTGTTCCTTTTGTTTGAAATTCCTAGCTCTGCAGTCGTGTAAAGGGGAAGGGTCGCCGCATAGAGAATGTGGTAGGTCGGTGTAGGGAATAGATGGTTGCTTTTGGATTTTGTGTGATCCATGTGCTGTGAATTGATGACTAGCTATGAAATCAGGTATATATGCTGTTGTTACATACTAATGGATAGCTTTATTATCCAATGTAAAATGTTGTATGGTGAGAAAAGGATAGTTATTTCAGCCATAATGCACATCCAAGTTGACGTGTGTGCTA
This sequence comes from Tillandsia fasciculata, assembly GCA_029168755.2. Classification (NCBI taxonomy): domain Eukaryota; kingdom Viridiplantae; phylum Streptophyta; class Magnoliopsida; order Poales; family Bromeliaceae; genus Tillandsia; species Tillandsia fasciculata. The sequence continues at coordinate 18,715,426 of CM054946.1, read as the reverse complement.
CCTTGAATTTCAAATTAGCTTGATAATGCTTGTAACCCTTAAATTTTCAGAAGATGGAGAGAATGATGAAAATTACTTTTTTGAAATTACAATTGCACATTATCACGGTGATTACATTTCTACTTCACATACATATGTTTTGTAAAAGTAAAATTTCTAAATTTTTCTCATTTTTCCGTGCAATTGAGTCATAACTTTCTATCACAAAGTGCTGGTTGCATGCAGCAAAAATCTGCAGCTGGTTATATTTCTATAAAGAACTCTAATTATTGACAATGAAAAGCTGTGCAATCCACTTGATGTTAACGGGGTTAGTATTTCATCGAGTACCTTCTGTTCTACATATCTCAAACTAGGATTCTTCATATTAGAAAGTAAGACTTTCTATAGCTATCTAACAGTTGGGCTCACTGTGTTGCTTAATGAAATGATCAATTGATATTTAATAGCATGCCCTCGTGGATGGATGTGCTTGAGTTTATTAGTGGTCATTATTATATTATTCTTTTTTATCTGTGATACAATGTGATATCTTGTTTTGAGGACACATAAACTGCAAATTAAGATACATGTGAAATGCTTGCATGCATAAAAGTGGCAATAAGGTTATACATTTTTGTGACATTCATTTAGACAAGGTAACAAATACCAGTATATTTCTGGCTCTTGTAATATCTTCTTTGGACTCCATGCTTGGTTCGTGTACTGTGACAAATTTTAAATCCTCAGACCTGAGCCATATTATTGGTTTCTCTATTTGTATATCTAGTTCACAATTTTGCTTTTGTTACTATAGCACAATACTTGAAGGGGAGAAATATCGTCCGATTGATCATAACCTCATCTCTTGTAATTGAAATTTCTCATGCAGATAGATTTGAGAAAACCAATAACTCATATGGGTCTGATGGGGAGAAGAATCAACCATCTTACTCGAAAAATTTAACTACTGTAAATCATGGAGATCCTGGCGGCAGCAGTATTCGAAATGAAAGCACTCACTCTGGATTGATACCTATAGAGGGTTGTTGTACCAGTGAGGCTGCACAATTTCTAACCGAGCGTATGTATCTGGTCACAAGAGTTATCCACCTGGTTTCATTGTTTTCCCTGTTATTTTTTCTGGTTGCTTTGGTTTGACTATGGTGCTATATTACCTATGATATTTTGATTCTTTTGTTTAAGCTGGTTATTAGCTGCAGTTCTTTCATTCTCCGTTCTTTATGTAGGTTGGGCAGCTGCTATGCACTCTTGCAATGATCCATCAACCGATTCATCTGGTGAGATTTGTACATTTGTTTTCTATAATTTTCTTTAATCCAGGACACATGAAAGTTGTTGTGAGACCTTGAGTGGCTAAATTTTTTTTGTGTATTATGAAGGTTTCTTTTAGTAAAGTCAGCCAAGACATTTTTAATACCTGTTGAAAACTTGAATTTGTTACATGTTTAGTGTCCTGCATATTATTATAATCGCCATTGGTTTTGAAATTTCGTAGATAATAAACAATAGAACCTATTGTGAGTGCCGTAAATGCTCATTTACTTATCATAACAATCACTCTCAGGGGGGTTATTCTATTCTTATCAGAATTAGCCTCTTATGTGCCTAAGGTGTTCCTACAAGAGAGTGATCTCCTATTTTTAGTACGATAATATCCAGCTTTGTGATCTATTCATGACCTGAAATTTCTTTGTAGATATTATAGGCTTGTTGATGTCATAAGTATGATCAGTCCATGATGATATATGATTTTGTGGTACAAAAGGTTTTATAAATGTAATAATTTAACATGTACAGCTTTGATAAAGAGTTGAGGAGAGTTCTAAACTTTGACAGCCTGCAAGGAGGTCTTTTGGTTTGAATTGAAGGACTTTAAAATAGCTTACAGTAGGACCAACTAAATTCAGTATGTACCTATGTATTTGCACATTGTACATATTGGACGCTAGAAATGGTTATTGAGGGCAATCATTGAAAAGTAAATGTGTGTAAATCCTTGTTATTGGATAGTTCCTTCTTCTGATTAACAGGATTGTGTTCTCATTTGTTTCTATTGTTTATGTGACCAGAGAAGCCTGTTATGTACTCTGGAGCTAGTGGGTCATCATGGGGCCACCAGAAACTTCCTCATCAGGTATATAATAAGTCGATCGACGGCCTTCCTTATTTTCTCTTCTTTTTTTTTTTTAGTTTTGTTGCTCTCTCGTTTACCATTTTCCTTTTAATCACGACAAATCATTTTTTTGGCAATCATTGTTGCCAGACGGACTTCCTTGGAGAACTACGACGAGCATTAAATGCTCAAGCCGGTGCAGTGCCAACAACCGGGAATGCTAACTGATTCAATAGAAGAATCTTGTAGTACTAATGCACTGAAAAATTCTTAAAAGGGAATCCTTCTGTGTGTTACATCTTCGAAACTTTTACGGAGATAATCCTCTACCTGTATCAAGAAGTTCAATTTAACGCATCGTTTTATGTTGTCCTCCTAAGCTACTTTCTTCACATTCTCTCTGTATCGAAAGCTGTTGTTTAACAATACACCGGTGGCAGGAAGATGCTTGCCTCATTGTAGTCAGAACAAGAAGAGATGGATTACAGAACTTACATTCCTCATTGTAGTCAGAACAAGAAGAGATGGATTACAGAACTTACATTCTTAATTCATTGCAGAAGTCTGCGCTTCTCTTGCCGACCCCACACATGAATGGTCATGTATTTTGATCAACATAATGGCTCTTGTGGGTGGTTGTGCGCCCTGAATCTGCTTTACAATGACAATGGTTGCTTGTGTTTGTGTGTTTGTGTTGGCCTTTTTCGGTTCTGTGGTTGGCTATGGTTTTCTAGCGTGCTCGGTTAACTCTTTTGGAATCTCTACTTTTGGAGCTGTTGCGCTACCTCTTATTGCTGCAAATTTATTGATCCGGGTTTGACAAGTTAAAAAGAGTAGCTGAATATCATGGGACACTCTCTTGCGCCGAAGGGTTGGAGTTATTGGAATTAAAAGAGGTGATTGGTTTTTTGGAAAATGGTGAAAATTTATTTTTTATAAATAAAATTTCACGGCAAATATTTTTTCTTAAATTTTCTTCTGATTTCAATTCCGAAAAGGATATTTTCTTTTTATAAAATCTAAACAGAAAAATGTTTTTCAGATCAAAAGTGTTTTTTTTTCTATTTTTTAAAACTGCCATACGTGCGGTGCCCATTCTCAATAGCATTTCAAAGAATCGGACACACCTACAACTCGGATCCGTCACTCGCTTCGTCCCCTGCTCCGGTAAAAGCTTCTGAGAGCTCCAGGGATAAATAAATAAATTACTAACAACAATTGCGATTTTCTCCCCCCATTAATCTCTCTGTAATCTTAACATTTTTCGTGATCACGGTTTCTTTTCTCCATTTACCTTCAACTAAATCAATCAGATCCATTTCTTAGAGGAATTTATCACTAGATCTAACACTGCTCTGATGGATTTTTTTTTTTTTTTTTTTTAAATTCCCCTTTGTTTTGTTTATGAGATAGGTCACTGTCACTGCGTTGAGGCATGGACTCCTCTGTGGCACTTTACAACCAGCTCAAGGTAAATCCCTAATCTCAAATTTCCCGATTTAAATACGAAGCATTTTTGTTGCGGCAATGTTTCGAACACTCGTCATGCATTACAATGCCCGTCGTTTGTTACTTTATTTATTTTTTTGTTTAGAGGAGTAAAAAGTTGTTTAGAAGTTAGTAATAAGTAATTGGGATTTTTAAGGATATGGTAAAATTGTTGTCGACACTTCGGCTTGCTTGCTGTAAGTCAGAATTATGTTTCGGTGAGTTGCCGTAGAACCATTCCCGGCAGTGATTAATGTCGCTGCGTTTCAGCGCACATTGGAGCTATCTGCATTTTGAGATGCTTGTAAATATATCGACTTGTTAAAATCTCCTTTTGTTTCTTATGGTGAGGCAAAGCAAAGAAAAAAAAAAAAAATGCAAGCGAGATGTTTGTGAAAATGCCCCAGAGAATGCATTCGATCAAATAGCCCGTTGCACTTTAAAAGTTTGCATCCTTGAGGCTGCGGCACTTTTTTTTATCCTTTTGTCCTTTATTATCAGCGCGCGATTATCTTGCTATCTATGGCAGGCCACGGAGCCGTTTTTCTTATTAGCAGGCCCTAATGTTATCGAATCTGAAGAGCATGTTCTGAAGATGGCTGGACATATAAAAAGTGTCACATCCAAGTAAGTAGACAATTACTTTGGTTAGCTTTGGATCCCTGCCTTTCATTTGATAATATTTGTTACAATTTTCTGTTTTGAATATTAGGCTAGGATTGCCGCTGGTCTTCAAATCCAGCTTTGACAAAGCTAACCGTACATCTTCAAAATCATTTCGAGGCCCCGGCTTGGAAGAAGGTTTGAAGGTATTAGTTGCTTTTCTTATGAAAAATGTGAATGCCGCTGTAGTTTGACTTCTGATTGACGTCCTGAATTGTAGAAAAACTTATACATGGGATTGCTCCTAATTATAATAACCTACATGCACTTGTTTGGAGACAAACTTGTGCTAAGAAACAACCTTCCAATAAATCTTCATAGTCAAGAAGTTTGACTAAATTCAGTATCTTAGGCGCTTATGGTTTGTTAACTTATTTTCACCTTTTATCTGCATTATAACATCTTAGTCAGCTGATTCAACAGGCAGTGTACTTCAAAAATCTTTTCTCCACTGAAAAGGTGATTTCTCGTCTTCTGGATGCATCCTTTTTGTAACTGTAATCCTGACTTAGGGTGAAACTTTTAGTTTTTGCATTTGGAACTGACCAAGTGCAACTTGGGGCCGGCTTCTGCCAGACAATATGTTTTACCTTTTCTTTTTAAATTCATCTAATCTTGAAATTGTTTTTATTTTGTTTGGATAAGTTCTATTTTTCGTGTAAGGGCTTTCTGGTTTTGTATCATCTGTGTTTGTGACTTGGATAAATACTTCCTTCTAGGTCAGGCTTAACTGAACGTATTCTAATTCAAATGCAGATCCTTGAAAAGGTCAAAGTCACATATGACATTCCAGTAATCACTGATGTGCATGAAAGCTACCAGGTAATCTATTGCCTCTTACTTCTTTGTGTATTACATGATAGAATATCTTGCTTTGCTTCTTGCCTGATGCTCTTTTAAATCTGCGTGATTATTCATGTAGTTTTTGTTGTTTTCTAATGAACTTTTTCTTTCAAAAAAAATTATATTTATTAGTAGCTTTAATTTTCCGGACCTCCATACTTGAATCTTATAACAAATCATATTGCTGACTATCATTTAAGTCATGATCTGTTTTGCTTCCTCATCTATCAACTCCAACTCCTTTTGATCTTCTGCTTTGGTCGTACAGCGTGAATATTGTTTCTCATTTATGTGTTTACTCCAAATTAGACTATTTGATTGTCATAAATGATGATGGTCTCTCATAGTTTCTGACCTGGTGTCTCAATTTAGTGTGAAGCTGTAGGAAGAGTTGCTGATATTATCCAAATTCCTGCTTTCCTCTGCCGCCAGGTATAAATTGAATGAGAATACTGTTTCCTATAGCAGACTATTTAGCTGCATAGTTATTGAAAAAGTATACATTTGAACTAGTTGATTTTGTGAGTGCATTCTGCTTCTGGTTATCTAATATGAGTTGTTCTACTCTAGCAGACTGATCTTCTAGTTGCAGCTGCTAAGACAGGAAGAATAATCAATATTAAGAAAGGCCAATTTTGCGCTCCTTCAGTAAGTTATATGTGTATTTTTATGTGCCTGTTTCTTGTTGAGACTTGATTAGTTAGTCCTGGTCCCAAATTATATTCATGGTGAGTTACTGAGAGCAACTCTTAAATGCAAAATTGCATTCAGTACTAATATGTGGAATTAGAAAGAAAATGTAAAAGTATTTATAGTGTATCCTTTTTGTTTTAGAAATATCCCTGTATGTTGCAACCATCTAATATGTTATTCACATTGGCCCTCTTAATCCGACGCTAGATCATACTTTGTAGATCATCTCTACAGGAGTACTATTCCCTCTTAAAACGTACTCAATTCTAAATTATTTTAAATTACAACATCTGAGGACCGTATGAAGTATGGATTAATTTCACTTTGAAGTTTTTAATAATGTACTTGTCTTGCTGTTTCCTTCTACGATTAACTTTGTTTTACTGCTTCACCCAGCACTTGTTCTTTGTAGTACACATCATCTAATACTTACATTAGTGTGTGCTACACATCATCTCATAACCCAATAGTCTATACTGTTGTTTACCATTGCATGACATACCACCGTATACTCTATACTGCTCACTGATATTTCAATATTTCATTGCATGCTACACTTCTGTTGTCTTTTTTTTTGTCAATTTTTTTGATGACTTGTGATTTGGTAGGTTATGGCAAATTCTGCGGAAAAAATCAGACTAGCTGGGAACCAAAATGTGATGGTTTGTGAGCGTGGCACCATGTTTGGCTACAGTATGTTTATCTTTTTCTTGTAGGACGTAGCTTCTTTGTCTGCCCAAAAGAAGTGAAAATATCATGTCCATAATGATTTGTGACTTTTATGTTGTATTGCATTGGGCAATAAAGAGCCATGCTTCATTCCAATGTTCCTATGTTTTTTGCAATAGGTGCAATATATTGCCTTAATCAACTATAAATATATTACATTTTTAAAAACGAAGCCATCTGTTTGTCTCTATGCAAATGTAGTGTGATTGTACTTTTTTTTTCTCAAAAAATTAATTTCATTATTTTTATATCTTTAAAATAATTTGGACTTTCAGATTTTTGTCAGTTCACAGTAGTTTGATATAATGCTTAACACGAAAGGGAGTTTGATATCTATTCACCGATATTATTGTTTACCTAATACTATGCGCTTATATAGAGTATCACATTTCCTGCAAAAATTAATATCTATGTCTTAAATATCTAGATGATTTGATTGTCGATCCAAGGAACTTGGAGTGGATGAGAGAAGCAAATTGCCCTGTTGTAAGTATCTATTTTGCTCATAGGTGCTTGATTGACCTTGAACAATGATCTAATATTGAGTAATTATTGTCACAAGGCATTAAGGCACCAAGTGAGTTCTATCTAACAACTCATTGTCTTTTGCCATGGTAATTTCTATAGTGCTTATGTTTATTTATTAAGTTTCTTACTAAAGCTTGTGATTGATGGAGAGTTTAATATTACAGGTCGCAGATATTACACATTCACTGCAACAACCTGCTGGGAAAAAGGTTATGATTTACATTCCTCTCGAATAGCATACTAGGCCCAGACACTCTAGTTTAATATTTTGTTATCCATAATTTTGGTGTATTTCAATCTTGTAAGCTAGGATGTTTAGTCTGGGTAGACTTGGGGGACAGACATTTAATTTCCACACGCTATCAGTTTTCAGTCAGCTTGTCTGAAAAAGAAATGTGAATTCTCACTTGTTGAAAAAAGTTGATTCTCTGTGGGAGTATCAACAAATATTAACTAGAACAGAAAAGGGGTTTTGAAAATCTATAAGCAGCGGGGATAACTAGACCAAAAAAAGTGACGAGTCCTTACCAAAGTACTCTCTGTCTCTCTCTCTCTCTCTCTCTCAGGTGACAATTTTCAATTTCCTGTAACAATTAAAATAGTAGAGATAAATCTTCAAGTATCCTAGCACTCTAGGAGTCTATGTAGATAAAACATAGGGATTAAAGCAACACAAAAAATATAAATTAAATACTAACCAACGTCAAATAACAGGGAAAATACGAGACCATGAACAAGTGAAAAAAATACGGAGATACGAGCAGAGATAAATTGAGAAGAGAGACATTAAGGGGAGACATGTAACTAGAATAAAAAGTAAATTTGTGTAGGAATGTCGCAGAACAGGTATTAAAGATGGGTGTGGCTTCAGACCAAGGATTTTAGTGCCGTAGCACGAGATCATGCCGAGAACTTGCCGGCACGGTACGGTATGGTGTGTGCCGGGCCGGGCCGTGCTGATGAGTGCCGGTCACAAAAAATACTTATGTGCCGTCATATAATAGCATGAAATATTTGTTTTTTTTAGTAACAATTTTTTTAATTACTTACTATGTATTTTTATCAAATATTTTGAACTTTATTGAAAAAATTACTTAGTAACTTAAAGAAAAAAAAGGTTTTGAGTTGTACCATCGGTACGGAAACTGTATTGTGCCGATATCTTGCTGGCACGATATGGCACGGTGGATACGGCCCGTGCCGGTGGATATGGCCCATGCCGATGGATACTTAAATTCTTTCTTCAGACATTTTCTGAATACTTCATCTTTTATGTTAGATAGTCTCTGATTCTGTTCTACTAACTCATACACAACTGCTTCCTAGAGTTCATAAAACTCATAAAATTTGAATATTTATTAACTAAAACGCTTTTTTTTTTGCCCCCCCCTTTATACAGCTTGAGGGTGGCGGTGTTGCGAGTGGGGGTCTGCGTGAACTAATACCTTGTATTGCAAGGACATGTGTTGCAGTTGGCGTGGATGGGATCTTCATGGAGGTAAAATTGATGGTGTTGTTTGTCAATTGTTAGTCTTCTGCTATTAGATCTCTTTACAGACTAATCAATAACTAATCAATAATGGTGGCATCACGAATTTCATACAAGATCTCCACCAACATCCGGGAATATTTATTTACCCTCATTTTGATTCCTGTCTTTTATCTGTTCATTGTAGGTACATGATGATCCCCTAAATGCGCCTGTTGACGGTCCAACACAATGGGTGAGAATCCATCCTTCATTTTCAAAGATATTTTCTAAAAATGCATACAACATATTGATCAGGAGTTCTTAATAATACAGCCATTGCGCAACTTGGAGGCGCTATTGGAGGAACTCATAGCTATAGCTGTAAGAAGTGTTTTCTCATCCTTTCCTCACTTTCATGGAATTTTATCACAAACAGTCATATAGTCTAATGCTGATACCAAATTTCTTTCTTACGTGAAGCGGGTCACTAAGGGGAAAAAGCCATTCCAGATTGATCTCACACCCTTTCGTGATTAACCTGAAGCGGCCGTTAACGAAAGCGCTGTATTTGTGCTTGCAGATCTGCCTACTCTGATGCAACCAGCTGGGTCTAAGTATCAGTAGTGTTAAATGTGCCTGTCACGTATATGTCTTCTATCGAACATTTAGTCATTGGTACCTCTGCTACGATTCTTGTCGTATTTTAGAAGCCGCTTCTGAAGGCATCAGTAAATTGTAGGTGTCTGTTGGATCTAGTTGGAGCTTCTGGTAAAATCGCTATTCGAGTAAAATAGTCGAAACAAGTGTTGATTTCTGAGAAAACTTCAGCGAGAGCTCTTTGTTGCAGTTGTAAATTTAATTTTGAATTCTCAATTGAGTCCCAGTTCATTTTGACTTCCATTGCGTAGGCTTCTTCTTCTCTAGCTCTTTTACATAACCTGTGTGATGCTGATGATTACAGTTAAAAAACATTAAAAAAATTAATTTTTTTTGTCATTAACTTGTTATTTAAGTACGCATTAATAATAAAGAAATGAAAGACGAAATAATGGGATAATTTCTGTACCAGTTAAAATGTACAATTGAATGTAACCCATCTTTTATGTACCCATAATATTTTTCTTCTAAAATGGACACAAAATTTGTAACAAAGCAACGCTATACATGCATCCCATCTGAAAAAGAATAGCCTCTCTTTTTTTTTTTAGTTCAACAAAAAGCAAAGGCCCATTTACGAACTCGGCCCAAACATTAAGGGCCGTATGTTGCAAAGATTGGGCCCAAGTATTGTTGAGTTGGGCCGAACTATCTTGCGGGTGGGCTTTGTTCCTGCCCGAACATTCTAATAAATAAGTCCATTTTTAGATACTTGCTCTATTTTTGCCCTTTTTTCTAAAATTTGTGTAAATTTCACTTAATCTAAAACTTTCAATTTGCCTAACTGTGTCTCTTAAATGAGAAATAAATAAATATTAGAAAAAAGAAGTAATAGCTAATGTTATAAGATTGTGTGCAGGTTAAAATCTTATTTTTTACCTGTCATTCAAATATCCAACTTTCACAAAACCTACACATAAACATGACAAATCTAAATAGCAATTTATAGGACTATAATCATAAAACTTGCTCTGATGTCTTTACAAAATACAGCCCAGAACTACATTTTGGCTTCCCGGCATAGCAAAAAATCTTCTACTTTTGTCCAATGCTTTGCTTCTGCTTCTAGAAGCAGCTCCACTGACACTGAGGAATCGATAGAGCAGTGCATCACACCATTTCTGTTCAGAGCCCTGCGTCGATAGGGAACAACATGCAGCTCCCGAACAGAGAAATATCATATTGCTCTCGCAGGTTATCTCAACTCTCTGATTCAAAATTGGGTACAACTCACAAAGAACATTAGTTCAAGTTAATTTAGCAACATCTCCCTATAAGTCGACCAAGATTTAACAATTTACTTAACCGACTTAGCTAACAGGCAAAGTAAGCAATGCATTAAGTGCTATCGGTCTAATACCATCTTCGACTATAGTCTTTTGATCCTTTTCCTTGTTCCTCTTGTAGGATGTGATAACTTTTTCTCCTTGATACCCTTAATCATATTGTAAACCTGAATTAGGGTAAAAAAAAACATTAATCCAATATTTTTGTTAACATTATAGTAGATCAGTGGAAGTAAATATTCGAAGCTGAGCTTTTGTCTATAAAAATAATTTGGAAACAAAATGGATTTAGGATGCAACCTTTCGTATTCCAGATGTCAATCCCATGGTCTCGATCGAACTTACACCAACGAATTTCCATGTTAATTTGCATTGCTCCTCACTTTTGGCCAATTTATCCAAATTACCTTTATAACAGACACAAGACTACATAAATAATAGCATATCTAAAGCAATCAATATAATGATTCTAAAGAAAGAAAACCACAGTAGCTAAAAAGAGAGATTTCAAACCTTTAATAGTCAAAACCATCAGCTCAACATACATGCGCAGGCGAATGTGAGAGAAAATGTGAACATACTCGCCAACATCTTCTCTAGAGACCACCTTGCAGTTCCTTCGAATATCAAGATTAAACGACTTCTTCAAATACTTATCCATTTCTTTTCTCCTTGTGCCAACATCGACTTTATCTTCGTCTAGAGGAACGGATGGGAATTCCCAAAGACCTGCAAGCAGTCCTTCTTCTGGCCTCTTCACTAGAAGAAAGGCATGGTTCTCATCCGCGCCTTGTATGATTTGAACAACACAAACAGCAGCAAAATCATGGCGTTGTTTTGCCTTTAAAACTTTTGCAGGGAAATCTGTAACTTCCACTGATTTAGTATCTCTGGAGAGTGAGAGTGCCTTGCAATGTTTAGAAATAGGGCATGAAGAGCAACCGGGGCTCGTTCGGCTGCACAAGGTTGCGCCAAGTTCCATTATGGCTTGATTGAAGTCTCCCGGTCTCAAAGGATCAACCAACTGACCAGCAAGCTTCCTATAGTGCTAAAGCATGAATATTATTAATAAAACTCTGCGTGGCTTCGAATCTGAAGTACGCTACGCAAGAAAACTGTATTACTACTCATAACAATAAGATAAATCAGTTGTAACACAACATAAATAATTTGCATTGCAAGCTACGTAAAGCCAAAGAGGATTAAGAAAAAAAAACAGCAGCGGGGAAAAAAAAAAAAAAAAGGCAATTTATTTACATGGCTCGGCTTTGATCATGGTTTGCGGGTAAAGACAAAGCAAACATTTAACTGTACCCCGATACACCCAAAGCTCTAAGAAGTGAATAATAATGGAAAACCCTCTGATCTTCACAAAAGGAATATAAGTGTTCGTAACCAAGTAATGTTAAGTTACCGTCATTCTTCTATAGTCACATTATTCATGTGGGTTGACAACAATGATATGGATACTCACCAAAAACTCTTCACAGTTGCGGTTTCTTTGGGGTTCGCAGAGATGGCTTTAAGCCTACTGATCACTCTCACTACATTCCCATCGACAACAGGCACAGCCTAAAATGACAAGAACAAGGCGGAGCAAAAATTAGAAACCAATAGTATACTGCAGCCTATGTGGTATGAAAATCATGGCGAAACAACTAGAAATGTTCACCTCATCAAAAGCTATAGAAGCAATAGCCCCTGCAGTGTAATCTCCAATTCCTGGAACCCTACGAAGCGCAGAAGCTGTTCGAGGAAACTCCCCTTCATCAGCGATAGATTTGGCCCCCTTAATTCACCAACAAAAACACCCATTTCTCAGTCCCTTCAAAAGCATACTAGTAGATAATTCAAAAATCCTTCCTTTTAACCCTCTTTGAGGAATAACATCAAACAGGACACAGGCATTGCTAATTGGCTAAATGAGTCACCTTTTCCTTTTAATCTTGCTAACTAGGATGAGCAATATAGGGTTTTATACCTCTAATAGAAAGCGAGCCCTTCTGTAATACCCCAAACCAGCCCACATCTCATTCACTTCCTGCAAAAAAACAAAAATAGCTCAAGATTGTAACTTTCTTTCCTTTTTCCTCTCTCTCTCTCTGTCTCTATCGATCGTGATTATTATGTCTGTTTGGCTCTGTTGCAGAATACAGCAATTTTAAATAAAATACTGTATGAGTAGTACTTCCAGGAGAAGTACGGTGTAAAAGCTTAAATCAGAAGCAGAAGCAGAAGCAGAAGCAGGGCCAAATAGATAGGTAACCTCTTGAGAGGCGGAGGCGAGGTGGCGGAGGGTGGGCCACTTCCCCATCCACCTGTTGTAGTAATCCACCACGACCGCCACCCTGGTCTGCTGCAGCATCACCTCCGACACCCACACCGCGTACGCCCTCTCCGCCTCGTCCCCGCCGCTCGCCGCTCGCCACGGCAACGATCGGCGGTGCTCGTCGTACCACCGGAGCAGCGACGCCCTCATGCTCTCCGCTTCCCCCCTCGCAAAATCCTCTATATCTTCAACGGCGATTGCAGCAACGCCAGCCCCAGCGCCGGCCTCTCCCACCGCCGCCGCCGCCGCACGGAGGCGCGGTCGCCTCTTCGGCTTCTCCACCATCGCCTCCACGGACGGTGAGAGAGGGAACGATGAAGGGATTGGGACGTTCGAATTTGAGATTAGGGTTTTCCCCGCCATTTTTAGGGTTCGGGATAAGTTGAATGGGAGAGCCCAAACGCTCACGTTGATCCTCTGGGTCGCCTTTTAATGAACCATTATTGGGCCGATCCTTATCGGGTCCGGCCCATTACGACGGCCCAACCCATTTGCAAAACTCTTCTTCCCCATTATTTTTATTTTTATTTTTTTTTTCTTCCTCCTCTCTCAAGCGAAATCCCAGGGGTTCTATCTCCCCCAAATACTCTCTCTCTTACATGCTTCAAATTTCATAGGTTTGATTCTCCTCTGCTTCAAATTTCATATGTTGCTATGCTGTGTTTAATTCATTATTAAGCTTATTTCTTAAAACCCCCTTCTTTTTTTTTTGTTGAACTAGATGGCTTAGTAATTCTGTCATAATTGATTAAGTTATGAAATAATTAATTTACAAAAATGGTTTACAAATTTCTTTTTTTTTTTTGGTAACAATCTTAGGCCAATTATACAACATGAGAAGCTCTTGCTTATGGAATGGAACTCTACCACCAGATGAGTTCAATTCTGCTGCAGTAGCTCTTGCTAAGAGGTGGAAGGAGATTGATTCTACTCTTCCTGAGTGGATTTGGATACCTTGTCAAAGAATGGGTGTTTCATCATCTAATGTCGGTGATTCGTCGCGCGCCGTTGTCTCTGTTCTTTCCCTTACTGTTGATGCATTTGTTCTTTAATATTGATTGCCTTGTTAGTTGTTCATTGTGTTACAGGTGGAGGGATACTTGGCCCTTGAGAAGGTTCATCGTCGCGGTGGCAGCGAGGTTATTATTGCTGTAGTTTGCGGGTTTTGTATATAGGGATGGTAATCTTGCAATCACTTAGTCTTTTATTAATCTGTCTTCCCAGGAAGATAAAGCTGATGACAATTGCTTTGCGGGTGAAGAGCTGGTCGACGATGCCACCTTGGTATATTAGCATTGGTTTTATATGTTTTAAGGATGAGTTGAAGTTTCTGAAAGTCTTGTTTTTAAATTCTGTTAAAATTAGACCCTCTGATTTTAGTTGTCTAAGAAATAATTTAGCTAGAAGGAAGTAGCAGAAGACTTAATTAAGAGCTTCTATTTTGCTTCCCAATCAAGCCAGAAAAATAATAATAATAATAATTTGGTTTCTCATAAACCTTAACTCTGCTTCGTGAGTAGAAGAGCAGTTATGAGGAACCTGCGCAGTTACTAGCACTTGGTTCTGCCGCAAAAGATATATCACAACTGAAGACAAGCACTGTATATCTAATTTGGATTCTTCTTGTTGTCGATGGTTTGGATTGGCGTAACCGACAGCTTTTATTTGCTTGCGAATGCGTCCAATTTTTCATCTTTTGCGCGTGCAATGTTTTGTACTTTCGAGCATTCTAGAGCCCACTAAGTTGTTTTTGTAAGTTAAGTTGTAAATTTGGAAATCGTTATCATCGTCCGAGGCTCTGTCCAGCAATATGAATTCCGTCGGTTGGTTTGTCAGAATATCGTGTAGAAACCTAATTTACAAACATGTAATTTACTATGTGAAGTTTTGCTTTTTAGTATCTTATTATTTTCTTTCTTTGTCTAAAGTTCTAAACTGAGACAGCTTCATTCTTTTCTCAGGTCCATGGCAACAATGATGATTTGCATGTCTACGACTTCCATATTGTTTACAGCTATTCTTACAGGGTTCCTATTTTATATTTTCGTGGCTATCGATCTGGTATGTCTCTTACTGGAATACCCATGGTTTTTTTCGTCTTTTATCCTATTTTTGAGACGTAGGCTCTGATTGCATTTTTTTTCTGTAGATGGCGGTCTGTTGAGCTTGGATGAGATTGAGATGGACCTTCCTCCTCATTCATCCAATACATTAAAGGAATCTAAATGGACATTCCTAACTCATGAGGTACATGCACTTCCAGCTTGGTTTCTTTGATATAGAAAAGCTGCTTTACTTAATATTGATCTTTGCATCTGATATTTTTATTTAAACACAGCATGAAGAATATTAACAAAAATAATAACGACTATCTTGCCGTATAAAAATCATTCAAGTGACACACTAATCTGGTACCTCTTACCTTATTCTGTTTTGATATTTTAAAATCCAAATCTGTGGTGGCGGATGGACTGTCGCAATACACACATCTGTGGTGCCTGGTGATGGTGTTTTGAAAGCTAACCAGAAATAACAAAAAAAAAAAAAAAGTTCATCACCTACTCAACAATAACAAGAACTAATTCGAACTTTGCGTGAAAACTCGCAGGAGCATCCTTACTTGAATAGGCCATGGTGCATGTTACACCCCTGTGGAATAAGCGATTGGATGAAGTTGCTTCTTGTGGATGGTGTGTCAAATGAGGGCACTAAAACACCGCAATATTTACCTGCATGGTTATCTGTGATTGGCCAGGCAGTTGGATTAAGAATTCCCCTTGAACTGCACCATAAGCCCTAGAATTGCATTTTCCTTTGTAATTTTCGCGATTTCAACTGTAAATCGATGCTATTGTCGGGCCATTTTTTCAGAGGTTTCAGCCTAATGGTTATATGTATCATTCAACAATCGCAGCAATGTACATTTTATGTACTTATGGCCAGTGACTTTTTTGTTCAATTTTCATGGGTGAGCTCATTAGACTAGTAAAAGACGGAGAGATACCAGATTTGCTCTTCTGATGGTTTAATTGTTAATAATATTTGGCTTAAAACTGTTCGGCAGTAAACTGTTAATTATAAGGCAAGTCATATGAAAATAGAGGTTAAAGGCATCCTATTCTGACCTTCACATGTTAGTACTGGTTCTTTTACATTGACTCCTGAAATTGAGATTCTCTTGCAGAAGCAAAAGATGAATGTAAGATACGTAACAGAATACTGATTAAGATTTATGCACTGAGTAGAATTGTCTTACACAATGCAATCTCATAATAATAATAATAAAAATCTGTAACATCAACATCTTACACATTTTCCTTTTACAAGGTAACAGAGTTTCTAGTTAGTAAAGAACCACAGAACAACAGTTGATTGACATGCTGGGTGAATGTGTCAATGCTGAATACACTTTGATTGCAAAGAAGTTGAAGAGCTAGTCTCCTCTACAAAGGTATCCAATCTTTGAGATGCTGCAGCGAAAATCGATTAGCTACGTCGTCTTAGGTATTCTCTGAAAGCAGACGAGAAATTCAGTGTTCCCTTCTGCGCCCTTTATTGGTGACTCTATCCATCCCTTGCTGCAAAATCCAAAATCTTCTACGCCCTTAATTATTCTGTCAAGAACCTGCAATCGGGTAATCAAATATTGAGATTCCCATAGCTCTGCTCTGGGTATATTAATATGAAATCAAAGCTAGTGATAGAAAGGATGGTAATAAAATTCCTTGGTTCATATAGCACTAATGAATGTAAACTCACTATATAAGCACTAAGCAGTGCCAATTGACAGGATTTAGTTATACACAGATTAAAGAAAGATGATCAAGAAGAAAATATTAGCAAACAAGGTCATGAATTAACATAACACCAAACATAAGACCAAACAAATACATACTTCTTGATGCACCTGAGGATCTCTCACAATACCACCACCTCCTACCTGAAAAAGACCAGATGTGAAGATTCAGAACGTGATGACCGCCAGCAAAATCATAGTGGAATCAGATCACAAAAAAGGATATTCATAAATAAATTTCTAAGCAGCAAGAAAAATCTATTTATAAATATGGATTGTAAGTACGAGAAGCAGAATAAGTATCCAAGATATTCTGCATATAGCTGGAATTGCAAACCTGGGATTTACGAGCCTCAAACTGCGGCTTGACCAATGTTATCAATGTAGACTCTGACTTCATAACATTGACTACTGCAGGCATCACCTACATTTCATAAATAATAGTTATGCAAGTCAAAAGAAAAACAAGAAATCTTCAATCATAATGCGTTACGACGCCTCACTCAGAACAAAATGACAGCATATAGCAAATATATATCTTGTATTAGAAGAAAGGGTATCAACTCATTGGAAATAAGATGTTGCTGTCAAAGTCTCTGCCAGAACAATCCCATGGGGATTATAGAAATGAAATGCAACAAAGAACAAACTAAGGAATGCGCGGTTGTAAGAAACGGCATACAAGTTCAGCTGCTGAGGCTTCAAGCATACCAGAAGTATAGAGATGAACGATAAGTCTAGTGTCACCAAGTCGACTAGTTGTGGTAGCTCGGAAAGATATCTTAAATTTGTTCGCTCAATTACACTGACACGCTCGTCTCGGCGAATTTTTTCAGCCACCTACAGAACAGATAAATGTGGGATTAGAAAGTAGGTAGATGTTATAGTCAATCAACAACCAAACAATTCAAGTGAAAAAAAAAAAAAAACGCAAACCTGTCCATAGCCAACATCAACACCGTAAACGTGTGACGCGCCGTGCTGAAGCAAACAATCAGAAAAACCACCTGTGGACAACCCTGAATCAAGTGCTACTTTTCCGGCGACGTCAACACCAAATTCTTCGATAGCGGCCTCGAGCTTGTACCCTGCTCTGAATCGGATGGAAACTAATCAAATCTCCATAAAATAATACTTATACAGCAAGCAAACAAACAAACAATAATAGTATTTTCTGCAGGAGCATCACCTGCATACATATTTGGGAACCACAGCCTTTATCTCGACAACTGACTTATCAGATACAGGTGTTCCAGCTTTGTTCACGACTCTTCCATCCACAAGAACTTTGCCTGCAATGCGCATAAAAGGAAACTTTTACGCAGGATGCATGATGATGCGCCAGATAGTCCAGATGGATAAATATAACAACAAATTAACCTTGCAGAATCCATGACTGGATGAAGGTTCGGCTATACAGCTGGTACCTCTCAACGCAAACCTCATCCAATCGCTTTTTTCTGAATAATGAGCCATGATCTTACAGGAGATCAATAACGCAAACATGTATGTAGTGAGAGATCAACAACAGCTTGCTTACTTCTTGGGCAGGTGAATTTTTTCAGATCTCGCAACTGCGAAGGTCCTCCTGCTGAGGGGGCAGCAATTCGATCGCAGGAAAATTGTGGAGTGAATCGCAGGAGATCGGGAAAGTGGAAGCCTCAACGCCATCTCTTCTCCGCCGTTTCAGGTCGGAAGATCGAAGCGCAATCGCTGCATCTCCCCGCTTGCCTCCTCAGCGGGCAAGTAATGGGTCGGGTAGGATCCGATTAAGATCCGTTTAATTAAAGATTTATTATTATTATTATTATTATTATTTTCACTAATAATTTTACTATTTTTTAAATAAGAAAGAATAATTAAGTTAAGATAAGATTGGGGGAGGGATTGCAGATTTGCAGGATTATAATTTTATTTTATTATTATTTCTTAATTTATTTATTTATTTATTTATGGTCAGCAGTCAATTGTCGGGGATCACATGCCATCTGATAGTTCGCATATGCAATCCCCACCTTAAAACTGGTGTGATTTGCACGGCAAAGTCCACATAACATAACAACCCCGTACAAAATAAAAAATATTCCACAAATGAAGAGTGGGCATCCTATTTATTGCAAGTGTATTTGCACTGGATCAAACCTTGCACTGTATTTTATTTTATTTTATTTTATTTTTTATAAAAATTTAAGTATCGGGCTATGAAATTATGCCGAATACTTGTTGTTACGGTAAGGTATGATTCGTGCTAGATCGTATCGATAAGTACTGATTATAAAAAATATATGTATACCGTCACATAATAATATAAAATATTTATTTTTTTTAATAATAAATTTTTTAAATTATTTATTATATATTTGTATTAAATATTTTAAATTTTATAGAAAAAATTACTTAATAATTTAAAAAATATATTTTTTAAATTGTGCTATCGACACAGAAACTGTATCGTGTCGGTATTTTATTGGCACGATATATTACGGTAGATATGATCGTGTCTATAAATACTTAAATTTATTTTTTTTTTTCCAAAACTCAAAAAAAAAAAAAAAAAAAAAAAAAAAAAAAAAAAACTCCCACCAACCACTAACCAAACACAAGGTTCTCCTCTTTATTTATTTTTTTCTTTTCTTTTTTTTTTTTTGTAATTCTCTTCCTCCACCTCTCACCAGAAGACCAGATCTAAACTCTACTATTTTGCTCTCTCGCTCTCTCTCAATTTCTATCCATGTCTAAGAAATACTCTCCTTCAGAGGTCTCCCTCCACACCTCAAAAAAAGATTGTTGGTTGATCATCCATGGCAAAGTCTGAATATATTCCCCCTTTTAATTAGTTTCTTATTATATTTCCTATGAAATAATCAATGAATTTTTTTCATATTTGGGTAATATAATTTCAGGTTTATGATGTGACCACATTCTTAGAGGATCATCCAGGAGGGGAGGATGCTCTCCTCCATGCTTCAGGTTAGTTTTCATTCTTAATTAATTCTTCCTCCCCTCCCCTTCCCTTCATCTATAATTAGCTTGTTCCGATTTTGCATAAGCTTCTGGGGACGCCACGGAGTCGTTCGAGGACGTGGGCCACAGCTCCTCGGCGGCGACCATGATGGAGGGCTACCTCATTGGCTCCGTCGAGGGCTACGCCAACGCAGGGACCCAAAATAGCATTGGGAAAGCATCTGCTGCTTCTTCTTCTTCTTCATCTTCGTCGTCGAGCTTCTTGGACTTCCTCCTCCCTCTACTCGTCCTCGCCGTCGCGTTTGCTGCCTGGTACTACCTCACCTTCAAGGCCAAGGCCAAAACTGGGGACCAAGATCTCTGAAAATTTTCTCATGAATTATTATCTGTATTAAAGTGGGACGCGTAATATAGAACAATTTTTTTTTTTTTTTAATTCATTTTATGCAGTAGATGCACCTAGACCTGCACTTGTTTCAAGTATTTCCTATTCTTATGGTCAAAACACGGTGTCATGCTCCTTGTCAAAAGCTAGAAGAGTGACTCTTGGTCTTGGGAGATACAATTCCATAGAGCGGTCCACCACAAAATCAAACTTATGCTATTGAATGCAGCATTTGAGAGGAACCAATTTAACACGAAGCGCGACTTTTATGATTATCTCCCACGATTATCTGGTAGGCTCTTATTAAGATTTAGTGATTCTCTAGGTGCGCTTGCTGATCATTTGCATTGCAGCTTCTCTTCAGAAGCAAAAGTTTGATATCGACCAAATTCATTGTCAAAGCTGGTATGAGCTTTTGAGGTTCAATAGCAACACAGGTGAATAGATGCACATGGCCAATATGACCGATTATTCTCCGGTGCGGGTCAAGCCGTGCCGAACTGGGGCAGTTGCCCTTTTCGCTTATCACTCTTCGGGTCGGGCTCGCTGTGTACCTT
Organism: Tillandsia fasciculata; assembly: GCA_029168755.2. Lineage (NCBI taxonomy): Eukaryota > Viridiplantae > Streptophyta > Magnoliopsida > Poales > Bromeliaceae > Tillandsia > Tillandsia fasciculata. The sequence goes on along the minus strand of CM054946.1, from coordinate 18,694,921 downwards.
GGGCTGGGCCAGAATTCTGTCACTTTAGTGCGCGAATTCCTGGACCTATTCGGTCCATTTGAACTAGGTTTTGTCTAAAAATCTCAGTGCATGTTCCTGTGTTTCTTTTTTGATTTTTTTTTTAAAAGTTTTTTAGATACCCAAAACCTATAGCATTGGTGCATTTTATCCAGCTCCAAAAGCTACTGTTTTTACTCCATTACAATAGAATCTTCAAGGCTTTTCTGTATGTAATATATAGCTACAGCAGAGTACAAATATTGATGCATATGCTAAGCTTGTTGGTAAGTCTAAAATCCAAAGTTCTTTTATCAAACCAAAGTTTTGAATGATTAATGACTATTGATTAGCAACAAGAATTAGATGGTAAGAGCATAGCATTGAAAAAAAAAAGAAAAAAAAAAGAGGAAGTTGTTCTCACATTTGTTGGTGTATTAAAAAATTAAATTGGGATCAGTGTTCGACTTAATAAATCATTTCTTTCTCTTTGAACCAAAGAATAATAAGACCTAAATTTTCAAACAAAAATCATACAGTATCCTTTTCTGAGGTGGGATGATTTAAATCACCATTCATGCTGCTGTAAGATTAATAAGACCCAAATTTTTCGAAAAGGAAGGCTATTCAATATAGGTACCAATAGCTAGGCGTATAACTATATATATTTTTCCCTTCGATCTTATATATTATTTTACTAACTACCCACTAAACCTAGAATATTAATATTATACATTCCTGTTATTAATAGTGTAGTAATCTAATTATATATATATATATATATATATTTATATAGTAGAACTTATATATTTTTAAAAGTACAAGTCTATCTATGCTTGTGAATTTTTTACTATTGAATTTGTATTGAATTTTGTATTTTTGTAAAGTCAACTAAAAAGAGAGAAAGATAAAGTAAAAACCACAAATCCCTATATATATATATATATATATATATATATATATATATATATATATATATATATATATATGTGTATATAGGAGAGAGAGAGAGAGAGAGAGGAGAGCTTATATACTTTTGCTTTTAAAAGCACAAGTCCATCTATGCATGTGAATTTTTTACTATTAGATTTGTATTGGAATTTATACTTTTTACTTTATCTTTCTCTTTTTTAGTTGACTTTATAAAAACACAAATCTCAATATAAATTCAATAGTAAAAATTTCACAAGTATAAATGAGCTTATATTTTTAAAAATATATAAGCCCTACTCTCTCTCTCTCTATATATATATGTAGTTCGGTTATTATATTTGTAAAAGTACTAAGTAATTGGTGCTTGTAAATTTTTTACTGTTAGATCTATTCCTTTGACTAATTACACCTCTTAGATCATGATATTTTACCAACCATCCACTAAATTCAAGAGGCCCACTATCACTATCATCCTAACTACACATCTTTTTATTCAAAAATTAAAAATTTGTAAGCACTAATAACTTAATATGTTAAATAGGAACTTAATTTATATATATATATATATATATATATATATATATATATATATATATATATATATATATATATAATAAGTGGGGCAGGTGACCCCCCAAAAAAAAAAAAAAAAAAGGCTTTTCATGCGCTCACTTTAGTCGAAACTAATCACCACAATTCACCATTTAAATAGTACAACTGCAAAAAATAAATGAATAAATAAAATTGGGGGGTGGGTGTTCCTGACTTTTTTTTTTTTTTTTTTTTTTTTTTTTTTTCTCTCTTGGGGAAGTTTACATAAAATAATATTCATGCACTGTGCATCTGAAAATATCAAAGTTGTCCGAAATTTTTAATAAATGATGGAATAGAAAGAAAAGGACTTGCTTTGAAGAGAGCACTAATTTGAATTATCCACAAATTCTTTAGGAAATACAAATTACACATCCTTCCAACATTTGGTTGATAGTGACTATTTTGCTGAATATCTCAATATGTACAAAAAAAAAAAATGATCCAAATTTTCCTTTCTGAGCATTATCATGCATAGCTTGCAAAGTTTACAGAGTCAACAGATGCCAATGAAATAAAACGAGAGAAAGATTGTGTAAAGCTTAAGAAATAAAAAAATCAACATGAAAAAATTTAGAGGTATAAATAAAGAAGCATACTCTTTCTAGAGGGGCATGCATAATTTTCTGTTTATGGCAATGCTTATGTATAGTTGGAGACAAATTCAAATCAATTTTTTTAAGCAATAAATATAACTCTAAACTCTTTTAATATATATATATATACAGCTGTTGTTGATACAGATAGCTATAATGAAAAGTCATGACACATTCAAGCAAATTGCCTGCCGCTTCCAATGCTCACCAACACCTCAATTCTCAGTAAAAAAAAAAAAAAATCCAATCAAATCACAACCTACTAAGCTATGGTTATCTCGCAATTGACCAAATCAAGTCAACTCTCGTGTTTTTCTTACATTCTATTAATAAAATCATATAGCGAAATGTTTTGTTCTAACTAATCCAAAAAACCACCCTTCAGACCTTCCGAAAGCCTCCGCTCTACTCTCATTCTCTCTGCAAAACCATATGGAGGGGCTGATTCCTTTGGTCTACAAAGCCATCAAGAGAAGGAACACGATGAAGCACTACCAGTCTCTCTCGACAGGAGGAGGCGCATTGAGCAACGAAAGCGAGATGGCAGCATTCGAGATGAACGACTGTCACATCTTCATGACTCCTCAAAGAGAGCAGCTCGAAGACTGCAGTAATGGAAAAGGCGATGGCCGACAAAAGCAAGGGACGATGCAGGCGCTACCTCGCGAGACCTTCTCTCCAGCGAAACAGGTCGAGCCGTCAGCGGTAGGGAAGGGTGGCTACCGCGGCAGGAGTAAGTCATTAGCATAGAACTAACTGTCTGTGATTGTACTGTTGAATGTTGATGAGAGATGAGAGAAGAAGATTGTTTGCAAGTAAAGGGGAGCCAGAATAATTTGTCCCGAGTTATGTTTTGCGGTGATACATAATAGAAAAGAGAAGACTTTAATTGAATATAATTTTGTAATTGAATAATTTTGTGCTGCTGAGTAAACTGCTGTAAAAGAGAGTTTTCCTTTTCCTTTTCCTTTTTTTTTAAAAAAAAAAAACAAAAAACAAAAAATGGGGTCAAATGGTAGAAGAGCACCTGACCATATTCTCGGAAAAAGAGGCAGTTTACATCTTCGAGTTATGACCCATGAAAAACTGCACAATTTGGATAGTAATTATGAAAAAGATCGGGATTACACATTCTCATGGAGAGCCCATAATAATGGCAACTACTCCCCAGTCAAACACACTAACTCCAGCATTCAAGAATCAAAAGTATCCAACCCACTAACCCAGTATATAGAATCCTCCTACTGAACAACACAGCAAGCTAATAATAGCGATATTAATTACCGAATGCTTGCTTAGTTCTCCTCAGTAAGCATTCAGTACAAAGTAACAACACAACCATTTTCTCAGCATTCTTATTCATCCGATGCGTTTCTGTTTCTGAGACATACAAAAGATCACATGCTTGTTGACGCACAAAATTGTTTCAAGCATGCATGCAGGTAACAATAGAAAAAATAGTAACGGCATAAATGACAAACGGACGGAATCACCAATCATTTCAGCCCCAAAAGAACCGTTTTATAGCCACTAGAGTGTTGTCTTGAAAGCTCTAATCTCCATATGTTACAAAAATCCCGCTTTCTCGCAGGGTTGTTTCTCTTCAACCCTATTTAGTAGTAATATACTATGTGTGCCGCTATCTAGCGTGAACTAAGCCTCTCAAAGCTAAAGAGGAAAATTTCCAAATCCGTATCGTACAAGAACCCAAAAGGAGGAAGGGTTCGTTGTTAAAAGGGAGGAGGGCCCTCACCACTTTCCCCTCCATTGGTGTGTAGACGTACAAATCCTATTTAGCAAAAAATAAGTATTTTCTCTCGACTCCCTTATCCTGACTAAGTATACAGTGAGCCGGATGAGAGGATGTATGTTGGGTTACAATGTGGGTGGTCAGGAGGAGAGACGAAGTGCTATTTGCTGGAGAAGTAATCTCTTTTGAGAAGCATTTATGAGACCATTGCATTCTGCATTCACAAGGACATCAGTCATGATTGCAGCCGCATGCCCTGTGGGCTCCTCGGATGCCCTCCTCAGCATAAACATCTGCTTCCATGCCAAAGTAGAAAAAAAAGCATGGTAATATATTAGTTGAAAAAGATATCAGAAGCGAAACTGCAATTACCAAAGCCTATTCATCCAACATCAAAAAGGAGATTTATTTTTATTTTTTTTTTTTTTATATTTCTTCCTAGAACAAAGATTCAGCATCATTGTGCAAACAGCAAAGAAAAGGTGTGTGAATAGCATGTTATAGATTTTGAGAAAGAGAGGGCATGTACCTGTCCATGATGAGTTATTTCCAGGCAGCCAGGTTGCTGGATCCATGGTTCACCATCGATCTGAACTGGGAAGGGACTGCGTATGTGTAGTCTTATAACTTTCCCTTGAGCCAGCCTTTGAGCCTGTGAAAGTCCTACCTGTTGACAACAGATTAAAGACATCAACACCAGCAACTCTGATGCCTCCTGAATTTATGAATCATATCCATAATCCTCTTTGTTTTATGTACCTTCTTAAACTAAGTGAAATTTACAACTGCAAGTGAGAACAATAAATACTGTCCTGAAAAAGGTAAATAGAAGAAAGCTTTTTTTAAAAAAAAAGTACCTGAAGTTTTCCAAGATGCCATGTTCCAGATATGCAAACTACTTCTAGTGTTTTATCATGCATCGATTGCAGATCAAAGTCGTCATCGTGATCATAGTCATTTTGCCAAAGATCAACACCTCCCATGTAGCTCCCAATATTCAGGACAAGCACGCCTTCGGCATTCTGGAGTGAATTTATCAGATTAAGGGAGACGACCTCACACAAAAAAGCTCTTGCAAATTAAATCAGGAACAGAAAGAAAAGAGTAGGGATTTACCTCTGGGATTTCAATGTTTTTACCATCAACTTCAAGGCTTACTTGCCATGGTAAGTCCGCGCAAGTTCTGTCTACAATATCCTTGACGCCCTCTTTAGCATATAACAGTTTGTTGACAAACTGCATATTGAAACAACCAGTCAATCAAAGTGCCCTTATGAATACATTTTATCAAACAACATGCACCAAGAAATAAATATAACTCAAATTAGGATAACTCCTATAATCTAAAATCGACATGATACAGCCTTTTCTATTCCTTCTAGTTTAGAAAAGCTGTCAGAGACAATTAGAGTTCGAAAGCTTTCCCTCCACCCTCTATTGTTAGGCTGTTTCCAATAGCCCTAGGAACCTCTGTCACTGACTCTTCAATTATGCGAGGTTAATTTGCCAATAAAAAAAAGTGTCTTCAACTTGTGCAGGGTATGGTGTATATGGAAAAAGAGAACGTACAAACCATTAACGAAACGTGTATTGCCCTTTCGAGCGGGAGGGACATATTTAAAGATACAAATCTAATGAAGAATCTCACAGGTACAGTTCTTCAATAAAATAAGAAAAAAAAAGCTGGAAAATCATTCCAAGACTTGAATAACGAATAAAAGCAGTTGACAGATAAAGTAAGTGCAGTAATAATTCAATAGCTACATAGAAACATAATTACTTGGAATGATTTTTAATATATTAGATTACCTACCATAAACCAGATATAGAATGCGCACAAGAAAAGACCAAAAAAAAAAAAAACTTTACCTGGCTGAAGAACTTATCAGGTCTTTCTTCTCGAGTCATATGAAAGTCATAAGCAACCTTTGCATCACATCCAACACCTAAAAAGAAGAGATTGAAGAGAATAAAGGCATGTAAGTTCAGTAGAATTCTCAATTTTCATAAGTCCACTACGAGTAAAAGAAGCGGACAGTAAAGCATCCAGCTCACCTAGATAATTGGTCATAAATTTCACTTGGGTTATAGTTTGACCTTTCTCTGTGCCACTTTCCTTGATTGCAACACTCCAGCGATCAAGCATTGTAACTGCTGCGCTATCAATATCATCTAGCAAAGCACGCAAACCACCCTGTCCTTCAACAGAAGACAATCCTCCACCCCATTGTAAAACAAGTGACAAGTCATTCCCTGTTCCAAGAGGAAGTATGGCGACTGGTGGAGGAGATTCAAAGTTTTGCTTTTCAATGGCATCAAGAACCCAGGAGACAGTACCATCTCCACCACAGACAAGAACTCGAAAGTATTGCACATTACGAAATAGCTCAAGTCCAACTTCAGGACCCTCAGAAGCACTGAGTTCGAAAACCTGAAAGATAAAAGGAAACCTTACAGTTGGTGAATCAATAGAAAATGAAGCATGTATTATAAATATGGTAGGTTGATATTCTACCATTTGTATTCTATCTATAATGCAGGAAACACTTATATTGAATAGTCTATTAATGTAAGATAATTATGACTATTGCATCTTGGTTCTGTTGCATAGTAACATCCAGGAAATGTGCTGCCAGTGAGGACTTTAATAACAAAAATGAGATGATTCACCACTCCGAAGGCATAATTGTTATGGCCTGAGTACCTTATATAATCATCTGAGAAACTCCATAAAGTAGAAGTTTATTGTATAATTGTAGTAATTTGTAAATCCGTATCTTCAACAGAGAAAACAGATTGACATGAAAGAAACATAGTCTTCAAATGCAATGTATGCTAAGACTGCAGACCATGTTAGACGACAAAGTATAAACAAAAAGCCTGAAAGCTGAAGAGCACTGACCTGTACTGGATTCAGCAGCATATTCAATCTCCTTCTAAGAGAAGGCCCATATTGAGCTCCACTCTTGGCATTAATAAAAACAAGAAGTGGTCTTGCATCTTGCTGTAAGTCTACCAGTTTATATTTCTTTTTGTCCCCAATTGCAGTGGCACAACCATTTTTCTGTTTAAGAGCATTTTCAGTCAACTTCAGATTTGCCAACCCACTAACATTCTTTGGGGAGGGTACAATTTTCTTCTCGTTCAGCTTCTGCAGTCCAAGAAATCCTCTAAGCATATTATCAAGAGTTGAGCCTTTGCCAGAAGTCGGCGGCGATTTACCGCTGGTAATTCCATAAAAAGAAGAATGGCTTTTATTCCGGTTTTGTCGCCTTCTTATCCGGCCTCTAACTGATGAACCAATTAACCCATCCTCTATAGAGCTCAGCATTCCACCATTTGCCAATCCATCATCAACTTCTTTCACAGAGAGCGGTGAAAGAATAAGCCTGCGTAGAGGACCCAGATCACAAATATTACCTGAATCCTTCAATAGTTTGGCATGACAATCGACATGAATCAGACGCTGGCACCATAAGCAACGCCATATAGGAGAAGCACCAAGAAATGGTATGCCACATGGTTCATCACAGTAACAGCAAAAGGAAGACATCTCATGGTTCTCATCCAGGTCGGCCCATCTTTCCGACCAATGATGAACCAAATGCGGTGAACCAGTTTGTGCTACACATTTGCAGTCCTTCGTTGCATTCGGAGAACAACGAAAATGAGCTGCAACACCACATACAGCGCAACGATGAAGAGGTACACTGTCTGCACCATTTACACCAGGCGTTTGTGGAGAGACTAGTGATGATAGGCAAACACAACATGTGGAAGCCTGACCACTACGAAAATAGTCCTCTTTCCAAGTATGGTGCGAAGTGGGGCACTTTAACTTCTTCCATACTTTCTTCTTTTCTCTAGCAGCAGCCTTAACCCATTTAAGGGATGCCTGCTTTTGCAATTTAAGGAAAGCATAAAGAAGCGCAAACAACCCAAATGATCCGGCAGTTAGAAGACATCCAAAAATTTTAAGGCCAGAAGAATCAAGCCCGTTTACAAGCTTGAAAAGTATAGAACCCAAATCCATAGCAACTAGCCAAAGTTAATCATCAACAGTGTATACTGCTTCTTGGAGAATTGAACACTGACAAGTCACCTGAGAAACCTGGGACCAGAAATAAACAGATGTAGGAGCATATTAACATTAACAAGAAAAAATGCAGATTATGATGAACTAGCGACAATGATTTAATTCCAAAAACACTCAAATCAACAGATACAACAAGAAGCTATATGATTTTTTTTTTAAAAAAAAAGGGCATTATAAAAGAAAAGGACATTCTACTATGTACCATGGAATACCAAATAATGGCCAACAATCAGAGGAACTAAATAGCCAACCACCCTATATAGAACTCAACAGAGGTGTCAATATGCGCCTGGGTTGAAAATTGATTGCTGATTTTTTTCTTATTTACAACATCAGAAAAATTGGGAGATAAAACATATACATGGAGTTACCAAAGATCAGCTATGCTGAAAAGCGAAAATAACCGCTAAATTCTTCTCTTAAGTGAGAAAATTTCACATGTTAAACGAACTTATGGTCAGCGACGGACTAACAATTTCTAAGTAATTCAATTGAAAAAGGAACACATCCGATAGAAGCCTAATCCATGCTGACAAAACTAGATCAACAGATCATAAGAGAATCCAAATAAACACATCAGAACGCATTCTCCGCCCAGAGAAATCCAAATTCACCCAGAATCCAAACGAATCAAGCAACGGAAACCTTGAAGAAGCGGAAAAATCCCAAACAATACCTAACCGCGTACAACTTCGATGAAAACAAGAACGCATCAACATATCCAATCAAATCCAGCTGAGATCACCCACAGATCGCGCGATCGCGATCACAAAATTAGCCAAAAATCGCGTCAAGAGGCTCCACATTACGCAAAAGTAGAATTAAAAAGAGAAGATACGCACCTTCGCGATCGGATCAAGGGAGGTTACGGAGCATTGAAGATCTAAATCACCACTAATATTCCCCGATCTCTCTCGGTCTTTCTCGATCTCTCTCGAAGAGGGAGGGGAGAAGGAGAGGAAACCCTAGCGCGTCGTCTTCGTCGTCCTCGCCGAGTTGTCGTGGGCGAGGGGGCGCTTTTTAAAGGGTGAATGGCACGGCGGGGTTTTTAATGGAGGGGGAGCCCCGTGAGCGACGCTTCGCTTCGTGGGTTTGTGGAGCCCACCTCCGACCCGTACCTTTTCGTGTAAACTATTAGCTACACCTGTTCGGCTCGCTATTTCGTAGACCGGACGAGTCAGAGCACGACACGTCACTTCAAATGGAGTGTTTTTCTCGATTGGGTGGTTGTAGAGAGGAGGAATCCGTAGAATAGGTTCTTGGAATATTTTTTTCCCGAGTGTTTTGTTGGTGTGGTGCACCGGATTCCGTAGCCGGCCTTGGACTCGTTTGCGAGGAAAGATTCGGAAAAAGGAATCGAGGAAAGGGACGGGTATTACACATTTACAACGGAGGGTAAAAGGGGAATTTTATAATTTACTTCTACATTTATCTTAAAAAAAAAAAAAAAAAACAATTGCCTACAAAGTTCGCTAGTTTTGCTATTTTGTAAATATAAATCTTTTTTTTTGTTTCTATATACATTTAGCCCGAATATTTTTAAAATAATCCAAATAATTTTATTCTCTCTTTCTCCTCCGGCTTTCTCTCTCCCCTCCTCCACCACCTTTGTATCCCCCACCGCATCTCTTTTACCTCACATACAAGGCGAAAGGGCGATGATGAAATTTAATTAATTCGCTCGTGGCTGTGATCGTCCGTAGTGTTTTCAGACGAGATCGTGGTAGTAAAAATAAAAATATTATTATTCGGAGTATTGCCAGAAAGGATCTCGTAGTAAAAATGAAAATGTTATTGTACAGAGTATTGCCGGAAATAAAGACGAAGATGGTAAAGGAGGATGCATGGGAATAATCATTGGTCCAGAATTCTTCTAAAGTAGATTCGCGAGTAGGTTCACAAGTGTGGCTGCGACTACAAAATGATAATAAAAATGAGTGAAAATTTTGACAGACGATACGATAATGCACTGTTTAAACACAAGTTGCACTATTCAAATATATAATAGATTATTTAGTCAAAAAGTTATACATATATTAAATCATAAAATATTATAATTTTTTTACTAAATATTATAATATATACTCGAATAGTGTAATTTTTTAGGTACTGTTTGGATAGCCCATTTTATCCTGCAAAACCATCCAAACAGTAGTTAAAAAGGGGAGGTTAAATTATTCCTCTCTTAACGGGTTATCCAAGGATACCCCGTTAAGAGCTAACCCCAAAAAACTATGGAATTAGTTTATCCCATAGTTTATCCCATGGGCAATGGGTGGAAAGCAGTTTTTGAATGTTGAGTTAGATTGATGCAGTTTTTTAATGTTGAGTTAGATGGTTGCATATATTTAATTTAATTAATTATGGTATTAATTTTCTATACTTTTAATTTTGCTACTATAAAATTTTTAATATAAATCATTATCATCAGATTATCACTTTAAATTTCACTTAAAAAAATAAAAAGTTCACTTGCTGTTAATAAAAAATTGCTCTTATTAAAACAATTGAATTGCTGTTAATAAAAAGTTCACTTGTTGTTAATAAAAAATTACTGTTAAAACAAAAAAAAAATTCACTATTAAATTTCAGTAAATCAAAAAAAAAACTAAAAATTTGAGTAAAACAAAAAATTTCAGCAAAACAAAACACTATTATTAACAGTATATTAAATTAACACAAAATAAAAATATTATTAAGTTTTTACTAATATAGATTTAATAATATATTTTCAATAAGTGCAATTTTTTCATAAATAGCTTTATAGTTTTATCCTGCGTCGCTATTCCAGGTATAAAAAAATTTATCCCCAAGCTTACAATCCCCGAACCAAACATAGCCTTAATAAATAGCATAGTATCGCGTCGTTTGCCATATCTTTCCCTCTCGCCACTACCTCGTCGATGTTGGCGCTTGTCGTGAATATGCTTCGGAAGCATTTTCGACTAGTGATCGTTGCCCTTCTTCGCTGCCGCCTTTGTCTTCGCCTCCAACAAAGCACCAAGTGGCCACGAAGATGAGCGAGTCAAGTTCGCACATTGTGTTTCTCTCGCTTATGTGGTGTTCATGACATGAACACAACTGAGAAGTTTGCATGAAAGTGACGGAGGTAAAATGAGCGCTCGAGGTAGGCTACTGCCGGTTGTAGAAACAAAACCAGCAAGGATGGGATAGAGGAAGAAAAAATAATAAGGAGTTTAAAGTACAAAGTATTTTAGCCAGTTTTCAAAATAATTTAATCCAAAACTGTAAAAAAATATATAAAAATAATAATATATTTTTCTAAAAACGTAAAACTAGTGAACTTTTTTGCGAAATGTAAGAATACATAGGTATGTTCCAACCAGGGCACAGTAGAAGTGTAAATTACTTGAACTATTCTCATCAACTAGCAGCATAAATCTCGGTCCATGAGACGAGATTTTCCATATTTTTCTAAGCACGGAATTTCAACCCAAAGAGCACTCAATTTCCTACTGCATCTATAAAAATATCTTAATATCCCCAATTAATCAAATATCACCTCTTTTTTGGGTAGTTATGCAATTTGTTCATGTTTTTGCTGCATAGAAGAATTATTGTTTTGCTTGATTTGAGGTTGCCCCAAAGTATAAGTTTCTGAATAATCCTGGACACAAGAAAACCTTTATATATATATATATATATATATATATAGAGAGAGAGAGAGAGAGAGAGAGAGAGAGAGAGAGAGAGAAGAGTTTATATATTTTTAAAAGCACAACCATATTCATACTTGTGAATTTTGTATTATTAGATTTGTGCTTTTTATTTTATTATTATTATTTTTTTAGTTGACTTTACAAAAATACAAATTCTAATACAAATCTAATGATAAAAAATTTACAAATATGAATGAATTTGTGCTTTTAAATATATATATATATATATATAGAGAGAGAGAGAGAGAGAGAGAGAGAGAGAGGGGGGGAATCCAATTCTTAGCCACTAAGATACAATTTGTGGGTACTCCTGCAGGTATATTAGAGCTTATATGCTTTTAAAAATACAAGTATATTCATGCTTGTGAATTTTTTACTATTGAATTTGTATTAGAATTTGTATTTTTATAAAGTTAATTAACTAAAAAGAGAAAAAGATAAAGTAAAAAATACAAATCTCAATACAAATTAAATATACAAATTTTATAAATATAAATGTATTCATCCTTTTAAAAATATATAAGCTATATTCTCTCTCTCTATATGTTCAATTGAGTACTGCATCAGGATATTATATAGTCAAACTTAATTTGCATCTCCTTTCTGCGGCTTTATCAAAAGTTGCTGGGCCAAAAAATTCATTTCCCATATTGAAGTAATCAGTTAACTAACGGACATAAATAAATTTTCAGATGCAGACCAAAATAATTATAAAATTTAAATTATGTTCAACTTAAGAGTCAAATCAGGTTACACTAACACTAACAGCTGTAACTGTTTAAAATAAATTTCTTTGAGAATCAAATATTAGTGAATCTGATGATACATGGACGGACCATATAGAATACAGAGTGCGTATTCAACTTATGTCTCTTAGATCATCATATTAATTTGTCGACTAATTAATAAGGAAAATTATTGCTACGTGAGTACGTGACAGGTCACATGCATGGGCTTTTGAGTTGTGACACTTTTGCACTATAGGTGAAACTAATTTTAAATTTTTGTCGGCAAATAAAAATGGGCATTGCTTAAGATCTATTATAACGGTACAAAAAATTATACTTATTTTTAATTTATAAATAAATAATCAATAATATTAATTAAATATGATTTTGCTCGTAATGGGTGATGCTAGGTGTATATCCCATAATAGGTGTACATCCCATAATAGGTGTATATCCTACACCCCCACTTCATTCTCGGGTGGGTATTCACTCCATCCGTCACATCGAGTGACGGATAAAATTCATCCCATCCTAGAATGGAATGGGATGTAGGATGTACACCCCTTATGGAGTGTACACTTATATATACTAGTAAAAAATTGATCTTTGACCGAGCTGAGCTGAGTATAAAAATTACATTTGCTTTTTGGATACGCAAATAAATAAAATTGCTCAAATTCATTTTTGAGAAAATAAAGAAAAAAATCTAGAGAACTTACATGTACTATCAATTAACCACATATATGGCTAATTAATCATTCAAAATTTTAATTTTACTATCTTATCTTTAAAATTATTTGATTTGACTTCATAATTTAACTATATTATTTATTTTTACAGATTTAATTATTATATTTTATATAATTTTTATAATAATAAATTTATTATAGTAACTAATAAATTTAATTTTTAAAATTAAACTATCGTTGACTAATTCAAATTGAATAAATTAAAAATTTTATTAATAAAATTAAAATTTGTTAAAGTAAGAGAGTATATACGAAATAATTTATTATTCAGATAAATTTTATATTTTTTTATTAATAAAAAATTGTGACGGGAAATGTAACGGAGCAAGGAGTGCGTGATGTTGATTTTTTTTTTTTTTTTTTTTTGGTGTCCACTACGACAAGTCAACTCACTATTCACGTTGGTGGCGTGTCCACCTGGCGTTGACTGAATTCAGCCGCAAACGCCAAAAGTCAACGCACCATACCCGAAGAAACGAACGGACTCGACCGTTTCAACGTATAACATAAAGTTTTAAAAAAAAAAAAAAAAAAAAAAAACCAGGTAAGGAGACACCCCTCAACTATATGTTGTTTTGGACTAACCCTAAATTTTATTTTAAATTTTTGTCAATTATAACTTTTCTTTGAATTTGCTTGCTGTAGAATTTATACTGTGAATTTACGGTAATTTACATATTTTTTAAAATATATAAGAACATGCACTGAAATTTTGGAATCTACGGAATGTAGTTTAAAAAAATTTTGTTGGGTAAAATTAGCGACACGAATTTTTCTACGTGTCACAGATTTCTAGACCAAAAATCGCTAAAGTATACTTTGGGAGCTAGGACTATTATTAAACGATTATTTCAACATTTAAATTAGTGTCGGGAAGCAGTAGGTGACCTAACAAGATTTATAATTTAGTAATTCGAAATGCTTTAAAAACTTCTTTAAATACTTCTAACATATTTATTTACTTTTCAGTAAATAAAATCAAAGTAATTGATATGCAACAATTAATCTGTAATAAAGTTATTAAAATTCACTAATATTATTAGCTTTACCAACTAAAATAACTCAACAATAGAAATAGAGATAATATATATAAACAAAAAGTAAATAAAATTGTGAGGCCAATTTCGTACGTTGGAGTAACGGCTATTTCCACCAAATAGTGTACAAAGTAATCGTTCTAAAAAGGAAGGGGCCAAAGAATTCAATGAATCAAACAAAAGTTTCAAAGAAATAATCCAAACTTTCATGTATAATTGGAGGTGATATCCGAAGGGGCTGTTTGGAAATGGGTTAGAATAGAGAATAGGGGGGGTATTTTTTTTGTTTTTCCAAATGCTCTGAAATCAACCCTTATTTCAGTACAACTAGAATAAGTTAGAATTACTGTTCTCACTCTTTCCAACCATCCTCTTACTTTTTTTTAAATACTCTCTCACGTCTACCGAAGCATCCTCTTTCACTTCATTATTACATAATAAAGTTGAGGCAAAAAGGTAATTTATTCCAACTAATACTCTTTATTCATCTTATTCCTCATTATCATACCAAACATAAAATCTCTTATTCCTGGAACTATTCCAAATGTTTTTTTACACTAGTTCCGTATTTTATACTTATCTCTGGATTAGCTAGTTCTGTCTTAATCCGTTACCAAACGGGCCCAAATGTATTTATGTGCAATAATACGCATTGGGCAACCAAATAAGACTAGGAAATTGAAGGTAACATTGCACGCTTCATTCAAATACTAACTTTCAACTCGTCACGGTAATAAATATGATGAAAAGTACCGCAAATAAATATTATATTTATTTCTGTACAAAATAATGCATTATATAAATTACACTCGTTTGATTACCATATAAGCAGAGAAGTATATTTTTTTATACTTTCTTGTACGATCTTTTTTTAATCCAAGAATTTTAAAATTCCTCATGAGTTTTTATTTTAGCATTAAAAAAGAGTTCAATGAGATGCATAAGTACATTTGGAACCTTCTAGAGATTAGGATGTAAGATCTATACATAGATTGCTCCAATATACTGATAGCATTGCTGAAATATTGATGATAATAATAATAATAATAATAATAACTCTATCCTTTTCCATTTTTTCTTAAATTTTGAAATTTTTCCTTCTATTTTATTATTATTATTATTATTATTATTATTCTTCTGGAAGTAGTGAATATTAAAGGCAAATGGGCTGGATCGTATGTGGACCAAGAACAGCCCTATACTGATACGGCAAATCTATAGGCCATAGTGGGCTTGACAGACTCCACATTTGATTTAGAAATTTGACCCAATAACAAAAATAATATTTAGGTGAAACTACTACCACGGTACCACCAACCTTAGCTTAATATGACATTATTATGTATTTGAATTTGCTCTACATTTTGTAATTTTTCATAGATATTGACAAAAATATGTAAAATGCCAAAGTTTTTATATGGTTGAATAGACAATTATAGTAAAATGTTTCGGATCGTTAGCGCTAATCATTAATTCAAAAAGTTCGAGTCGTTAGAAATACGCAACAAATTCACTTCAATCGTACAGACACAACGCTCACGGATCTCGACCGGACTCCACCCATCTAGACGTTAGGTTTATTATTGAATCTCTTGCTGTTAGGCCTATTACGGGCTGCATCCCACTCAACTTATTAGTCTCATGGATCTATTGTCACTGGGCATATGCTAATTCAAAATTTAGCTGAAAATGTGAAGCAACTAGGCTTCGAACTCGGATCACGAATATCAACCACCAAACCTTGCCACTTGCACTAGGGACGGTTGATAATTCAAACTTGTTTAAACTTTGCACTAGGGACGGTTGATAATTCAAACTTGTTTAAACTTAAACTGACTCCAGATGCTAATTCAAAAGAAATCTTACCATGGGAATGCGTGGCGGAAAATCCCATTTCCTTCCTGCTCGCATTTGGCAAACTCTAGCAGCTCTTGAAATATTGTCAACAATAATTTCGAACCTAAAAATACTAGAGTACGCACCAGATTCATCTAACTCATGGATGCATAGTAAAAGTTTACGAAGAATTATAGTTCTACTCATACAATGGAAGTTAAAAAATAGATTTTGTTCCCTCTACCCAATTCTAACTAGTTAGAATCAAAAGGGCGTAGTTTCGGTTGTACAAGAAACAAAGCAAATACTTTTCATACCACAAACAAATTGTTCTTGTAGAAAAGTGTCCAATTCGAATCATCTGAAGAGATCAGCTCAGCCCCTTCTGTGCTGACAGACTCTGCACATGAAATTGATCTGGAAGAAATAATCTCATCTTCGTCTTTGTACCCACTTCTGCTGCAAGTGAATTCAATGGATCCAAAACCGCACACCGCCTCTCCGTTTCCTCCGTCTTTGGACGAAGAAATTCTCTCATGATCAAACTCGTCCTCATCATCTGATAGCCACTGGCAGCAATCCAACTCGCCCATCTCGAAGATCCGGCTAACTAGCCCTTCTCGCCATGATATTCTCGTTGCTGTCGAAGTACTAACTTTTCTGCCAGAGTTGCTGTTATCGCAAAATGGCCTTTTAAAGCAGCTTAAGTCGATTGAATCGAAAGGCGTTTCTTGGTGTCCAAATTGGAAACTATGCGTCGGCAGTGCTAACATACTAGCTTCATCACTGTCCATTCTCTTCGATTCGAGAACTTCTGAGATAGAATCCACTACATGAACAGAGTTGCGGTAACCGCCGCCGCTTTCTTGCTGAACTCTAGGAAGCTTAGGCAAAGATGATTTTGATGCCCTTTTCAATATCATCGAGAAAGGACTGAGGCTACTATCAGTAGCAGGAGTTTTCTGAATACTGAAACCGGAAGATGGTGTTGTTTGTAATGGCGAAGCACCGCTGCGAGAAAATCTCCAAAGATCAGTGGAAGAATTAGTGGCAGAAAAAGAGCACTTTGGTAAGATCAACTCTTCTTCTTCCTTGTTAGTACTCTCTTCTCCATCATCACAAGGAGAGAGAAGCCAATTTACGGAAGCTTCGGCTTCGCAATGAGCTTTGGAGTAAGAGCTGAAACTGGTAGTTGGATCGCCAGGGGAAGAAGAGTGCCAGTGAATTGAAGCTCCCGAAAGCGGAGGCGGTGTCGAAGAGAGCCGCGACTCCTCGAAGCGCTTCTCGCGAAGCTCCGCCGATTCCGCGGGCTCGCCTCGGCCGATGGCGAGTATGCCCCTCGGCCGACACTTCCGGCGATCGTGGACGCCGGCGACGACGTGGCCGGCGGCGAAGCACACGGGCGTCGGGGCAACGGAGGACGCGCAGGGGACTTCGGGGGAGATAGAAGCTTGAATTGGGGGCGTCGTGCTCGTACCTGATTTGGGGCTAACCAGCGAGAGCTTCGCCTCCGCCTCCTTCGTCTTCTCCGGCGTGGTAGTGGCGCTGCCGTGGAACCCTGCCGCGAAGTTGAGCTCGGGAGAGGGCTTCTTCGAACCGCTCGGCCTCGTCGTCTTCTTCGGAGGGTTTCTAGGGTTTCGGGAGGGCAGGGTTTGCGGATTGGGAGGGGCCGATCTGGGGGTCGATAGGGTCGGATTTGATCGGGCGATCGGGTTCTTAGATGAGGAGGAGGAGGAGGAGGAGGAGGAGGAATTCGACAAGAGGAAGCGGAAGCACCCGGATCGCGGGGCCTCGCCGGAGCCGGAGAGGGGAAGGCGGGAGCCGCCATTAATGTCGGTGAGGGGGCTTCGCCTAGGGCTCGGCTTCGTTTTCGTCTTCGTCTTCGTCTTCGTCGTCGTCGTCCTCTTCATCTCCGCCTCCGCCTCTGAGCTTCTCCTCCCTCCGAGCTTCGATGGCTTGTTCATGGCAGTGTTCGCTCCGCCACTGGCTTGTTCATGGCAATGTTTAGCTCCGCCTCTGTTCGTACATAGATCCGTTGGAAAAGAAGGCTACAAAGAAAAAAAAAAAGAAAGAAAGGGTTTTTTGAATTGAGATGAAGAGGGGACGACACCCCAAGATTCGAATCATCGGACGAAATTTGCTAATTGAATGTTAGTTCCTGTAGTTTCCTGGAATTGTGGTATAGTACCTTAAAATGTGTATATCTTACTCTCCATATGCTCTAGACTGAATAAATTTTACTAATTTTTTTTTTTTTTTTTTTTTCATTTTTTCATACAAATCTGCACATAATTTTTTCATAGCATAGCTTTCGATAAAAAATCTAAGCATATATATATATATATATATATATATATATATATATATATATATATATATATATATATATATAGATTGAAATATTATTAATAATAGCAAGTTAGATATTATTAAATTGTTAATCGTTGAATTAAAAGATGTGTGATTGAGATGATAGTGAATTTTTTGGGTTTAATAGATGGTTGAAGAAATAGTAAAATCTAACGGATGAAAATAATTAAAAGAGTTGAGATCTAAGTATAAAAAACTTAATAGCACGAAATATTTGGTATTATCGATAGTATAGTAGCCGGAATATATATATATATATATATATATATATATATATATATATATATATATATATATATATATATATATATAAAGTTTATATATTTTTAAAAATATAAGATAATTTATATTTATAAATTTTTTATTATTGAAATTAGTAATTTTATAAAATAAATTAAAAAAAATAAAATATAAATATAAATCACAATACAAATTTAATAATAATTTTTTTTTATACTTTTCAAAATATATATGAAAATGTTTATTAAATTTTATTCTATATATATGGCTCTGCACTGTATCAGGTACTTTAGCATTAAAGTTTAGATGACTTTGCTAATATTATTGAATTTTATTATATAAATAATTATTTATCTTCGACAACGTTCCACGAAATTGACGGCGGAGATCTCTCGGTACCAACCTTTTTAGTGCCTTGTGGGAGTGGTTCGATTATCTTTAATCGCATCTAATTCTCCTCTCTATAAAATGAGAACACGCAACTACCATTTTACCTCTGTTTATTTTCTTCTATTTCTCTCACCTTCGCCATGGGAGATGCCGAGACGACGAAGAAGAAGAAGATCATCATCGACACCGATCCCGGCATAGGTGGGCTACCACGAAACCCTAGTTTTTGCACTCAGAGGAAATCCTACCAAGATGATTGTGGAGGCTGTTTTTTTTTTTTTTTTTTTTTTTTTTTTTTTTTTTTTTTTTTGTGGTTTCGATCTGAGATCCATTTTGCTTAATTTTGATCAATTTTTGGCGGTGTGTGTGTGGGGGGGTCCTCTTAGATGATGCGATGGCGATATTTGTAGCGCTTAATTCCCCAGAGATTGAGGTGATTGGGCTCACGACGATATATGGGAATGTGTACACGACGCTGGCCACGAGAAATGCTCTGCATTTGGTAAATATCTGTGTCTATATGAGTTCCTAGAATCGTCTTATTGGATACTGTTCAAAAGTGAACAATTATTTTGGTTAATTCTTTCAAGTGAAACGTAAGATCTTAGTTAATTTTGGTTTTTGTAAGCTAATCGAGATGTGAGATAGGAAGAATTGCTATGTCCAAATTTGTCAACAAATAATAAGCACTATAAACACCAGAAATCTTCTACTCACATATATATAATATCTGAGTATACACATTTACTGTATGCCTAAAAAAAATGAAAATGAAGGTAGTACTTATTTTGCATGCTTGTATATTGAGGATAATAATTTTCAATTAAGGGCATGATCTTCGTTCTCGATTTTCTCGTTGACATGATTGGTTTTTTTTAGTTGGAGGTTGCTGAAAGGAATGACATTCCAGTGGCCGAGGGATCTCATGTATCAATCATGGTATCTACTGATTATTACAACACCTGTTCTTTTACTGTTAGTAACAATGTCTATTTCTTTATATTTTTCCTGTAACTTGCTGTCTGCCATAGTCTATAGAAGATAAAAATGCTGGGCAAGACAGTGGTGTAGATTTTAGAAAGTTTGTTCGGCTGAAATATTGCGTAGTTTGATAACATTTTTCTTGTTTTCTTTATACGGAAAAGAAAGTTACAAAGCTTCGCATCGCTAGCTTCGTTCATGGTTCGGATGGGCTTGGAAACCAGAACTTTCCTCCACCAAAAGCGAAGGCAATCGATCAGTCAGCTGCTGCTTTTCTTGTTGAAAAAGCTAATCAGTATCCTGGAGAAGTTACTGTGGTAGCACTTGGCCCGCTGACAAATATTGCTTTGGTTAGTTTCTCTTTCGGTATATTGCACCATGGGTCCTCAACCGGAGGGCATAGTTCTAGTTCGGTCCCCCATCTTTCAATTGTTACAATTAGGACCCTAACCTTTGCATTTAGTTGCCACCTTATCCTCTCGGTTATTTCCTTCATCAAATCAGATAGAAATATTCGTGTAACCGACATCTAACTGGCACACTTGTTATTGTTGCATTTCTCATATGTAAGTTATGTGGGCATTTCCCTCCATGTTTCCCAAGGAACTTGACGGAAATGGTAAGATTTGCAATGTTATGAAATGTTAGACAGCCAATTGTAACAGTTGAATGGCCTGAGACCAAATCATAACCTGGTCTCCAGAATGGGTTGAACTTTTCGGGAGACATCCTAACACACTTTACCCATTTCTCTTTCGCAGCTTCCATGCCAGATATAATCCATCTTCTGACCTTTCTAAGTCGTATCTGTATTCTGACAGGCTATTGAACTTGATCCTGCATTTCCAAAGAAGATAGGGCAAATAGTTATTCTTGGTGGTGCATTTTCAGTAAATGGCAATGTTAATCCAGCCTCTGAGGCAAATGTATGTTTTCTTTCCCAGTCCTGTGCGTGTACTACCTCTGATACTATAATTGTGTTGTTGTCTTCTCTTCATTTTTTAGTTTTTAGAATCAAATGTATCATTATGGACTACAGCCTTTAAATTCAGTTGTTTTCGTTGAATGTTTGCTCATATATAGTAGCTGCAAGAATAGGAGTTTCTAGTTGAATATAGGTCCCTATTCGAATGAATCATTTGGCAATTGAACTTTTTTTTTCCTGTCAACAGATAGTGTTGCCATTTTTTGCAGATAATCCATCTCTTTATCTTTCTTCATTTTTTTTATAAAAAAAAAAAATCGACAAACAGATCTTTGGTGATCCTGAAGCTGCTGATATTGTGTTCATCAGTGGAGCAGATATCTTGGCTGTGGGAATAAATGTAACACATCAAGTCATTCTTTCAGGTACTTACCATTTAGTAACCATTAATTTTCCTCTAACTTATGATATACATTAGCATGAAAACCCATCCAGAGAGACCTAGTTTGCTTGGATTTTGCCGCTTCTTGCTTGCTCTCTTACTCTCTTACAAAACTAGTGTTTCCTTGAATTATTTCTTGAATTTGATGTGATAAGTATTATACTAGCTCCCAGCAGCCCACTTACTCTGGTCACGCAGCAAACAGCCATATAAAAGTTAACATATCTATCTAATAGGCTTTTGAGTTTGGCTGTTTCCACATATCAATACTATTACGCAGGATAGATCCTTTGTACAAAGTCGTGTAATAATATATTTTCTATGAGAAGCTATTTGTTTTCGCCATACACTCCGTAACATCTTTATGATGCCTTGCAGAAGCTGATCGTGACAAGCTTGAAAATTCCAATGGCAGATTTGCTCAATACTTGTGCAAGATCTTAGAATTTTATTTTTCATACCACAAGGAGGCCTATTCTACAAAAGGTTCATATGGGACTATATCTTGTAAAGCGAACATATCTCCAGTTTATTGATTCAATGAGTATGGGTAAATGCAGGTGTTTATCTTCACGATCCAACAGCACTTCTTGCAGCGGTCAATCCTTCATTATTTACTTACACTGAGGGTGTTGTGCGGGTTCAAACATGTGGCATCATGAGGGGTCTTACTATATTCGATAATATGAAGAAAAGGTCAGCAGTTTTCTGCCAAAAACTGGCTGCTGACAATTTAACATGAATACAGTTCTTAGGCTGAAATTGTGCTGTCATTTTCACGTTTTCTCATTGATTATTTGCTTGTGTGCGATCATTCAGTGGTAAAGATATGACGATATGATGCACCACTTGAAACATTTATTCATGTGGCAGGTCGACAATTTTCATCAAGAACGCTTAATTGAGTTTCGTATCACTAATTATATCATATGTTTTGCTTGTCTCCAAATACAGTCGCACTCATACATGTCATTTATCCTCTCCTTTGATGTTTTGATGTGCACATTTTATGTTTGTGTCGTTGTATGTTTACTTTTATTTTTCTAGTTGCAACTCCCAGTCAGTTGAGCTAAAAAGAATGGTGAAGGTTTTTCTCTCAATGTCTAGGTTTCCAAATTGGAAAAGGTTGTAATAGTCCCTCTCGGACTGGTATAAAGATTGATTTACTTTACATACGCACCACCGAACATAATAAAATCGGCTTTTCAAAATACATAGGATGTTTGATTATGTTTATGCAATTTTCTGACTGTTGAGTCAGCGTTATTCCAAAACCAACACCCACACCTCTAGTGCATGAAAATGTTTTAAGTATTCTTTGTTTCTATGGGCTGACATATTGGTCTACAATCGAATCATATATGTTGCAACTTCTATGACCATTTTTTCTCAAAATTTTGCAGGTACGCAGAAATTACAGAATGGAGCAATAAGCCCACAATCAAGGTCGCTGTCACTGTTGATGCCCAGGCTATAGTTGACTTGATGATGGAAAGGCTTATGAATTCTTAGTGTGATAAAAAATGTGTAAGCAAGTTGGTTAGTTGCGAGCTCTGCCTTTTCATACGTGCGGTTCTGCCGCGAAAGAAAGGTTGCATGAATTGTGACGGACTGACGCAAACTGTAGCATGGCTCGTCTTTAAATCTCTTGCGAGGTGGAGAGAGGCCAAATCCTGTAGTTCTTATAAACCATGGAAAGAGGATTAGTTGCCTCATTGTCCAATTGAATAAGATTATTGTTCCAAGCAAAACTTACTATTTGAAAGGAAAAAAAAAAAAAAAAAAAAAAAAAAGAGAAGAAAAAGTGCCAAGCAAAGCAAGTTGTGATTTGAATTTTTGGTTGGTACAAGTTATTTACTTCAGTTTTTTTTGAACGTTTTCGAAGTTTGACCCTTGTACTGTAAATTCAGGTGCTCAAACCTTCTGCAGCTCTCCTCTTCCATGCAAAATCTCAGCTGTCTGATGCTCATCGTAAATTCAGTTTGTAAGTTACTCCAATAAACTTCCAAGTTTGTATGCGTGATTGTATAAAAGAGAAAGCCGAAGGTCGGGTATTTTATGATCGATCATGGCCTTATTTTCATCTTATTCTTTTCCTTATGCTTGGTTGTATGTAAAAGTGTCAGAAATATTTTTTCTGCCGGAAGACGATTTCATCGAGTGTTTGGTTTAACCTGCAGCTACTCTAATGGCTATCGGTTTACCAATCGTTTGGTTTCTTTGAGGTGCCGTGGGACACTGCAGTACATCAACTAAATAAACAATGCCTTCGTGTTCTGAATTATATTAAATGAACTGACGCTCAGGAGTAGATTTTCTTAATTAAAGTTCCTCTAGCAAAGTGGAACATACTGTAGTCTAATTAAGCAAGGAAAGCTACAACTCCCTCGTTACATAACTTCACTTTATCTCCTGCTTTTTAACCAACCAAGCATTCTCCTTCGCTGGTGAAATGCAATACGAATGAGTAAATTTCATAATAAATGCGCAACATACGCATAAATACATGTTTTAACTGTCCTTCATGTTTCCATTTGAGAGAAGAATTAATTACAAATAAGCTCAGTAATAAATCCGCTGTTAATTGTTTAATTGCTTCAACTAAGACTAAATACATGTATCAAGATGCAGGTTAAAGCAATTGGTTGATAGTGAGTAAGTTTTTTTTTTTTTCTTTTTTTGAGGGAAAGGCAGCATTTTGCCGCTTCATTCATAGATAGATGAACTCAGCTACAAAGCTGAGACAACTATGCCTCGAGAAAAGAAGAAGAAGAAGAAGAAGAAGAAGAAGAAGAAGAAGAAGATATCAGCCACAAAAGGAGCTCCAATTTGATAAAAAAAAAGATATCAGCCACAAAAGAGCTCCAATCAAATCTAAAACCGCAGATATCAGCTCGCAGGTTGCCTAGATTTCGCTTTTTACTTTCAAAACACCGGCTATTGCGCTTCAACCATAAAGTCCACCAAGTAGCTGCAATGGTTACCAATTCCTTTCTTTTGTAAGCTCTTTTTTTGCTTTTCCCTATATCCCACAGTTTGTCCACAGATGGGCAATTGCGAACCTCTAATTTGTTTAGGAGCAAGCATTCTAGCAGGACTCGCGAAGTGTCACAACATACAAAGAGATGATCTGCAGTCTCTGTAGCCCTTAAACAAAGAGTACATATGCCCGGCCCAGACCAACCCTTTCTAAGCAATATGCCAGCGGTCAGGACTCTGCGTCTTAAGACTAACCAAATAAAAAATTTTACTTTCAAGGGAATTTTGATCTTCCAAAGTTGAACAAACCGCTTGTCTGTTTCTCCGCTAAATTGCAGAAATCGATACATTGAATTGATCGTGAAGCATTCCGATTGCGTCCAACGCCATCTGATGACATCACTTTTGTCTGTCAGTTTCACACTTGCAAGCGTATCCTGCAACTTCCGTAAAGTGCTATCATCCCGTGCTGAGCTTGTAACAACGCCCGTAAGTATTTTTCCCCACCTCCACCAATTTTCTCCAAAGCAATCTTTCACCCTGATGTTCTTGTTTAGTACAGATTTGAAAATACCAGGAAATTGAGTTAGAAGAGTCGAATTCCCTAACCAAATATCCAACCAAAAGCACGTCCTTCCCCGTCTTCAACCAAGTAGCTGGTACCACACTTAAAAATATCCCTGGTCTCTAGAACACTCCGCCACCACTGAGAGTACGGTTTGAACGAAACCCTTTCTTTGAGTGGCCTCCTGTGTCTGTAGTAATTTCCTTGGATGATTGGTCTCCATAGGTTGGGCGTAGGGGAGAGAAACCTCCACCACCACTTCCCTAGTAGGGCTAGGTTCATCGTCTCCATATCCTTGACCCCTAGACCACCATCCATTCTATTCGTGCATACCACCTTCCAATTTACTAAACATTGACCCTCTTTTATGGTAGACCCTCATTTCCAGAAGAAAGCCCTCCGAAGCGATTCAATGCGTCGTAAGACCCATTTGGGGTCTTTGAAGACAGAGAAGAAATAAAGGGATAGGTTCGAAAGAACCGAGTTTACTAAGATGAGCCGCCCTCCCTAGGAAAGGAGTTTGGCCTGCCAACCCTCAATTCTGTTCTCGATTTTATTGATGATACCCCACCAGTCCTCCTTCTGAATACGGCCTCACATTAGGGGAAACCCAAGGTACCTAATCGGGAATGATCCCTGATTACACTCAATGATCCCTACTAGTCTTTCTCCCCTAGTGTCCCCACAGCCGAGATAAAAAAGCTCAGACTTGTTTCTATTAATCTTAAGGCCCGATGCCCACTCAAATAACTGCCACACAAATCATATGTTAGGCACTTGCCTATCTTTTGCTTCGCAAAAAAAGATAGTGTCGTCCGCACACTGAATAACTAAAATTTTGGCCTCTTCAGTGGGGCCCACCTCTCTGAGAAGATTATTACTGACAGCTCTTTCCATCATCCTTACCAATCCTTCCGCCACTAACAGATAGAGAAAAGGGAACAAGGGGTCCCCTTGTTGTAGACCCCTCTTAAGCTTAATCCACTTCGAGGGAGTCCCATTCATCAAAATTGCAATCTTAGCGTTGGCAATACATTGATCAATCCAACTGCACAATTTCTGATCCGCCCCTAGCAATTTTAAGATACCCCTGAGGAAATCCCAATTCACTCCGTCAAAAGCTTTTTTAAAGTCCGCTTTAATACCAACACATTCCGTTTGAGCTTTCGAGCACCAGTTGATGATCTCATTTGCAGTGACAAAGGAGTCCAGGATTAGCCTACTTTTTAGGAAGGCCGCCTGCGAGGGTGAGATGATTTTGTGCATCACCTTTTCTAATCTATTCGCCAGTACCTTGGAGATGATCTTTTGGACACTATTGATGAGACAGATTGGCCTGAAGACATTGGCAGTTTTAGCACCTTCTCTTTTTGGGATCAAACAAATATGAGAGTAGTCGATTGGCCCGGTGTTCAAAGTCCCGTTGTGCAGATCCACGAAAATATTTAGTAGGTCAGTTTTAATCACCTCCCAAAACTTCTGAAAGAAAGCCAAACTGTATCCATCTGGACCCGGAGCTTTATCCCCGCCCAACTAAAAAGTGGCTAATTTTATCTCTTCGGTAGTAAAGGGAACGGTGAGGTCATCCGAGTTTAAGAAGGCTCTGTCACTAAAGAGACCGCTCCAATCTCCTAGAGAAGGAGAGTTACGCCACTCTGGATCAAATCTTTTCTTGAACTTTCTGTAAAAGTACTCGCTCATATTCTTTTCCTGAGAAATTCTTCTCCCTTCTTCTTCGATAACCTCAATATGATTTCTTCTCTGTCTTCCATTTGCAACAGCGTGGAAGAATTTGGAGTTGTCGTCCCCCTCTTTTAACCAATGTTGTTTGGCTCTAACTTTCCAAAGAATCTCCTCTTCACCTATAATCTTCTTCAACTGAGCCTTGAGTTGCCTCCGAATCTCTAGCTGCATGTCGGACAAGTTCTGACGTTCCTCCATTAAGTCCATCTTCTGTATCTTTTCAGCTAACTCCCTCTTGGAGTTCAGGATGTTGTAGTAGCAAGACGCGCACCACTCTTTTATCCGCTTGCGGCAGTGTCGTAATTTAGCTGCAAATGTGATGACACTAGAGCTTCTACGAGCAATTTCATTCCACCAAATCGGCACCTTCTTGACAAAGTCCTCTCTAGTAAGCCATACCTTCTCAAATCTGAATGTTGTGGTGGGCTTTAACCTATTTGTTACCAATAAAATAGGAGAGTGGTCCGAAGTTATCCTTGGGAGCGCCGTGACGTAGGAGAGTGGGAAGGTCTGATCCCACTCAGTTGAAGTTAGGAAACGGTCGAACTTTGCTAAAGAGTGGTTATTTTGCATGTTCGACCAAGTGTACTGTTGGTTTCCAACTGGGAGGTCCACCAACTCCAGCTCATTTATCAGATTGGAGAACATGTTCATCAATTTTCTACACCCGCAAACTCCTCTTCTTTCATTTTGATTTCGGGTGAAGTTGAAGTCCCCGCATAGAACCCACGGCCCAATGCAAACCCCTTTTAGTGCCGTCAACTCCCTGCAAAAATCCTCCTTACCATCCCACGCAGGTGGTCCGTACTCATTCGTTAGGTAGAAAAGAAGGCCACTCGAGTTGTGCTTCAGGCGAAGCGTAAGGGAGAAATTCCTAATGATTACTTCAGTACATACAAAATCCCTAGTGTTCCAACAAGTGAGGATACCTCCCGAGGCTCCAACCGAACTAATATAGTGGCATTTGTCAAAAAGATGCCAACAAACGATTTAAGGAAAGAGCGTGCGCACACACTCACTTTTGTTTCTTGAAAACAAAGCACTGACTCCTCGAGTTTAGACACTACAGACTTCACTAGCCCTCTTTTGACATGGTCATTAATGTAGGATCATTGGCACTAACCATTAATTCCAAAAGCTCGAGCTGTTAGAAATACGCAACCAATTCACTTAAAGCGTACAGACACAGCACCCACGGGTCTCGACCGGACTCAACCCACCTGGACGTTGGGTCTATTGTTGGGCCTCTTGCCGTTAGGTCTATTGTGGACCGCAGTCCCACTCAACTTATTAGGCTCACCCAACTCAACTTATTAGTCTCCTGGGCCTACTGTCACGGGGCAGGACGTTGGACCTATTTTAACTCATAAATAAATAGCCAACAATCCCCCCCCAACACCTGCACCGTGTAGGAATCGAACCCGTGCCACTGGCTCTGATACCACTTGTAGGATCATTGGCGCTAACCATTAATTCCAAAAGCTCGAGCTGTTAGAAATATGCAACCAATTCACTTAAAGCGTACAGACACAGCGCCCACGGGTTTCGACCGGACTCAACCCACCTGGACGTTGGGTCTATTCTTAGGCCTCTTGCCGTTAGGTCTATTGTGGACCGCAGCCCCACTCAACTTATTAGGCTAACCCAACTCAACTTATTAGTCTCCTGGGCCTATTGTCACGGGGCAGGACGTTGGACCTATTTTAACCCATAAATAAATAGCCAACAATTAAGACCCCTGACGTTCTAACTACAGATTTGTAACATCGAAAAAGAGAAAAAACAACCAAAGAGGAGCGACAACGGCTAAACTTCCTACGCGGAGGACCGTAGAAAGTCCATAAAACTGCATACATCAGCATCATCCAAAATAATACCACATTTAGCACTTTTATTCTTGATCTTCCGTTGAGCCACTTCGTCGTAAGGCCTACTGACCTGTCCCGAAGGCTTCGGAGCTAAACCATCTCTAAGCGCTGCTTTGCGTGCCATCGCTTTAGTCAACGAGTGTTCTCCCGATCGCCTCGCCAAACAAGGGCTTTTTCTCGTAGCGGTCACGAAAATAGGTTGAGGAATAGCAACTGCCTCCGGCCGTGAAAGAGCATCCCCAAAGTATGCATCATCAAGATCCATCGAGCCCGACTGTGGACTCTCGAGCGCTTCCGGGGTAAAACTGTCCCTATCTACCCGACACGACAGCGGCCCAAAAGAACAAGGAAAGCTAGTAACTCTAATCCAGAAGTGCTCAATATTATGTGATGTTTGCTGTATCTTGAAAAGTGATGAAAAAGCCAGCCCACCTGTAGGAGAATCCTACCTGGGCCCAAACGAAACCAAAGGCCCTACAAAGGAGAGAGATCCCCTAGCAATCTGGGCTGGGCCCTTCGCAGGAGTTGACAAAGGCAGCCCAACTGCAAGTACATGCCACCTAATCGCAGGAACCCTCCTAAACTGGTGAAAGGTGCGATCATCATCAACACCAAAAGCCTGCTTCAAACTTGAGAGTCGTGCAACAGAGAGGCAGTCCTGCGAACCCAGCAACGAGTCGTGAGGCATATGGAAAATCTCAGCCCACATCGGCACTTGCAGCCCGCTCTTCCTTCTCGGGGAACCCCGCACATCTCCCACTGCAGAAGATATACCAGAATGAAGCAACAAACTGCTCCCTAGGCTCCGCTCCACCCGAGGAGCAACTTCTCGGGAAGAAAGTCCCAAGGCGATGCACCGCTCCGCCCGACGCTCGCCTTCACTTCCTGGTAGCACCAGAAGACTTGGGCCGATAACTCGGGAAGAGCGAGGAAGGTCAAACAGTCCATGGCCCGACTGCTTTTGTCCGCCGGATAACGGTCCCCGCGGATCATCGCCGGAGCTCGAACCCTCTCGCCTGCTCCCCCAGACATCCGGTCCAAGATGGCGCCTTCTATCTCGAATTTCGGAGGAGTTCCAGGTGCCACTATAGTCTGAAAGATTGCCCTCCCTTGAATCACAATCTCCTCCGGCGACGTCGAGATTAAAAACCCTTCTAGCTAATTGTCTCCCATGAGGATCAGTTTGGTCTCCACCTTCGTTGGGGTCGCCCCCGACAAACGGAACGCCTCGATCGTCACCACCAAAAGGGGCCGTACTCTCGATACAAATAGAGACAGACACGACAATGTCCCCCATCGAAATTGAAAGATTCTCAGGAATATCCGCAAGGTCGTCCACCACAACTTGGCATCTGAACCCCACCAGGTCCACCATGTTGATACTGTTGGTATCAACCCTAAGGAAACGACCAAAGCCGCGGACGATGGCACTCACCTCCCTAGCCGACCAGCATTCAAACGAAAAATTGCTAAGCTTTATCCAAGCTTTATAAGATAACAAAGAATGGCTCGCATTCCTGTAAGGATCCCACGGGAGACAGCGCAAACGGCAATGCGCCAATCGTATGAGCGCGTTGTTGCATAGATCATCTGGGCGAACCCATTCAAGAAGTAGGATGACGAAGTCCCTCTCGTGGTAGCTCGCCACCAGGAAGTAAGTAGTAAATCCCCCAAACCGAGATGCTAAATCGCCGGCTATTGTCTCTTGGGGAAAGTGTCCCAGATTGGCCATCCCGATCACATCAGCTAGCACAGCACTCCGTCGTTGCGTTTGCCGATTAAGGAAATCGTCGAAAAGGGGAATAAAAACCTTCATTAAGTGTGGTCTAAATCCCCTATCCCTCTGCATCTTCGACGTCCACCGAGATTTGCGAGAAAGACAATGCCGCGCTCGATGTCCAGTTAGGAAACACACTGCACACCGCAGTGGGTCTCTGCAATCACGGATTCGATGATCGCTACCCAGACATTTGAAGCACCTATTTTTAAAGGCAAAATTAAAAGGTGTTCTACGAGCACGAGAGTTGAATGAACTCTTAGAGGAGGTCTCCGCGCTATGCTGTGGAGGAGGGTGCTTGAGAAGGGCATTTTTATAAGACAACATCCCCATCTTCAACAAGTTATGGTCTCTTGGGGCCCCCTTCGGACAACTCTGGGTAAAGCGGCTCACCACCTGAGATTTGTCAATCTGGGAGGAGTCGACCACTAGACTGCTGGTCCTCAACACAGAATCTACAGCAAAACTAGTCGCCGCACTCAGAGACCATGTGCATAAGGGGGCTCCATGGAAATCCACCCAGGTAACCTTGCGCTTTGTCGTCAAGCATTTTTTACAATGGCCGAGTAGTCACAAGAGGGTAGCAGAGTTGACTGGACATACAAGGAATCATCTCCATGCAGTCTCCGTTTCAGCTTCTAGAATCTTTTATCCAACTCGTGATCAAGCACAGAAGAAGACCTCCAGTTGGCTCCTCGAGGAGTGAGCAGACTACCCCCCCGGGAAAGCAACTGGGAAGTAGAGTAGTCATCTGCGTCACGTCTACTCCGGTGATCTCTCGGCAGTCTTGGCAGCTCCCCTCTCCCATCACCGAAGGGACACCTCTCGGCGGTCTTGTCAACTGAGGGGAATCTCTCCTTGTCTGTCTTAACATCCCAACAGCTCACCTTGCCACCACGAGATGACCCCACTACCTCCTCCCACCGCGTCTCCGCACCACGACTCTCGTCCTTCCTCTTCTCAAGCCAAACTCTTTGTAGACCCCAGCTCCTAAAGCTTACGCCTTCTTTCCTTCTCCCTCCCTCTCTCTCTCTTTCTCTTTCTCTTTCTCTCTCTCTCTCATTCTCTCTCAAGCACCCTCTTGTGACCATTCTCTTCTTTCCAATTTTGAAGTTGGATAGTGAGTAAGTTCCTGAACTAATTTTGAAGCTGGATAAGATATAAAATTGGCTGGTCCAGGAATAATCTGTTTCGAGCGAGTTATCGAACTTTTTATCTGGATCGGACGGCAACTCAAGTCTCAAACTCGAGCGTGTAAACGGACGCTAAAAAAATAAAAAAAAAAGAAACGCTTCTTCCCCCATCGTAAGTTCGTAACGCACCATACGTGTCGGAGAATATCCAAGGAATGGCACAATCGTAAATACGCCGGAAAAGTCGGGGCTCTTTCCTAATGAGGATGCGTTCACAACTTGCTATTCTCGCCGGGGGATCGGCGTCGCCCCCACAATTTCCGCCTCGGCCTATAAATACCCGTCGGAGCTCGTCCCCTCTCTTTTCGAGAATTCTCCTCTCCGCTATTCTCCGCCCTCGCGGGCCATTATCGTAGACGAGCGAATCCGCGCAAAAACCCTAATTCGATGGCGCAGGACATCCCGGATCAAACCCTAGAAATCCCCGACGACCCGATCGCCTCCCCCGACCCCGATCCCGCCGAGCCCGCGCTCGCGCGGAGCGGATCCGCAAGCCGCCTCAACGCCCGGGCGCCGGAGTTCGTCCCCCGCGCCGCAGGGGGCGCGGATCGGGGGGAGGTGCACCCTCCGGCGCCCTCGCCGCGGCTGGTGCCGATCCACCCCGCGGCGCCCCCGTCGGTGATCCACGTGTTCCAAGCGGCCCCGCCGAGCCCGTCCTTCTTCTCCTCCGGGGCGGTCCCGGGAGGTTTTGAGTATTATGGGGTCGGAGGGGCGGGGTTTGGGGAGCACGAGGTGGTTCAGGGGCCGGTTGATCCAGATCCGTCGCCGCCGCCCCCGCCGCCGCCGGCTAAGGAGGGTCTTTCGGATGAGGTTGTTCAGAAGATCACCAAGCAGGTCGGTGCCCCTTGTGTTTGTAAAGTGTTTTTTTCTTTTTCCAATTTTTTTGTGCTTCAGATCTTGTTTAGTGGATGTATTACGCGAAAAGAAGGATTTTGGTAGGCAATTCATCCGCCAAGAGTGTAATTTTTTTAATCTAGTACCTAATTCAGGAGCACAGCATGATATATCCTAACATAGTTGTTGTATTTCTTTCTTTTTTTTTTTTTTGTCATATGCGTATTGTTAGTTGGAGATCATAGTTAAAAAGGAAGATAATAAAACAGGCAGGAGTTTTGTGTTATATGACGAACTTAAAATTGATTGTACTCCTGGCATCTTCCCTTTCTTACTGATGGATGGAATATACAAGCGAAAAGTTGAAATTGGGTGATGTCATTGTCGACCGAGGCGGACAAGTCTTGCTTTTGCAAGGCAAGTGCACTAAACTGGGAACCTTGATGTGGGGGCAGCCGTTATTGTGGCGGCGATCCTTATTAATTTCTTTCACTAGGAAACTTTCTCTCTCAAACAGATAATAGAAAAGTGATTCTACTCCTGCATTTATCATTTGAGCAAGAAGATGAATGCTGTTTCACGCAAGGTGAAATTTTTGCTATCGTGCATCTATCTGATTCCGCTTCAGGCATGTACAGCATGTTTAGATTTCTATATTCTGCTGGGCTTAGTCAATTACCGATCTTAATCAATAGGGAGATTGTTAGAAATTGCTAAAGTACATGGTTAGAGCGTAGACGATACTGAAGTTGCTGTTTGTTATAAAATATGATTATAGAAGCAATTTTATAGTTCTACAGATTTCCCTGTGCAGACTATCTGTAGTAATATGATTAGTATACGGTGGTTTCTTTTTAGCTAAGAATTTTCTGCAGCAGTCTTATTAGATGTTAATGAATTCAGAATTACCTCCTGTAACTTACCTTAGTGATGCAATTTTCTGCTTAGAAGATAGATTGATGGGTAAGGACCACTATACAATCTTTTCCTATGTGAAATTCTACTGCTTGTTTTGAACTGGCATTTCTACCATCTAGCTGCTTGATTTACTATTTGGTTGGCATGCCAAAAGTATGAGCCGACTAATTTTTGGAATTATTTAACACAATTCTCTATCTAACCCTAAGGCTTGACAAGTTTGTTGGTGGAATGTCTGCTTCT
This sequence comes from Tillandsia fasciculata, assembly GCA_029168755.2. NCBI lineage: Eukaryota > Viridiplantae > Streptophyta > Magnoliopsida > Poales > Bromeliaceae > Tillandsia > Tillandsia fasciculata. Next base: position 18,661,460 of record CM054946.1, on the reverse strand, counting down.
TTTTGATCTAATTTATTCTGGATTTCTCTTTATCTTTTTCAATTTTAAATTGTTCTAAATGCAGCGGTGAAGCTACTGATATAGATTTACTATTATGTGATGATCCCTTGAGGTTTATGTGGCCTATTACTTCTCTTAATATTTGTCTGTCCTTGTTCACTCGATGCTGATAATATCACTTTTTGTTCATGAAGATTAATGATTGAATATCCTTTCTATCTAACTTCTCATGGTCCATTACACTTAATTTGACAGGTGGAGTATTATTTCAGTGATGCAAACCTGGCAACTACTGAACACTTGATGAGGTTTATTACTAAAGATTCAGAGGGATTCGGTAAATTGAAAGATTTCTATATTTAAGTATTGGCTGGCATGTAATTTCTGTTCCGTATTGGTATTTAACACGTGAACTAAAGATCTGGCATCTGCATGATTCCCTTTTGAAGTAAAAGTATGTCTATCTGTAATTTCTTCTAAAGAAATCTCAAATTTTAAATAGGAAGATTTTCGTGATGTACAGGGTAGTTTTTGAACTTATGAACTTTGATGGATTTAGGGTTCAGTTTTTTTTCTTAATGCTATTAGAGTGTGCATAAATTATCCTAGGACCTCAGGTTCTTAAGCCTCCTTACATTTTTCTTCCTCTCTGTCCTCCCCTAGATTTAAAGATTTGTGGACTCGATTTTGAGATGAATTTAGACAACTCGTGCTCATTTTAAGGCATGGATCATGGAAACAGTATTTCTGCTCCTAAAAGTCAGCACTTTCATACTCTTACATTGAGTAGTTCGGCTGTTCATCTTCTGAAGTCATTAGAACATTGAAGTAATTACTAATTGGCATTATCATGCTCTTACGTTCATCAAACAGTTGATAGTTGAACTTGTATTATAGAAGGAAAAAAGAAAATCATTACTCATTTTTTGTTGTTTAATAAACTAATATCGCCTGCTCCTGTTCTATGCAGTGCCAATATCAGTTATCGCTGCTTTTAAGAAAATCAAAGCTTTAGTCCACAACAATTCTTTTCTTGCTAATGCTCTCCGGACTTCCTCGAAACTTGTAAGTTTTTTACATGATTTCATTGGCTTCAGTTCACTGCTCGCTTGTTTTATTCTGCCATCCCTTTTCCTCATTAATGAAAAAGGTTGACATTGTCCTGCTAATACAAGTACTTGTTGAATGCTACAGTATGTAAGTAGAAAGTTATTTAATGCATTTATTGCCTTCAATCTGAGCAGGTTGTTAGCGATGATGGGAAAAAAGTCCGGCGTCAGCAGCCCTTTACAGAAGCAGATGTCGAAGAACTCCAGGTAACTTTCAGTTATTTCCCTACTAGATTACCAAATTGGAATTATGAACCACCATTGTCTGATTTCCCCTCTTGTAGTCACGCATCATTGTTGCTGAGAATCTACCAGAGGATCATTGTTACCAGAACCTTCTGAAGGTTTTCTCTGTTGTTGGCAGGTAGGTTTCTTTGCAATATCATTCTTTTCTTTTTAGTAAAAAATGAAGGCAGAAAAATTAATAGCTTGAATTAATGATGTGATGCAGTGTCAAGACAATACGTACTTGCTATCCTCAGACTCCCAATGGTACTGCTCCTGTAACTAACAGGTCTGCAAAATTGGATATGCTTTTCGCCAACAAGGTAGGTATTTTATAATTCTACAACTCTCATGTTATCAAGGGGCCACAAGATTATAATCTGATATTTGTGTATTGTAATTCCAATTTGATATCATGCTAGTGATGTAAAACACTCGTGCTGGCTCATAAGAAGCTCTTGCCTGAAAAGTGTGTCTAAGTGCTATGCTGGTTGCTTATTAGAACGGCCATTGTGCCACTCTTTCTCAGGACTCCAGCCAACTTTCTGACTGATCCCTAATTGAAGTGAAGTTCTAGATTGATGTGGTTCTTTTACAGGTTTTTTTAGAGACTGTTTTTGAATAATCCTAATTTATAATACTGGACTTTGTAAAACTGTTCAGTTGAGTGTTGCTAATTTTAATTATTATTTTTGCTGAGCCTCTTGATGCATACGTTATCATGATAATACTACTCAATGTAGTACAGACCGCAGAAAGTTTGTGGAAGGAAGTAGTTGATTGTGCAATATCTTTAGTTGTTTCTATTCTTAGTGACTACCATTTATCAATGAATCATATAAAGGAGTTCATTTAAGATTGCAGAACTGGTTTAGTTGTGTCATTTATAGATGAAAAGAAGTGCAAACATTATAGTTGCCAAAAGCAGCCTTTAGATTATCTTCTATCTGCGTTAAATTAAATTGAGTCTGCAAAATAATATAGAAACAGACTCAACTCGCTCAGATCGACAGAGTTGGGTACAGCATTTCAGAGCACATATTTTATTGTTTGCTCTGGTTAGACTTCCGAACAGCTTGATCTTGAAGTGCCTTTGTAGTCTAAATCATATTTATGCATTTATTTATTTGTTCTGGAACTTAATGTTAGATATTTCTTCGAATTGATTTTTTTTCCCCTTCGAAAATTTTGATGTGTAGCTACATGCATTTGTGGAGTACGAGACTGTTGACGATGCCGAGAAAGCAGTAAGTGGCAAAATAGAGATTGAAGTTTTACTGTGTATGTTGCCATGCACTTATTCTCTGAGCTTTTGTCTATTACTCTGGATACAGGTTGCTGAGTTAAATGATGAGAGGAACTGGAGAAGTGGGCTTAGAGTTCGTTTACTGAACAAATGCATGGTACCGAAGAATTTTGCACTTCAAATCAGTTTCTTTTTGCTAAACCATTCTCTGTCATTTCATTAAATATTTTACTGAGCTTTTAGGTATTGTTGTCTGGAGTATTATACTTATCCAATCCATGCATTAGGAAGGTTAGATTTCTTTTGATCTGTAGTAATAGTTAAAAGGGATTCTAGTATGTTCATTCTTTACTTATTTATTTTTTAAATAATGCAAAACCCCCTTCTAAATATAGTGGTATATTATTTGTATGTTGACATTGTTGACATTATTGACTTTATGGGCTTTCTTCTTTTTTTTTTGGAAATTTTGGGACCTATCATGGCTGTAGTATGTATATGCATTATTCTATGTTGCTCGATAACCGAAATTTTTGTTATAGTACAACACCTCATTGCTTCGTCTCTAAATCCAGACAAAGCAAGGGGTAGGTCGAGGGCGAAAGGGAGGGCATGAAGGTGACGGGAACGGAGAGGAGGAGGATGTCTCCACATCGGACCACCCACATGAGAAGCATCTAGAAGATAACTCTCAACCATCTGAACCAACAAATGAGCATGTGGTAAGCCACTGGGTTTTCTATTGCTCTCTTCCACTCAACTGCTTTTTTTCCATTTCGGTCTGCTCTTCATGATTCTCCTGTTGCATTATTTATTTTATTGGGGTATTATCAAATAGCACTTAATAGCTGGATATTTGTTAACAGAAACAGATGTTTAGTTCATTAGTTGTAAGGAATCAAAGTTTGGTGGCCTAAGTGAAATTTTACTAAACGTTCGTGACTAGTGAGGTCATTTACCTGTGAATTTGCTACACCTAAGTGCCCTTGTCAAATTTCTGACGACCTTGTCTAAGTTGAAGATTTTCTAAAGAATTCAAATTATTCCTTGGACAGGCAGAGGAGAGTTTCAATGAGAAGGAAACTGGCATAAGGCGAGGGAAAGGCCGTGGCCGCGGGAGGGGACGAGGGCGTGGCCACCACAATAACCGCAATGGAGGGAACCACCATGTTGGCACTCCACCCTCTAGCCACCTGATTCACACCGAGCCACCAGCTGGTGCAAACAAACAGCCTCCCGGACCTCGGATGCCAGATGGGACAAGAGGATTCACGATGGGTAGGGGAAAGCTGCTGACATCTACCAGCACCACTTGAAGCTTCAAGATTTCGCAGTATTTAATATTTGTATGCCGCTTATCATGTTTGGTGTGCTGTTGATAGAGTGATTTTAATATGCATTGCTTGTCACTGGTGTGCGACCGTCCAGAAATGTGTTGTCTTATATTTTGCGGATTAGAGACAGTGCGTGCTGTTCAATGTGTGCTATACTTTGGCCCTTTGAGGAGCATTTTGGTTTCTCTTTTTTTTAGACTATTTATATCCTCTCTTTTTTCTTTTTTGTCTTTTCTTATCTTTTTTTTTTTTTTTTTTTTAATATTCTACAAGTCTGGTGTAGACAAAGAAAAGAAAAGACAAAAAAAAGGTTCAGTAGAACTCCATGGTATTTAGTATGTTATATATTGCAGAACTACTTTCGTTTTTTTTTTTATCCATGGGTGTTTGTTTTTTGTTCTTTGATTTTTTTAACATTAAGTATAAGATATTGGATTGCCTAAGTTTGATTGAAAAGTATCGTTGATAGTGCTCAGTTCTCCTGTTTTTGTGATTTTCTGTGCAGATGTAAAAACTAGGTAAAAATGTCGCTATGTTGAAATGGATGTCTAAACTTAAAGAGGACAGTGCTGGCTTTAAGGGATCAGCATTTTGTTATATGCCGGTCAGGTTGGATCGAGTCATGTTCAAAATGGTATAAGGCTGATTTGAGCTGAGTTATGTTCGAAGTGACGTGAGACTGGCTGGATTAAGTGACAATTGAAATTTATGAATATTATGTTCATACGTTTTAAGTGAATTGGTTGTATATTTTTTACCGTTCAAATTTTTGAGATTAAAAGGTAACGGACAGCACGGAGAAGTGATAACTTTGTGTGGCATTGGTATTCACTTCTGCTATTTAAGGTTTTGATTTCAGTAGCTAGCCATCCATTATTTTGATTTTTCTGAAAAAGTGTTCTATGCGATTGCTATTAAGTAATAAAATATTCTAGTAGATTAAAGAATGTTCTCTTAAGTAACGAGAGAATGGTTAAATCAAAAATGGCCAAAGCTCACAAACTATATGTAAAAATTTGAAGTTGAGGTATTCATTTCAATGTGCGCCCAAGCCAAGAATCATGAACACAGCATTGGACCAAGAAAATTTAGCAGTAACACTTCACTCTAATATTTTATTTGTTTATCTGTGACAATCCAGTGAATTCAAACACTTCTAACCCTCTCTATTGAAAATGCGAGCAGTCGTCGAAGCAGAAGATACATTTCGGCCGGGTGCGGTAGTAGATGCAGGCACAGCACTTCTTGTCGCAGGGCGCCGGACAAGCTATCCAACAACAAAGAGATCATCAAACAAAGCAATGGAGAAGAACACTACGGTTACATTCGGAGTATTTTCTACTTAGCCCATAAACTTTTCTCTTTCAAAGTTCCTAAAATACTTTTCCCTCGCATCATCCACCTTTCCTCCATCTTTAATTTTGTAAAAAAGTAAGATAGTCATTTTACAAGATTGAAGTGAACAGAAATGTTGCAGTGCTGCAAAATTACAGAGACTTGCACATTTTCCCAAACCAAAATGAAACACATTCTACTGTTCAAAAATAAGATGGAACTGAAAGTAGCATCTCACCCACTGCCAAGCCATTCTTTGAGTACTCAATGTACGGCAGCGGCTTGCGCGCCAGCAGTGCGGCCGAGTGTGCGACCTCCGACGACAGCATTGCTACCACAACCAAGAAAATGACTACCAAATTGAGCCCCTTCATTTGTCCTGAGAATGCTTGTGTTTTTTGGAGAAATGCATGTGAAATGATGTGAAGGGCAAGTACTACTTATATAATGAAGTGTGAAATGTGTAGGGTAAGATATTTTCTGGATATGCTGTAAAGATATGCAGGTGCATGAAAAATTTATGTCAGTGCATAAAATTAGTGTAATCCATAGATATGCTGGATTCCTTATGGATTGCAAACTTGCTTTTTTAGGTGCTTTAGTGATTAGTACCCTTTTTGTCTCACATTGCATATCACACTATTTTGATGTTATAATATCTGGTAATAACTCATGTCTATGAAAGCTTTTATTTACCATTTCAATGTAGGAATTTGTCCATTTACAGAATAATTTATCTTAATTCTAACCAAATAAGTTGAAAGCTATTTTAAATCAAATATTATAGCTTTTTAAATAAATGGAAGAGATGATATTTATATATTGGAGAACAAATTCATAAAGAGGCCTATTATTTGGGTCGTACAATGGGCCTTGTAGGCCCAATTTAGTTGTGGGCCTCCAATACCTCTTCCCTGTTGTCTGTTGTGTCTTGTACCCCTTTCGCATCAGTGAAAGCGAATACAAAGTCCAAACAACGTTGTCCTCCTCCTCCTCCTCCTCCTCTCTCTCTCTCTCTCTCTCTCTCTCTCTCTCTCTCTCTCCGCCCGCGATCTTGCCATGGGAGACTCACTTCCTCCAAACCCTAACCCTAGCTCACCCCCGTCGCTCCCTCCGCCGCCACCCTCTTCTCCCTCTCCCCAGAGCTCCGCCGCTTGCTGCGGCGGCGGCGGCGGCGGCGGCCTCCTCGGCGTGCGCCGCCCCCCGATCCGGGTGACCTCGGAGTTCGATAGCGAGAGCTCCATCTTCCTCCACAAGCTCTCGTGCAAGCTCTTCGACGGGCTCGCGAAGCTGAAGCTCTCGTTCCAGAACGACGCCAAGGGCGGCGTCGTCTTCCCCGAGCTCGCCTTCCTCACGAAGCACTTCTCCGTCCTCTACGACCCCGAATCGCGCAACGCGCTCCTCAAGGGCTCCTTCGACCTCGCCGATTCGTTGCAAGTTCGAGCCACCCACGACGTTAAGGTCCACTCCCCAGTGCTTCTCCATCTCTCGTGTCTAAAAACCTTTTCTTGGTGCGTGTAATCTAGCTGTTTGTTTCTAGTTCGGTTCGCCTTTGACGTGCTCTTTGAGCTGTCTAAGATTTGATGGTGTGCAATTGGATGTATGAGTTAGATGAATTTGTTATGATAGGTGGAAAAAAAGAATATTGGCATAGGTGTTCTTAATTGAGTGTGGAAGAAATTTGGAAAAGGTTAAATTCTCACTTTTAGTATGAAATTCGGATTTTCTGTCTGTGTATGGAAGAAATTTGTGTATTTGAAATCCTTGACAGCTGCTGCTTATTAGTCGCTGAACCTCTTGTTTGATGTGATTGAGTTTTATAAGTGAAGATTTTGAGGTGAACTTAATGCCAATATAGGGTTCGTATAAGATCAAGAAGTGAGAAAGTTGGAATTTTCAAATTCTCTTCTCACACGATGAGGTTTTTTTCATCATTTAGCCACAGGTGATTCAATTTCACAGTTCTGATGTATTCGTAAGTCCATTATCAGATTTGTATATAAATGGATTTGGGTTTGAGTTGCTTGTTTTGCGCTCAGTAGTATAGTGTGGTTGGGGTTTGTGTAACCATGTTGCCACATGGTTTGGCTAAGCAGAGACAGGTAATTGGAAACAAAACACGTAGCGTTTGTGGCTGTAGCGGGAAGCTGACATGAGATTCTAGGCCCCAAAAGAAAAGGTAGTTGTACCGAAACAAAATAATTTTCTTGGTAGGTGTGATCCGTTGAACATAGATCCAATTTTTCCATTTTTTTGATTCTTTATAATTTTTTTTTTCCGTTTCTGGTGGTATAAAAATGCCGCTGTGCCTGGATATCTTATCTGTCTCTCCAGGAAAATGAATATCTCCAGAAAAGATTTTAAGTTCAATATATTTTTTTTTTCTCTCCACTCGGACTAATCCGCCTACTCGGCTTCTTTGTATTTACCCATAACATATGAACAGTAAGAACTAGAATTCTTATCGATACTGGAACTCATAGGGAAGAAAATAGATTTATGGATGGAATCAAATATGCAGTATTTACAGAAAAAAGTATTCGGTTATTGGGGAACAATCAATATACTTCTAATGTCGAATCTGGATCAACTAGGACAGAAATAAAGCATTGGGTCGAACTCTTCTTTGGTGTCAAGGTAAAATGAGATTCTAGGCCCCAAAAGAAAAGGCTCCAATTTGAAGTTTTTTACCTCTACCTGCTCTATGCAAACTCTCTGAGGATTTGAATAACAGAGCTATTACACCCTTTGAACGTCAATTCAAACAACCCTATTGTAGATACTCCGACTAACCTAAACAGACCTGAAGCTTTATGAACATATTTACATTCTTACAATCTTCCTCAATATTATTCGTGTTAAAATTGTTATCTTAAACTGAACCTTCTAATATGGTGAACATTTTGTATTATTTACCCCTTTCTAAAGCTGTAGTATCATATCAAAATTTCCTCCTACTCCCACATAATGTTGTTTGACTATACTGAAGCTCAATTGTTTTGTTGTCCTAAACTTTACTCTTTGTTGTGACTGCCAATTTGCATGAGTAACTAATTAGGTTTTGTGATGAGTATTTCTATTTTAGCCTTATTAATATTTTCTTCACAAGTGTATGGGTCATTTCGGGGTTATCGACATTGTTCGTAGTAAAACTATGCAGTCATTTTTTTAGACTGCTCGTGTTTCAGACCGACCGGATTGGAGATCGAGATTATATTCATGTAGGCTATTCGGCGCGCTGCCTATCTCTTTCTTGCACTTCTGAAAATAAAAAGTCTATTATTTCTTGCCTTCACTTGGGTACTTTCTTTGGTTTCAAGTTTCACTATAGAAAGGTGCGTGTTCTCGATCTTATATCGCCTTTACTCTATTTTATGTAACATACTTATGGAGAATTTCTCTCCTTGAAAATCATTCATTTTCAGCTGATATCTTCAAGCTACCTTAATTCCTAATTTGATCATGCCTGAGCCATGTACTTGTGGAAAAGTTTGAGCTTATGAAGTTTTAACGTTACCTAGACATTCCATATTGTTCTGCACTATTTATCTTGCTAAAATTTTGTCAGCGTATGTATACAAATTTGATCAACATCTGTCAAATTTTGATAATGCGTTCTATGATTTCTGTCTAACTTACATCTGAATATGCAATACCACTAAAACATGATCCCAATTCTGTTATTTTGCAGAAAATTCATAATGTTATAATTATGTCTTTTGTTTGAAAATGTGACACAAAAACCATGCTATTTGAACAATTGGCTAGGACTGATATGAATACATGGTTGTCATTTTTGCAGTCTAAACTTTGATGGTATGCGTTCATTCTCATTGTTAATTTTTGATAATTCTCTATCTCATGCTGAATTTTTTTTTTCTGTGTCCCTGTATTTCTCAGTTTTTAAGGGTTTAGACTTTGGACAAGTGTGCACTGGGTATCTTACCTATTTGATACATATCCTTGTTAGTTTTCAGGATTTTTACATATGTTGAATTTTTGTTCACAGGAGCAACAAGGAGAAGTGGCAATGATAGCAAAATTGGGTGATCCGTCATACAAGCTGGAATTATCATCTTTTGTTCCATCTGTTGGATTGGTAACTCTAGCCATTGTCCTTATAAAAGGATAGTAAAAGATTTGGAGTTTTCCGCCAAGTGTGCTTGAATGACCCAAATGAAATGGTTATAACTTTTGCAGCCAAAAACAACTTTCCATTTTCCCCTCGGTGAAGTTTCAGTCGCGGAGAAGAAAACCGATGAAGGCGAGAAAATATTGTCGGTAAACGGAATTGTACAATCTCGTCTTTTGAATGGATTTTGTACTGCACACTACAGGGATAATGACTTGAATTTGAGATATTGCTATAAGGTAATTGATCATTCAATTTTTCTTCAGTATTATATTATTATTACAGCTATTATTGGTTTTTTCTAATGTGATCTTTATAAAAGATTGCTATGATTTTTTGGTAGGATGATGAATTATCTTTTATTCCTAGCATCACCTTACCTTCAAATGCACTATCATTTGCACTCAAACGGCGTTTCAGTCCTTCAGATAAGTTGAGGTTAGAATTCATTATTGCTTGTTTTACTGTAAGTTGAATATTTAAAACACTTCCACCAATTTAGTAATGCCTTTCGCTATCAAATAGGGCTATACTACGTTAAACAACTTTACTTCCAATATAGTAGTAGTGAATTCTGCATATAAACTGTCGAATGTGGAAAATAAATTAGTACAAAATTAGTTTTTTGGTTGGTTCAGTACTAATATTTTAAGTTGAGTATCTATTTTTTATTTGATGAAAAACTATATGATACATTAGTAGCAAATAATTGTTAGCTCTGCCCTTCCTTATATGAATGGAGTAAATAGTTAAACTATTAGTTTAGAAATACTTCATGTTCAGCTTAAATGTAATAATCAATATATCTTCTCTATGTTTTATTATTTTAGACAATTATCCATGATGACAAAGATAAAACAATGAATAATAGGGGAAAATAACTCGCATACGTCATTGTAAACTTATTTATCTTTGTGAAGCTCTAGTACAAGGAATTCTAGAGCAAATTTGTAGCCAACATGATTATCTTGACAGTAAATTTGCTTTCATACCATTGAAATTATTTTAGATAATAAAATAATTTGTTCTTATATTTTATAACAATTTTATAACTTGATATATATATATATATATATATATATATATATTTTCAAGTTACTAATGTATTCATGAATTTCTTTCTTTCAGCTACTGGTACCATTTTGACTCAAACGATTGGAGTGCGGTTTATAAGCACAATATGGATAAGGACGTCAAATTTAAGACTGGTTATGATTCTGAACTACGACTTGCATGGGCATCTCTTTGGGTAAGATTGCTATTTTTGTTTGTTGAAGTCCACAATTTCTATGTTTCCAATTGGCATTTTTTTGCTTTGAGAATTAAAATTGGAGCTTCTGCTTCTAGAATCGAGAAACTCACTTGGGCTTTGTTAAAAGCTCTAGGCATTTTATTTGAGTAACACCAGGTTAATGCTTTTCTTAATAGAGAAGTTGTTCTAAACAAACGTTGTTTCAATTTTGGAATTCGAGAGATTTAACTCAACTAAATTCTGGCTCTTAGGTTGGTGACGAGAACGGGAAAGCAAAGACGACACCTATGAAGATGAAAGCTCAGCTCATGCTCCAAACCCCTCTAGATGATATTCATAGTTCGGTTTTCATGTTTCGTGTGAAGAAGAGATGGGACTTCTGAGTCCTCTCGTCAAAACTTTCTTTCGAGCTTGATGATTTATATCTGGAGATGAATCATGCATACCACATGTGTTGTGCCATATGCTAAACTGTTGCATTGATTTTCCTTTGATTCATCGCTGCTTCACACCGTTATGTTTCGATAAAGCAATGTAGCCTAGCCCAAAATGGTTTGCTAGATACTGGTGAAATTAATTGCGTATTATATGCTCCTTTGGAATGGCCTTGCTTTTTTGTTCAAAAATCCTTGAATGAGTATCGTGTATAAGCAAATAGATAAGTTTCAATGATACAATTAATAACAGCATAGTACAGGGTCTCGGTGGCAAATAGTGGTTAAGTAAACAGTGACATATTGTGAGAGATATATAAAATAATGATCTCCCACCAAGAGCAACTCAATTAAGTAGAAGATTCAAGGAATGGGTAATCCGTGTACCCAACAACAGGATCAGAAGTGTAGAAGGTGAGCCTATCATACTTATTCAGCATCGCGTTAAGCTCGAATCGCTTCGGCAAATCGGGATTAGCCAAGAACTGTCTGCCATAAGCCACTAGATCAGTGTAACCTTCATCCACAACTTTATTTCCTTCCTCTCTATCATACCCTCCAGCTGCAATAAAAGTTCCGCGAAAGGCCTTTCTCAGAGGAAGCAATCTATGCGGGATCTGGCGCTTTCCTTCTACAATTGCCATTCTGGGCTCGATCATGTGGCAGTAGAGAATGTTGTACTTGTTCAGCAATTGCACCATGTAGAGCCCCAGGGCTTCCGGATTCGAGTCCCAGCAATCCATGTAGTCGGCAAAAGGTGAGAGCCGCATGCCGACTCTATCAGCTCCGATCTCATCGACCACGGCTTCGACAACCTCTAAAGCAAAGCGGCACCGGTTCTCGATGCTCCCCCCGTACTCGTCGGTCCGGTCATTCGCGCTGTCCTTCATGAACTGCTCGATTATGTAGCCGTGCGCGCCGTGGATCTCGACACCGTCGAAGCCTGCAAATTGTTGCAGTGTTAAGTCTAATTTGTGTCTGAACCAAATCCCTAAATTTAACCATCATCTAAAATATTATAGTCAAACTAAAATATTTAATCCTACTATATATTATATATACATAACTATTTCAAATTTTATGAGTGTTACAGGGAAAGAAATTGAATTACCAGCTTCGATGGCATTTCTTGCAGCAAGTCTAAAGTCGTCGACGATTTTAGGTATCTCATCGGTTGTCAACCGCCGAGGAGGAGAGAATTCCTCAACACTGCCATCATGGCGAGGTTGCGGCGGGACTTGCTTGTCCGTGCTTGAGATTGGTGCTTGCCCGTTCGGCTGGAAATCTATATACATCGTACCAAAACTAATGTTATAACAAAATTCATAAAATAAAAATAAAATTGTGAAACACCTCAACTATGTTTTCTTTAATTGTTTAAGTTATCTGATTCTCATGTTTCAATATTTTATATTTAACACTAATTTTTATGTTTGATCTTGTAAACTTTTGGTGGGCCCAAAGACATAATCTTAAATTAAATGAAACACTAAAATGAGGATATTGAGAAATGTTAAATCTGCCACTCAAAAAATAAAAAATAGTGCTTCTAAGTTTTTTTTATTGTTAAATCTATTTCTTTAATCAATTTTATCCATTGGATCATATTATTCGATGAACCACCAACTAAATTCTAATATCCTATTTGGTTCGTGAATAACGAATATTATGATAATTTTTTTTTTTTCTGAATATTTATGGATAACAGTAAATTTATATTTGATTTGTAATACTACTATTCTCGGAAATAAGTGAAATTGTGTTTTGTTAATTTTATAATTTAATGGATTGTTGGTGAAAAAGTATAAACCCTACGGGACTACTATAATCATAACCGTACATCCCTTCGTCTAAGGCCCAAAAAGTTAATAATACTAAGTGCTTGTACTATTGATAGTATAGTAACCAAACTTATAAAGTTTTTAATTTTTAAATTAAGAAATATACGATTAAGATGATAGTGGTCCCTTAGTGTTTAGTGGGTCGTTAGTTGAATAGTATAATCTAGAGGTTGAAAATGATCAAAGGAGTTGATCTAACGATGAAAAACTTGGTAGCATTAAGTGTTTGGTGCTATCCATAGCATAGTAACCGAAATATATATATATATATATATATATATATATATATATATATATAAAGAGAGAGAGAGAGAGGGAGAGAAAGAGAGAGAGAGAGAGAGAGAGAGAGTCGAGCTGGAATGCTATCAGTAGTAAACCGACTTAGTTGCCACCAATTTGTTTTCGTTGATGGAACTTCTAAATCAACGATTGACACCGTTGAACATGATATAAACACTTAGTTATATAGAAATTAAATTTCAAGTCTTTTCGATGTCATTGACCTAATAATCAAAAAGTTTTAAAATTTATAATTTTAATAGTAGATATGAACCTTTTGCTCGTTTAACGATGTAAAAAGATCTAAAGTCAATTGAATTTTTATTAGAAAACTCTCTAAACTATTTAAAATAAGATTTATACTCTTGATCTTGATTACAAAACTCTTATCATCACTTTTTGAAAGATATTTATTTTCAGTCGTTCATTTTTGTGTCCACTTGATGAACAAAAAAAAAAAATATCAAAAAAATATAAAATTTAATTTCTAGATAGTTTGAATGGTTTAGATCGTATTTAACATGCCGATCGTCATTTTAGAAGCTCCATCATTAAAAATAAATATGTGACAACAAAGCTCATTTGCTAATGATAATATTCCAACATAGCTCTCTCTCTCTCTCTCTCTCTCTCTCTCTCTCTCTATATATATATATATATATATATATATATATATATATATATAATTAGGCTGGAAAACTATCGATAGAACCAAGTCATTTGTGCTATCAAGTTTTAGCCTTTGGATTAAGAAATGTGTGGTTAGGATGATAGTGATCCCCTAGGGTTTAGTGGGTGGTTGGTTGAATAGTAAAAATTTTAGAAAATTACTATAATCCCAACCGCACATACTTTCATCCAAGGACTAAAAACTTGATAGCACCAATTGCTTGGTGCTATCGATAGTATTCCAGCCGGACTTGGTGCTATCGATAGTATTCCAGCCGGACTATATATATATATATATATATATATATATATATATATATATATATATATATATATATATATATGAGTCTAGTTACTATGCTATCGATAGGTGCTATCAAATTTTTTACTGTTAGATCAATCTATTTGATCATTTTCATCCGTTAGATCATATTATTTTTTTTCAACCACACATTAAATTCTAGATGTCATTATCAATCCAACCATATATCTCTTAATCTAATTGTCGAAAACTTAATAGTATTAATTGTATAGTATATATATATATATACACACACACTAATAAAAAGAAATGAGTGATGAGATTTGCGGAAAAAAAAGTGGGCTTTGGATGGTGCATGCAAAATTACAAGTCATTTTGGTTTCTAAGCCTAGGCCCTGGTGTCAACAACAAACAACAAAATAAAAAAAACTAAAAAAAAAAAAATCACATAATAGTAAATTTGCAAAAGGCCAAAAAGGAAGTAAGAGAAGGGTGAATATACCATAAGAAGAGACCCTCCCAACATGCCAAATTTGGCAAAAGAAGACACCGCCCTTCTGATGCACAGCATCCACAATGGGTTTCCAAGCCTCCACCTGCTCCTTGGTCCATACCCCAGGAGTGTCAGTATACCCTTGAGCAGTGTCAGACACCCCTGTGGCTTCAGTAATCAAGAACCCACCCTGTGTTGCTCTTTGGGAGTAATACAAGATTGCATGTGGCTGGGGCACGTTTCCGTAGGATCGCTGTCGCGTCACCGGTGCCAAAACGATTCTGAAAGAATAAGAAGAAGAAATAAAAAAAAAAAAAAAAAAAGATGATGATAAAGAATAATTAAAGAGAAGCACCAGATCAATAAACTGCATCTAATGATATCTTTTTAACTCTGCTAACAATTAATTACCTGTGGGACAGATCGAATTTGCCCATCTTGTGTGGAGTTAGGAGAGGAACTGCTTCCATGTTAAAGATGATGAGTGTGTTGAGTAGCAGGATCTTATTCTCTTTTTTTCTGCCTCTTTAGTTAGCTCATGTGAGTGCAAATGATATAGTATAGATCGTGTTTATAGAGAAGGGAGAGTCAATATATATATATATATATATATATATATATATATATATATATATATATATATATATATTATATATAAAAAGGGAGTGGTAGTGGTGGTCGTAGTCAAAGAAAGGGCTGTTTTTTTTTTTTTTTAATTGCTGGTGATATATATTTGTGCTCATGTCACGAATGATTTTAATTTGTCTCAACTATGCATGATTTTAATTTGACTATTTAATTTTTAAAAATTTTAATTTTATTATTAATTTTTTAAATTTATTTGATTTGAAACAGTTAATAATATTTTAATAAATTTAAAAAATTAAATTATAAAATTAAATAATCGGAACAAAATAATTTATACATGAGATAAATTTTATATGTATTTACCACACGAGAGCATCATCCGTGACACTACAGTACTATACTACAGAGCCCCACCATAGTACTATACTATTTTAATTTAATGCTCCAGGATTTTTGGTGTGGCCCTTCACTTGTGTCTCAAATTAATTTGTACACAAAAATATAGTCCTTATTTGGTGTTTTTGTTAATTTCTATTTTTAAATATAAGTTTTATGCAGTAAGAAGATGCCTTTTGTTCGTTCCTGTACAGACAACTAAATATTAAAATATTAAAATATTAATTGTAATAATAGTGACTTTCTTTTTTTTTTTTTTTTTTTTCTTCTTTGTCTCTTTTCTGAGATGCTTTTTTTGTGTCTTCTAGCCTTCATTAATCAAATGCCATGTAATTAAAATGGCACGCAATAGAAGTTAATGTATATTTTTTTGGAGTGCTTTCAAAATATTTTGCAACAAATAGTTTTTTACATACAATCAAATGTTGAGAACAAATAAATGCTGCAGAAGAGTCAGAACAGAGAGAAGAAATTATTTTTTTAAAAAAAGAAGGAGATTATTATAATGTTATATGTACACCTCTTTTGAGTCATGAACTGAAACTCCAATAAACTTTAAAACCAAGGTCATCACTAAATAAAACTCTGCAAAGCTCCTATAATTCTCAATCCCTTAAATACATTCCTCAGAATACTTCCAAACACTATTACAGAAGTAAAAAGGAACTACGATACAACCGCCTGAAATCCTCACTGCGTATCGACTGTTCCCGTATGTGTAAATTTGGTGTCAGCTTCTGCCATTGCCTCCATCTTGAAAATTTGTCAACTGCTGTTTCCGTACAACTGTGGCTTACACGTTCTCTGGAGTGGAAAAGGAAAATATCCCTTCATAGCACCTAATGATCCCACGAGAAGTCGCATTTGCAGAACCTTTCGTTTGGAGAGATGTATTCACTATCATCTGCTAACAAGCCACCCTGGTTTGAAAATAATGTCTCTCTTCAAGCTACGACGACCGGTAGCTGATGATGAAGATGAATCACCTTGGTTACGATAACACTGCTCCAAAAGGAGAACAAATTAGTATAAACCTGACAATAAGGTCTTTCATGTCTACGTGCATAAACATGGAACAAAACATAGAAATCTCCTTAATTTTCGCCATGAACCGAAATCTTATTCCCCATGTTTAGATCAAGTGTTGAGCCGTTTTACCCAAACATCACGGTGCACCAACTAAAACCTAGCAGAGTTTTCCAGAGTGTTCACGTACCCTGTAGCAGACAACCGAGTCATCTGGATACATAACGAAAAGCTTGGTGCCAAGGCGGGCACGACAAGAATCGCAGATGCTCTCATCATTCAACTGGACATGCCTTGATCTCTCCTCCAATCTCGTCAACCGCGCATCTAGGTTTATCGCACGTGAGAGATTATGGACAATCTAGTAAGACAAAAACAAACATGTCAAGAGTTTGCATAATCAGCTATTTATGAAATTGTAGTTTTAATTACAAGCTGTATGAAAGGTCAATGTTCTCCAGACAACCTGAAGATAATTCAGAGAAGTCAATTCTAGAGACAAGAAAGGCAGTTCAGTCAAAACTTTTAAAAGCAACTTCATAGTTGAACACTTGGTAACCAAAAATATATATATTTACCTGTCCTTCGCGATGATGATGAACTCGGGCTCTCAACATTCTCAATATGGTATCTGATGCAAGCTGAAGAGGCATATCAGGTGACAATTTCTGCAACACGAAAGTGCAGCTTGTAAAAATCAGTGTAGAAGAAATGTATTGTGCAGTATGGCTTCGCATGGATAAATTTAGGAAAAGTAATACACAGGTAAGAGGTGTTCTGGATATTTTCTTAAAAGATTAAGGTGTTTACTTGTTTTAATCATATTCAAGGATAGCTCAAAGACTGTGGAAGAAGATTTTAAGTAATCACATCATGGAGGATGAAGAGACACCTTATACAACTATAGCACAATAAATAGATATAGAGTGGTGCAAAATCACTTCAAAAATTGTGCTTAAGAATCTTAATTCAACTCCTCTCTGAACAGTACTGGTACATGTATAACTTCACAGCAAGTATAGCTTCCATAAAAGAAGGTATTGTTGTCAAAATCTGCTAATACACAATCAAGTTTGCAAGATCTAGATTAACATGACCCTAAAAGATCAGGATACCAACCTTACATCAGGAATAAAGAACATAAAGCTACGTGTTCATATTGCAATTGTTAAAAACCTTTAACCACATGATGCAGCGAATCATGTTGTCTTCAGACTGAACAAAGCATGTTCATCTGACTAAGACGTAACAAATCTTAACCCCCTTGTTTATGATCAGATTTTGACCTTGACAACATCATGGCGACTATTAATAATTTTTTGCTCAATAAACAGGTTTCTACTTGCTAGGCACAAAATGCTACCTCTAACACTTGGAGGGGATCGAGAGACTCCCCATGATTATGAAGAAGGCGGACAGCAGCTGTAAACATTGGTTCTTTTCCATTTCGTGGATCCAAGTAGAGATCCAACAACCTGAGGCATGTGAAAGATATAGTTTAAACCTAGAATGAAGACATTATGATATATTACAACTAGAAAGAACAGCACTATGAAGATGAGCAAAACCTACTGAATATAGGCATCATCTCGACCTATCTCAGCACAATATTGTTCAGCTGCTTCACTGTCCTCCAGCTTCCTTCAGCACAGAATAGCATAAACACAGATATAAAGTCAGGTGAAAGCAGGAGTAAACAATTTTCAACTGAGATTCTGAAGTATTCTCAATGCCAAAAGTAAATAAATAAATGTCCCAACGTATCTTACAAGGCCAAAATCTGAAGTACAATATTCTCTTGCCCCATTTTCCTGTACAAGATTGCCTGCAATAGAATTTCAAGATCCAACGTTATTAACAGCTAAACTAAAACAAAGAAGTCCAGATTAGACAATTAAAATCATTTCATAGATCAAAGCCATAGAAATGCAATTATCTGAATCTGAATGACAGAACAAAGCTGATCATAAATTTTTAACTTAGACTATACCAATGTAAAACTTCATTGCAACACATGACAACAAACTGTTAAAGATAACCGGAACAGGCTAATATGCAGCCCAAGTGACTACAAGATAACTGACCTCAATTCCTATTTTGTAGCACATAGAAGTGAGGTTGGTCACATTATTTAAGGAAGAGGCAAGAGTGCTACAGTGTAATGCAAGCAGAGAAAGAAGGAAAAGATCAAGTTCAAGCTTTATAAGATTTCAGATTAAAATCTTGACAAATATTTCTGCATATTATGGTTTTGCCCATCAAGCTATCAAGCTATCAACCTACAAAAAAAAAAAAAAAAAAAAAAAAGAATAAACAAAAGGTTATCATATAGGGTAGCACAACCTTTTCAAGCCATAACTCTGATTCTTCAATCACATCAAGCACTTCTTCTGGATCATACAAGTCTGAAGCCTGCAGAAATAGCTGTAATCTTTCCCGCACTAAATGATTGTGACTATTTCGGGCTTCAACAATGGAATTGTCTATCACATCAATGTCTCTGTAGTTTTTGTCTTCATTTCTGGATTCCGTAGAGACTGCCTCCATCACTGATTTGGCAAGAGAAACGACATAGAGAGTATGATATTGAGGATCCTCACAGTCTTGATCCTCAATCAACCACTGCAAATATCTACAGCAGCATAAGAAATTTTGGTCATAATTATAGTCCATGTAATTTCAACAATTTAATCTTTTCTAAGAGATTTAACATCTATATAAACCGATATCTACGTGGATACATAGTATACGAGACACATATAAACAGACATATTCGATATATCGGCCTCCCTATTTATGAAAAAGACTCTGCATTTATCAAACAATACCTTTGACGTATCTCAGCCTTTCCAGAATCAATGGCAGCAAGCACTTTTTCTGCGAAAGCCATAAAACTTATTGTCAACAAATTCAGGAGCATATGAAATATTAGAGTCTGCAAATTTGGTATTTTATCTCTTGTGCATATTAAGTGCTACATATTTTTGAAAATACCAGGTAAAAGCTGATTGATCCTTTTCTCAGAGGTTAAAACTGCAATAGCAAGTTCCTGGTCAATATCTGCAATCTGGAGGAAAAAAGCAAAGGGCAGCATGTCATTAAAGAAGCAGGACGAATCCAGACATAAATAATAAGTCACAAGATTGTTCAAATTTGATCAAGAGAAACAGACCCATCCAAGATGTTCAAGAATTAGATCTTGATCAGACGACTCTTGAAGTATCTTTGAAGCTTCGGCAGCAGCAATTTTCTGGCCAGAGGTTGAACCTAAAGAAATATCCAGAGAGTCACCTTCGGATGAAGGTGTGGAATTTTTCCATAATCCCTTGGCATAATTTCTTGCCAATACATGCCAGATAGCAAGAGCCTTGGAGGACATCCCTTTACTGGCATATAAGAAGGCAAGGGTCCGTAAATGGCCAGAGTCATCTAGCAATGCTTCTAACTCCTCCTGCACCGCCCATGCAATACGCACGGTCATCCTTCAAGCAGCTTTCTCATGACAGCCTTGCCTGCCTTGAAATGCATAGGAACACTAGGCTCCGCTGCTTAAAACATAAAGAGGTTTTAACATATGTATCCCTGCAAAATTACGTATTTATATATTCGACCCCGTAAAAAATCTGAATTTGTATACATAAACTTTGAAAGTGTTGTTTCTTACAAAAATGCCATTATCTTAAATTGTCAAGCCACTAAATAATGGCAGAAAGCTGGTTTTCTTTTACACAACCTTTTTTTTTTAGGCCATGACTGCAAGGGTACATATGTAAGTGTTTGATTCATATTTTGCAGAGATATATATGTAACAAACAATATAGCAGGGATATATATGTAAATATCTTTACGCAAAAAGGATGGTCTTGAGGCCTAGTCAGATATGATTGTGCAACTAATGCAATCTATCTACCTCAAGATTCAATAAGCATTAACTAGAAAATACATTATGATATGAAAGATACCACAATACAGCTGTTCTGGGATGAGGCAAGCTTCTCCATATCATCAACAAGATCAAGTGACCTATAGAGGTACATCAGAAGGGTATCAACTCCTTCCTTTATAGGAGGCAGCAAAACCTTATTCCGGCAAACATGTAGGTACCTACATTGTTGAAGTCATTAGTAGTTAACTTCAGTATTGTGTGAACAAAGAATATCAGATTCACATGATCTGTTAATTCAGAATTAGTTGAAACGGAAATAAAAATGGCGGTCACAAAAAAGTACCTGATAATATTTCTGATTGCTGACTCCAAAAGATCAGCTCTACTGGGTGGGTTTAAAAGGAAATCCTCGTCCACTGTTGTGTCTACACCAGCCTTTTTAAGAAACATAGCACGCTGGATGGCCATTAATCCATTATCAATAACTTCCTCAAGAGGTGCTGGTGGAGGGTGCAAACCCCAGTAACGATTCCTTGGAACCTAGAACACAAGATTCCTTATTCTTAAATGGCAACTGAATATGAAAATGCACAAAAGAACAAGGAGGGGCAGTGGCTTCATTTATGCTTCCTGCCATATGGATCCAGAACTTTGAAATTTTCGTCTATTATTTTAGTTTATTCTTTGCCATTGACAACTAGCCTCCATATATACCCAAATGTGGCGTCAACATAGGTATTTATATGCCATGTCCAACTCTATCACCAGGGAATACTCATACTCATATAACCTATACTGAAGTAGCGGACAAACAAAACTTCTGATTCCAACCCTTCTCACCAATCTAAGTATTTACAAAGAAATCTCACTTAATTAATTAACCAGCTTAACTGCAATGTCTACAAAAGCCGTACAGATAATATATGTTTCTAATGAACTTCCTCACAGCTTGTGAAGCTAAACAGATGTAATAGGAGGGGAAAAAAAAAAACCTAAACCTTTACATACCAGTTGAGACCACCGGTTCGGATCCCGCATAATGAATGGAAAGATTTCAGATGGTTGCATAGTTTCTGAGAGCATAAAATGATTTACTGCATCCTCAAAACGCAAATCAAATAATAAAAGGAAGCCAACTTGTGCACGCACAAAAGAGAGCATATCCTTGGTCATTTCACCATCAGATTCAAGCTCTTCTACCAAACATATGGCTTCAGTAAATTTCTTTTTCCGCAATAAAGATTTAATCTGTTCTTCAGCAGACACTTTACGGAAACATATAACCTGCAAGAGTCAATGACTCAGCCGATAACAGTAAAATTCAAAATACAATCTTGCATTCAAATTTGAATATAAAGCCAAGCTTAAGTCAGATATTTCAAACAAATTTTGAAGATGTATGACCTACCTACCTTGTAAGGTGTCGCTATCACCAACACCTCGCCACTACCTTGATCATCATTAGCCACAATGAGCGAGCCAGGGCCACGCTTTGCCAGTGAAACTAACTGAACACAAGCACCAGTTTTCCTTCTATGAATTTCGATCCCAGCATTCCCAGCAACAACCACATAAGAAGACATATCTGCAACAGAGTCGGGTGGCTGTCGAAATACAAAGCTCCCACCAACAGGCTGACCGTAACTGTTAACAACGATACCAACATTATCGACCAGCAAAAGCACATCCTTGCTTCGCCATAAAGGTTTCAATCGAGGCAGCCCCGAAGACTCCGGAAGTGTAAAGATCGGAGTACATTTCCCCGTAACAACAGAGAATAAGGTATAACCTTCTAAAGTTCCAACAATGATCGAATCCCCAAGCCAAGCCATGGCCTTGGCACCATCAATTCCCTGAATCTCTTTGGAAAGCACTGACACACCATTATTTTCCGAATCATTTTCGACGCTTCCAGATAACACCAGCTCTATTAGCACCAGCTTCTTAGCTACTGCGGCCGCCACGAAGCACAAGGCGCGCCCTTCTCTAAGAGGCTCCGGCGATGGAGGCCCTGACCCATTTGCCTTGATGCCTACACCTAACTTCATTAGAAGCTTCTTTCCGGGGCTCCAAATCTCACCTTTGGATGCCCCATCTCCCATGAAATCCAAACCCGACCCCTCCGAGCACGGAATTCTCTTGGCGACCGCCGCCACATCCTTCACAAGGCCGATCTTTCGCACCGGTTGCGACAAAACCGAATCCCCTACAAAGAGAGACCCACCGGAGAGCACGAGTATCCTCCTCCCAATCTCCGAGAGAACCAGAATCGATTCGACCGCGCGGTTCCCAACCGAAGCCAACCGCAGAAACTCTACACCTTCCACCGAAGACGCAATCGAAGCGGGGGAGTCGCGGCCATTCTCGGTAGCCAACGTCGGGGAGGGAGACGAAGAGGGAGGCGACGATGGATCGATGGAGAGCAAAATGATCTTCCCGCCTCCGGTGCCGACGTAAACTAGGGTTTTGGAATCGTACGCGGAGGAGACGGCGAGGGATCGGATCGTGAGGGGCGTGGAAGCGGGGAGGCCCGCGGATTTGGCAGGGTCGACCTCGGCGAAGGGCTCGAGGACGGCGCGATCCTTGGATGGGATCGTCGCCATCGAAAGGACGGAGCTTTAGGGTTCACAGATGGAAGAGGAAGTGGGAATCGCCATGGATGCGGCGAAGGTCTAGGGTTAAGTAAAAAGCGTCGGGGAAGCTCCGGAGGGAGAAGACGACCGATAGGTAGAAAAGAGTGGAACGCAGTGCTTCGTAAAATATATGCAGTCCCTGTGCTATCCCAGTTTTCCAACTTAGTCCCTATTAATTTAAAACAAAAACATTTTAGTCCCTAAACCATCTTGTATTTGGAACTTTATTCTCTGGCCTTCAATAAAGAAAGTTCATTTTCTTTAATAAAAATCATCTTTTTTTACCCTTTCATGTATAAAAAGTTTATTGAGATTTTTTTTGCAACATATGTAGAAGATTAGGAGTTATGTTTCAGTGAAATATCTTGTAAAATATATAATCCTAATCATATCCCAACTTTTAAAAAGACAAAAATAAACCACATAAATTTTTATAGTTATTTTAGCCAATCATCAACCCCTCTATTTTGAAATTTTTTCTTAACAATCTTATTATTTTGAAGATAATAATATAACTGCAAAGGTGTCCGCGCGGCAGCAACCAATTCCATTGATTGTTCTCTTCATATATTAATGACTCCCAAATTCAGCTCAGCTTTGTTTACTACTTGATGAACAAAGAAATGCCAACTTTTTCACTTGGTAAACTGATGCTGCAGATTATACTAGAATTCTAAACACAAATCCTCCATTCAATCGTATTCACCATTTAGCAGCTCCGACTCGGAGACCATCGACAAAGACCACGACAGTGACCTACTCCCTGATCCCCTCCTCGATCCCCTCCTTATATTCCTCGCGCTATTCTTTTCTACTCGACGCGCAAGAATGCAGTAGCACATTGCGCCAATACTTGTCAGCACGAAAAACGCGCCAATCGCTGCAGTCATGTATGCCAACCAACATTCGTGGCGGCCGACCACAATGTAGGACAAAGACATGAAGGATGCCGATAGAAACAAGCACGCGAGCCACATTAACTTGTTGATCACAAACGCGATGAGCCTCTTCGCCCTCTCCTCGATGATGACCAAAGAGGTTTGGACCACGACTACAGCTAAGGCGATGAAGAGAGCTGACGAATCGAACACTAGGAAGAAAATAAATGCTGTCGTGTTCGCTACATATTGACCTGGGACAGTGAATATGGCTGCGAAGGCGACAGAGGCAATGAGAACTGCGACTATGGTGTTGGAATTGATGCCATTGTTGAGGCCCTCCAAGTGCACCTTCTGCAATCTCCTATTTATGGTTTTAACTCTCAGTTTGGTCTGATTGGTCTGACAGAGTTGGAACTGGACTTCGTGTTTGATATCGCTCACCGTTTGTTTGTTTGATTCAGCAGAAGGGTTTGGTTGCACCTTTATGGCGATGGCACCGGCTTCTCTTAGGAGGGAAGTTATATTTTCGGCGATGCTAAGAGCAGTCTCTCCCGATCTGTTTACTACATTGATGTTTATTCTGTCTGTAGATAGTAAAGCCTGCAGTATCTGCCAGGAAAAATATGAAATTTTGGCCACTTATAAGTGACAAAATGATTGAAAAGGAAACAGATTGGGCAGAATAAGTATAATTAAAACAAAAACATAAAAGCCAATTTTATTTATGTTTGCTTGTTTTCTCTTTTTCTTTTCATTTCTCTTTTCGCACTTCGAGGTCTGGTGACTCAACGTTGCAGCTCATTTTATTTTTCTTAACAAATGAAGGGGCAGCAAGCTACTTTTTTTCTCAAAAAACAAAAGTAGATATTTAGTTGTTGGCATGTCAAAATATGTTTGCATATCAAAATCAAACTTCAATTTTCCGTCAGAACTATCGCCTACCTCGCAGCGCCCCTTCCTGGCAGCCACATGCAACGGCGTGTTCCCCTTTTTGTCCCGCGAATTGATCGCGGAAGGATTTAATTCAAGAAGCAACATTTTGCCCTTTCACCGCCATGTGAAACGCAGTCTGCCCCTTTTTATCAATCCTGAAAATGATGCTTGGATCCTTATTTAGAATTGTTTTCACCACTTGTAGATGTCCCAATCTCGTGGCAGAATGCAGTGCAGTTTTACCGTTGTTGCGAGCAACCTTCCCGAGGCTCACATCTTTCTCCAGAAGAAGAGTAACTACATCAATATGTCCCAGTGTTGCAGCAGTATCCAGTGCGGTAGAGTTTGCGGAGTTTGTGGTCATAGCAAGATCAGGGAAAGTCTGCAGCAGCTCTTTCAGCACATCTGTGAAGTACATTTTATGGATCATTCGTCAAATGCGCAAGATACATTGTTCAATACTCATAGACCTAAAAAAGGAACAATATGATATATCGAAACATAATGACTACTGTAGGTGCAAAAAATTAGTGCGTCATAAGATAGTTCGGTTTCTGTCCAGACAATTACCCAGATGTCGCTGCTTTGCAGCAATATGCTGTGCGTCGAAGCTGTTACGGGCCTTGATAGAAGCCTCATGTAAATCCGAAACACTCAAAATGTCTCTTACAACTCCGACGTGCCCTCTCTCTGCGGCGACATATAGCGGGGTCTCGCTGTCCTGGTTCTGCTCCACGATCACGGCTTTTAAATCTGCTTCGTCGCACTCCGAGAGGATCTTCCTGGCATCCATTATGCTGCCCTCCCTAGCAGCAACATGGAGCTGAGTGTCACGACTGTCTTTCCTCTTCTTCTCATCAAAGCAATTCTGCTCCAACATTGTTCTAAACCTCGAGTTTTCTTGCCTCTTCTTATTGGCTAAAAGCCATTACTAATCAGTATATGCAGAAATATAACCAAAAATCATGAAAAATCTGGAAAGTCTTAAATTTCTCAGTCAATCTCTGCAGACCACAAAATCATTTTATATCGACAACAGCACAACAAAAAATGACCAGACTCACAATAGTAGTACATTATTGGGTCAAAGAGGAGACACTTCTAAGGATTCTCACCGTGTAAACGAGGATTAAACCGTTACCTTGTAAACTCAGTATTGATAATCGCATTAAAAAAAAGAAAGAGAGAGACAGAATCCCAAAAAGCTTATACCATTTCCTTCTTATCCACCCAAAAATTCTCCTATTTTTGCGTTCATTTGGATTCATGCGTTGTTTTTTAGTGAGAGAGGGAACAGTAGAGGCCATTAATATCAGCATCAGGGGATACACGAATGCCGAGTTTGTTAAAATTCGGAAAGAACAAAGAAATTGTTCGGAAACCGGCTTTATTAGAAGTCGGTGGTGGAATGGCCCAAAGAGAAGAGTCGGCGCGGAATTTTGATCTCTTGCCGAATTTATTACTGAGACTTGGTAGGAAGCGGTAGTTAGTTCGTATGTTCTGCCGAGTTCTCGCGTAGTAAGCGGGTATACAGCGCGCTACTACAAAGTCGGCACCGAGAGTATAAGAAACGCCGAAGTCATTGCAAAGTTGGCAAATTCATAGAAAGGGCAAGCTTTTTTTTTTTTTTTTTTTTTTTGGTATATGTATTTTAGACCTATTTTGAGTATTAACTGAACTCAAGATTTGTACTTCTTTTCCCAGATCAAGTTATACCCAAGCTTCTGAATAGGGCCATTCGGGTCATTTACATCATAAACTGCTAACCATTAGTAATATATTAGCTTACTAAAACCTCCATTTAGGTACTGAAAACTGAGAAGTAAAAGGGCATTTTGGTTTTTTAACTACTCTTAATTTGTTATTAAGTTTTGTTTGCTAGTCTTTTGACACATTTTTCTCAGAGTTCTATGGAGCCTAACAGCAGGAAGCGGTAGTTAGTTCTCAGAGTTCTATGCTTAGCAAAAAAACGACCTACCAAGTAGGACTGGGTGGACTTTGTGCCCATTAAAATTAGGCTAAAATTACATATTCTGAGCCTTACATATACTTTAGGGCAGTTTGAGTCACACCGTAGTTCTAGCTACATCAATTGAAGAGCGTAAACTTATGCAAGAGATAATTTTATCATCCCATATGTAAAATTAATAAAAATTTAGTTTACAACGATATTCACCTAAATAAAGAATTTACGATTGCAGCACTCTTAACTGCAGATCACAAAATAAGATAAAACACATATATTTGTTGCAATTGCATACAAGTTACTAATTATCAAATTGAGGTTGTGTTTTTCATTCCCTCTTCCAACAGAAACAGTTACTTAACAGTTTTTCAGAATAGCACATGGTCTTCTTCTTCATTTTTTTTTTTTTTTTTTTTTTTTTAAGGCAAAGTCCAGAAACAAAGGTCCATAAATTAATATGCAAATACAATGTATGTGGACTTTACCCTCAAAACAAGTTAGAAAATATTGGTTTCCATCATGATAAAACTAGTTTTACTCTGTACTCCTACATTGGACTTAAGATTAGATAAATCTCCTTGCAGCTATTAAAGCTTCCAAAGAAGATAGTTAACATGACCTATTGATTTCTCTTCCTATCACCACTATAAATTGCTTGAATTTGCAGATAAAGCCAAAGTTTCCTTCCACAAGTTACTTCTCAGACAAATGGATTTGGTCACATGTAGATAACCAATCAATATATAACATCATGTACTTACACCATGACATGCCATCATCAATTCCCATGCACATGCATGGGGTTCAGTGATGGGGCCTGCTTCTTGAAATGTTGGGAGCCACATGATCAGCTCCTTAATCTTAGGCTAAATTTTGAGGGAAAGGTCAAAATTTGTTTGCATGGTATTATTATAATAATAATAATAAAAATAAAATAAAAAAGTCAAGGCAAAGTTAGAAGCACCATTGGGTTGCTTCCAATAATATTTCTGTTTTTAATAGCAGAAGCTTTTATTAAAACATTTAGTAAGTTAAAAAAAAAACCAAACAAACAAAAATTTTGTTGCAATATAAATTAAGTTGTTTAAAATATTTCAATTTAGTACCTTTTCATTTAGTTATACTCAGGGACGAAGCCAGAATTTTAGTTTTAGGGAGACCAAAAATATATTATACAAAATATATTAATTTTTAAAAATTATTAATAAAAAATTTATATATATATATATATATATATATATATATATATATATATATATATATATATATATATATATATATATATATATATAATTTTTTTGTTCATTAGCTTTCGAATTTTAATAAATATTTTTTTAGAAAAAAATAGAGTATAGTTATCTATACTATTAAAATAATAATATTTTAGATATGTATAAAAAAAATTATTTTAAAAAATTAAGTATTAAAATTTAGTATAATTTGCAAATCAAGTATTACAATATATCTTACAATATATCAAAAAAGTAAGTATTAAGATTTTTCATAATTTTCAAATCAAGTATTACGATACGTTTGAGTCAATTAAATTTATATTTTGTGGCCTACAAGATAACATTATTTTTTAAAAAAAAAAAAATTTATTTTGACCCCTAAAATTTATACTATTTTTATTTTTTTTAATAATTTAATAATAAACTGATATATAATTTTAAAAACATTAGAAAGGATCATGGCCACCGTGTGGATGTCCACACATAACTTGGTCCCTGGTTATACTCCGAAATTATTGTGTCAGATAACATAAATAACATTATTCCTTTCGTAATGTTGAGTATGTTTGAATAAATTCAATACTTGATTAATAAAACCACTAATTATATATTATCATACATAAATGGCAAGAGAACATGGGGTTTAATGTGATCTTAATAACTTTGTGATAAAGAAGAAGAAAACCCTGTCACATGGCCACATGTTTAATTTACTAGATCTCCAAGCAACTTATTTCAACAACAACAACAACAACAACAACAAAAAGTACTACCAAACCCAATGATCTCCCTAAAATTGTGCTGATTCTATTTTTCATTTTTTTTAAATGCCCCTCCACAAGTCTATAAATACCCACCAAATTGAACTGCACATGCATCATAACCACCAAGTTAACTTCCAATACTTGTTCCTACCTGCCTCTATCTACCTGCCAACTAAAATTAACTAACTGCAACGTTGCCTCATGGCACAACCCCTAACACTCCTTTCCTTTCTTATTCTTTTTTCTTATTCCACTCTAACAATGGGAGCCTACAATGTGCTAAACTACGGCGCGAAGCCTGACGGACGAACCGACTCGGCCAAAGCATTCCTCGGTGCGTGGGCTGATGCATGTCGATCCGGCAGCCCCGCGACGATATACGTCCCTGCGGGCAATTTCTTCGTCAGCCAAGCCGTCTTTCAAGGGCCCTGCAAAAATTCCAAGATCAAGATGTACATTGACGGGACCGTCGTCGCCTCGTCGAGCTACAACGGGGCGGCGGTCTGGTTGATGTTCAAGTATGTCAATGGTTTGTCCATCTTCGGCGGGTCTATCGACGGCCAGGGGCAGGCTTTCTGGGCTTGCAAAACCGCCGGTCGGAGTTGCCCGTCAAGCACCACCGTATGTCCTTTTAAACAATAGCTTCGTACGTTAAGTAGAGCTATCTGAAAAAGCATAAAAAAAAAAAAAAAAAAAAAATTGAAACTCCAATTAACTTGAAACTTGTAATTTACTAGCTACCCAAAAAGTAATCTGAAGAAGATCAAAGCTGTCACATTGAAATAATGGTCAAATTGTTGTATCCTAACATGTTGCAGTCACTGACCATTGGTGAATCAAAAAACATCCTCATAAGCGGCCTGTCGACGGTGAACAGCGAGGGCTTCCACATCTCCATTTTCGGCAGTAGCGGCGTAACGGTGCAAGGCGCGAAGATCACCGCGCCGGGAACAGCCCCAACACCGACGGCATCCACATCCAGATGTCGAGCGGCGTCACTGTCGCGAGCAGTACCATTAAGACAGGCGACGACTGCATCTCGATCGGTGAGGGGACGAGCAATGTGTGGATTGAGAAGATCAATTGCGGGCCCGGCCACGGCATAAGGTCAGTGTGAATTATATCTTCTTCTTGTTTCTAATTAAATAATGTCCTGAAATTCAGCAAAATAATTAAATTGAATTGCCGAATGTAGCATTGGAAGCTTAGGAGGGACGCCATCGGAGCCCGGGGTGCAGAACATCACGGTGGCGTCGGCCGTCTTCACCGGAACGCAGAACGGGCTCAGGATCAAGACATGGGGAAAACCGTACAGAGGATTCGTGAAGGACGTGACGTTCGAGCACGCCGTCATGCAGAACGTCCAGAACCCCATCATTATTGATCAAAACTACTGCCCCGGCGACGTCAATTGTCCAGGCCAGGTCTCGTGTTGTTCAATTCTGATACTTATATATTTTGAAAAACTTTACATATTTGACCGTACTATGAAAACGTCAAATTTTTCAAGCAATGAAAGCTGAATTTCTCTGACAATCAACGGTATTGCAGAGCTCCGGGATCAAGATCAGCGGGTTGACGTACACAGACATCCAGGGATCGTCGGCCACGCAGCTGGCGGTGAAGTTCGACTGCAGCGCGAGCAACCCGTGCAGCGGGATCACGATGCAGGACATCAAGCTCACGTATCAGAACCAGAACGCGCAGTCCTACTGCAAGAACGCCGGCGGGAGAACCTCGGGATTTATTAGTCCTCCGAGTTGTCTCTGACAATATTAAATTAAGTTAATTGGAAAGTGGAGATTATTACTACCAATGAGATACTCCGGCTAACCGGCCCACTGGGCACAGGGAGATGTGTCCAAGTAGGAGTTGTGCATATGCAGCTGAGAGATTTGATTTAGCAGGAGTGTCTATTTGTTGTGTCAGAAGAATGGCTCTCAATTGGATGTTTGGATATTGTTGAAAATGGTTACTGATATACAATATAAATTACTCATTGAGTTTTTTTTTTTTTAAAGAAAAAAATATCATACTATTCGCTTTTTTTTATGAGGAAAATGAACAGTGTTACAATAGTGAGGAGGCAAAAAAAAAAAAAAAAAGAAAAAAAAGAAAAAAAAAAAAAGGGTCAAGACAGGGGGTTAGCTTTCCATAAACTTTTTACGATCGTTTTGAGTCAACTCTCCGAATCTGGAATATTGTCTATCATGTGGCCGCAATAGTTGTTAAGTGTTTATTTGTTGTTATCTTCTTTAAGTGCTAAATATTTTTTGTAGACCAGCGATTGATAAGCACTTGTGAAGCTTGTGTTTATTTGGCACTAGACATTCCGTCGGTCGTTTAAAACAAATAATTACCTACAAACAGGTTATCCATCATCTCGAATTCATCGCAGCACATCACAAATTATTGTTTTTCTGTCCATCCCTTTTTTGTAAGTTGTATATCATAAGCATCTTCTTCCTCAAAACTAACCAAACGAAAATATTAACTTTCAGTGAAATCAAATTCTTAATGCCACCACCGCGAAGTAAGTTGTACATCAATTTTGCCGTGAACGTTTGAGAATGAGGGTATGTTTGACAATCATTAAAAAAATAAAATAGAATTTTATTTTACACTATATAATATTTTGAAAAAATTTATACTCTATTTTTTACTGTTTAAATTATGCCTCTTAAAAAAAAAAAAAAAAAAAAAAAAAAAAAAAAAAAAAAAAAAAAAAAAAAACTCTATTTTAATTCTTGTATGAAATAAATTAAGAAAAATTATGCTAATCAAAATAATTTTTTTTCATTTTTGGATAAAAATATAGAAAAATATAATTCATTAGTAGCTTCTATCAAATTAATTTTTTTTAAAAAACATAAATAAAAATAAAATAATTAAACATATATCATCATAACCGTAATATCTTTTTCCATCACAATTTTCAAAGCATAATAATTTTTTTACAAATTTTGTCTTCTTTGTTATTATCAGATAAGCACTCTCTGTTTATTTGAATTTTTTATCGGCTGAAATCATGACGATTCTTGCCACAATGAAAAAACAATTAGAATCCGAATAGCACACCATGTTTGCTTAAAAAGAGATATCATCTTGCCCTATAGTGAGAGACCAGGTTGGGCCAAGTTAGGTCCGAAATGGTGGAAGGCTGAGTTGGGCTAAGTCATGTTCGAAATTACGTGAGGTTAGTGGACTGAGTCACAATCGAAACTCATAAATACTATATTTGTATACTTTAATAAATGAATTGGTTGCATATTTCTAATAATTAAAGTTTTTGAGAATAATGATTAGCGCCAACGATCCGACACACCATTCCTTTCCCATACAGTGACTCCTCCTTTCCACCCTTTTCTTCGCAACTCTTGAGGCAGCAGCGGCAATCATCCCCTTTTGTCTCCTCCTCCTCCGTCCCTATTTCTACCGCCGCCGCCATTGTTGCTTGCATCCCTTTCCTCCTATTACTATTTCTCCTACCGCCATAGCGGTTAGTAGGATCGGCATCATTGTCATTGGCAGGATCGGCGGCGTCGTTGCCGATGTATTGTCATCATCATCATAGAAAAGAGTAGAGGAAGAGGGAGGACAGGAGGACGGAGTAGAGAGAGAGGGGAAAGGATGGGAAGGGAGAACGAAAGAAAACATAAGAGATAAGGGTGGAAAAGTGATGCGACGAATAAAATAAATTATTAAAAATATCTAATCAGTTTATTTTTTAAAATTTATTCCGTAAAATCTGTATTATAAAATAAATTTTTTATTTTACTGGACCTTCCAAACAACCTAATAAATAAAATTAAATAATAAAATATTATTACTCTGTATTAAAAATTTGCCAAACAGACCCTAAGTCCATCTTCCGTTTGACCTCATCACGCCTATTGTGTCTTCCCCGGGCAGGAGCACCACACACAATCAAAATTTTGAGTTAACTAATTTAGTATGGGTGTGCCATAGATGGTGTTTTGAGTCTTTGACTAATTAGTATGCATGGGTGGCTGTGGAAGCATGAATGCATGGTGATGGAAATTTTCTGGGCATAGATGGGTATATTTCGCTATCACGCCGTATATGGTCCTCTCCTCTTTCAATTCTACTAAATTTGTAAGTAATGATACATGATACACTTAACGACTCCTGCGAATCAACTTAACGACTCCTGCGAAAAAAAAAAAAAAAAACGGGTTGCATGCTTCTTTAACAAGAAGCATGTTGATTTTATCTACACCATTTATAAACGAGTTGCATGCTCCTTTAACAAGAAGCATGTTGATTTTATCTGCACATAGATGTACGTACATCTTCTAACTTTTATAAAAATGCATTTGAGTTTTCAATTAAAAAAATTAATTGTTTTGATTAGTGGGGACAAATTTAATTTACATCTACGTTTATCTTGATGTGGCCCATCTACGTACGACCTGAGAACCGTAATTACCGCCCCTAATTTTCTACGGCACACCATAATCATGCCACTGGAAAAACTGGGAAATGTAGGGTCAGGTGCTTTTACTTTTCTTTCTCAGTGACCAGCAAAAGTCACATGGACCAACAAAATTGCCCTACCCAGATGATCATTTTTTCCTTGCGTCAGAGTCTGCAGTGCATTTTGACCAATCTACTTCGCACGGGGATTTTTTTTAAATTAACCCTAATAAAATTAGAAATTTGAAAAATAACTTTGTAAAAAAAATATTTACAAGAATAATCCTGCTTTTGCCAGCAGGGCGCCACGAGCGTTGGGCGACCTGAAGGCGCTGAATCATTCAGCGTCTTTAACATTTATATTAAAGGCGCTGATTCAGCGCCATGTTAAAAGCGCTGAACCATTCAGCGGCTTCAGTACATATAGGGAAGGCGCTGATTCATTCAGCGTCTTCACAGGATTTTTGTGAAGATATTGAACGATTCAGCGTCTTCAGTCCTCCAACCTCCGTGGCGCCCTGCTGGCAAAAGCAGAGTTAGTTTTACAAATATTTTTTTTATAACGTTATTTTTCAAAATTTTAAATTTATTAGGGTTAATTTAAAAAAAATCCCCACACATGACACATGGTACTAAAATTAGAAAAATAAAAATAAAAAATAAAAAACTTCGCAGATGAAATGATAAAAAAAAGTACTAGAGCAAATAATTATGAATATTAGTTCTTATAATTAGTATGAAAAAATTAAGCTCGTATACTATCTCAGAATTGAATGAAACGAGAAGATGATAATTTTCAAAATTACATCCCCAGCTTTCCTTATTCTTCAAGAGAAATCATCACAAAAACAATTAAATCACGAAAAACATTAGATATATGGAAGCGACATGTAAGTTTAAAATTAACTAAAATTAACTACTAACTACCTTTTCAAGAATAAAAAGAACATGATTATTGTACACTGATTCATGCCTTTTCTGTATAAGGAACACAAACTAGATTCTTAACGCATATTTATTTGGGGAGTAAATGATTATACAAAAAATTTAATATATGACATAAATCAATCGGATTGATATCAAGTAATTGAGAACATTTAACATACGATATAAATCAATCGAATAAAACCTCTTACAACATAGCAGAATTGTTAAAATCAATAAAATTTAATAAAAAATAGTTCAAAATTAATCTGATAATAAATATGATAACGTGGATTTGTAGATACAAATTAGGTCAAATTGTATAACCACCATGTACTTCTCAACGTACCGCTTCAATCACCTATGCGTGTAGACAAAATCGATTCATGTATCTAATCAAATATTATTGGTGCAATGATTACCAAAACATGTTATCCATTAAATGCTTTACTCTAACATGCATTCCAATCTCGAATTTCAATGCACATGAGGTTTAGTGATGAGCTTACTTATAATTGAGATGATAGAGCCACATGATATACCCCCTTAATTAATTTAACTAAGGCCAAAGAAAAATATTTTACATTTTTTAATATTGTGTCAAATTAAGAGCAAAGTTTTGAAGTCTAATGCTATCAAACTTTTGGAGTGTTGAATATAAATTGTTATAAATTATAAATGGATAGAATAAGTAACATGGCTGCGTGATTAGTTTACTCTCCTAAGTCAAATCAATGTTTAAAAATAAGTAATTAATGTTTCAGAGATTGTGAAAAAAGAAATGTACAACACGTAATGGCCAAAACAATGTTTGATCTACATGATCTATAATTTTTTGTTTCGTACGTACGTACGTGGCCACTCTATAAATATCCCCTACCAGTATTATACCAAAACCACCAAAATTAATTTTCCTCTATCGACTAAGTTAACTAGACTCTATCCTCATGGCACAATTCCTAACCATAACACTAACTCTCAGTGCTTTTCTTCTCCTTACATTTTTCGCAACTCTAACTATGGGGGCCTATAATGTAGTGAACTACGGGGCTCGGCCCGACGGTCGGACCGATTCGGTGAAAGCTTTCCTTGGTGCATGGGCTGATGCTTGTGGGTCCAGCAAGCCCGCGACGATTTACGTCCCCTCGGGGAGCTTCTTGGTCAGCCAAGCGCTCTTTCAAGGGCCTTGCAAAAATTTGGATACCAGAATCTACATTGACGGTACCATTGTTGCCTCCGCGGACTATCGTCGAGGGATGTTGTTGGTCTGGTTGATGTTTAAGTATGTCGACGGCTTGTCCATCTTCGGTGGGACTCTCGACGGGCAGGGTCAGGCTTTCTGGGCCTGCAAGATGGCTGGGGGCCGGAACTGTCCATCGGGAACCACAGTAAGTTACTTCATATAGGACTACGACCTGCTTTTGTTTAGAGCTACTGCAGAAGTGTTGTTTAAGAAAAACTATTTATAATTAAAAGAACTCTAAATAGAAAATGTATCCTATGCAGTCGCTCACCATAGGTATATCAAAGAACGTTCTTATTCGCGGCCTGACGATCACGAACAGCAAGGGCTTCCACATCTCCATTTTCCGCAGCAACGGCGTGACGGTGCAAGGCGCGAAGATCATCGCGCCTGGTAACAGCCCCAACACAGACGGCATCCATATCCAAATGTCGAGCGGGGTCACCGTCACGAGCAGCAGCATAAAGACAGGCGACGACTGCATCTCGATCGGCGAGGGGACGAGCAATGTGTGGATTGAGAAGATCGGCTGCGGTCCCGGTCACGGCATTAGGTGAGCATTCACTATTCTACATCAAAATACATGTAATGACACTCCGTTTTAGAGATTTGGCTAAAATTGTCCGTTTAAAGCTTAAGCTACTAGAGAACGGCAGCGTAACAACTTATATATGTTTACTCAACTATATGTTTGTGAATAAATATACAACTAATGTTGCAGCATTGGAAGCTTGGGGGGTACACCGTCGGTAGCCAGAGTGCAGAACATCACGGTGAAGTCGGTTGTGTTCACGGGGACGCAGAACGGGCTCAGGATCAAGACATGGGGGAAACCGTACAGCGGATTCGTGAAGGACGTGACGTTCAAGCACGCCGTCATGCAGAATGTCCAGAACCCGATTGTTGTTGATCAAAACTATTGTCCTGGCGCCGTCAATTGTCCAGGCCAGGTATAGTTTCTGCGCGCATTTGTCATTAGTATTGCACTCGACCGAATTCTTAATCTTGGTTGATCATCACATTTCAGAGCTCGGGGATTAAGATCAGCGGGCTGTCGTACACCGACATCCAGGGATCGTCAGCGACACAATTGGCGGTAAAGTTCGACTGCAGCCCGAGCAACCCGTGCAGCGGGATCAAGTTGCAGGACATCAAGCTCACGTATCAGAACCTGAAGGCGCAGTCCTACTGCAAGAATGCGCACGGGAGCGCATCCGGATTCGTTATTCCTCCTAGTTGTCTCTGATAAGTGTTAGATTGATCGGCGTTGTTTCCGTTTAGTCGGCCCGCTGAACACAAGGAGATGTGTGAGCAGGTGCTGTGCAGATGCTGAGAGAAAGAAGAGTTAACTTGTTTTAAATCTTCATTTGCTGTCATTCTGTTCGCTTCTTGATCAGCTCAGTCTCGTTGTTCTGCCGACGTTTTATTCCGATTTGCATCGCCATTCTGCTGGCCCCTAAAGTTCAATCTACTCTGCCGTTCTCTCAACTCTTCAATCCTATCATCTATGGCTCTTTCTCAACTGAGAGATTCTGATATTTCTTTTCAAACTTGTGTTTTTAAACAAATCTGCTCTAAAGGCACACTCTAAATAGTAGTATAATGACCTTAGTTTAATTATTAGGTTAATTTTATATATTTTCTTATAAATCTATCGAATAACCGATATATTCTTATAAAATCTAATTTTTCATATTTATTATTTTAAAAATTTTAAGTTATTCATATATACCTTTCTGATTTGTTACGATTAGTTTACAATTTATTTTTTAAGATAATATAAATAAAATATTAATTTTTGCAATACAAATATCTTTTTCCAAAAGTCTAAATTATTAAAAAATATAACTCTAATTAAATATAATATCTGAAAGAATAACTATCCAGCTGGAGGCCACCCCCTTCTCTGGCCGGGCTCCAGTCGCTTCGGTGCTCTCGGATCCCTCTCTCCGGATGGCCCCTGCTCCTGGCGGGAGTACTCACCCCCCCTTCCCTCCGCCGTCTCTGGGAGGGCTTGTCCCGTTTTGCCCTGGGTCCAACGGGCGGGCCCCTCGGGTGACCCTGCGACCCTCGGCTCTCCCCCGGGAGGGGATCCTTCTGGCTCCTGTCCCGCAGGGGGGGGGGGGGGCAGCCTACCCTCCCCCGGTCTATTGTCTGCCGCCTGCTCCCCCTCCCCCACTCGCAGGAGCACCCGCCTAGCTGCCCAACGCCACGGTGATTCGGTCGCTAGAGCCACGGCCAGAAAGACTATGCTTCGGGAAGGGAGGTCGTTGGCGCTAGTGACTCCTGCGGACGCCGCTCGCGACTGTATCAGGGAGAAAAGTAGACGCTGCGGGATCCACCTCTCTAGCGACGAAGCCGCGGACCTACTCCGGTTCGCGGGCCCCTTTCAGTAGGAGGTCCCGCTCCTGTTAGGCCTCCGGTGCTTGGTGCCTTTGTGTTTGCAATGTTACAGTTTCTCTGTTGGAACGTCCGGGGTCTAAATGACCGTAATAAACGTAGCTTGGTCAAGTCTGTGGTCACTAATCTTAAGCCGTCTTTATTATGTTTTCAAGAATCTAAGCTCGAATCGGTTTCCCGCTCCTATCTTAGATCGTTTGCTGGTCCCCAATTCGATAAGTGTATGTTCATCAATTCGTCCGGGGCTTCGGGGGGACTAGTTACCTGCTGGCCCTCTAGCGTATTTTCCTGCTCTGGCGTCCTCCTGCGGAAACACTCGCTTACTGTTCAGCTGTCCCACATCTCCAGTGGGGACTCGTTCTTTGTCACCAACGTTTATGGCCCCCCCACCTGGGATGGTAAGCCGGAATTTGCCAAGAACTAGTGGATCTCAAGGGCGATTGTAGGGGGAAGTGGGTTATCTGTGGGGACTTCAACCTAACCAAGAACGCTCTCGAAAGAAGGGGCCGAACCTCGAGTGGACGTTATATGTCCTTGCTCTCCGACCTTCTCAATGAGTTAGAAATGCTCGACCTCCCGTTATGCAATCAGCAGTTCACCTGGTCAAACCGGCAGAGCAACCCATCGCTAGCCAAACTTGACCGCTTTCTCGTGTCCACCGAATGGGACCAGTGCTACCCCCTCTCCAAGGTGGTCGCTGGCCCGAGGGCCACATCGGACCACTCACCTATCCTTCTCTCTTCCACCCAAAAATTTTGCCCCCCGAGGTTCAGATTCGAGATGGTCTGGCTAACGCGTGAGGACTTCTGTAGCAAGGTACCACTTTGGTGGAATGAAGTGGCTCCTAAGAGCTCGGGGGTTCTTACGCTCGTGGCCAAGCTGAGACACTGCCGGAAACGCATCAAAGAATGGTGCTCCACATGTTTCTACTCTATTTCTCGTACCAAAAAAGCGTTGGCCGACGAGATCCACCAGCTAGATATTCAGGAGGAAAGTGCCCACCTCGCCCCGCAGCTCCTGGAAAAGAGGGAACAACTTAAGTCCCTCCTGAGAGAGGTGGTCATTGACGAGGAGATCCTCTGGAAATCGCGGGCGAACCTTCGATGGTTGAAGGAAGGCGACGGGAACACGAAATTCTTCCATGCTACTGCCAATGGCAGGAGGCGTCAGAACTTCATCGGAGAGGTGGTGAGCAACGGGCAGACCCTGCGGAGGGAAGAGGATAAAAGGGGCTACTTCTTTGACTACTTCAAATCGCGCTTTGCACCGCCCGTACATAGCCGGGCCTCGATAGGGGACTGGTCCGAGCTTTATGGAAGAAGAACTATATGCCGCCCTGAAGAGCTAACTGTGCCATTTACCTTAGAGGAGATCAGAAAAGCCACCTTCCAATTGGGAAGCGATAAAGCACCTGGACCAGACGGATTCAACCTGGGCTTCTTTCAGAGATTCTGGGAAGTTGTGAAGTTCGACCTGCTCACCATTTTCATCGAGCTCTACAATGGATCGATGAACTCCTCCCCTTTGGACTACTCATATATCTGCCTGGTTCCCAAGAAGGAGGGAGCCAATTCGGTGAATGACTTCAGGCCTATTAGTTTTATTAATGCGGTACAAAAGATTATCTCAAAGGTCCTGGCTAATAGACTTGAAGTAGTCATGGCGGATGTTATTTCACCCACTCAGTCCGCTTTCCTCAAAGGCAGGTCAATCCTTGATTCTTTCGCTACCGCCACCGAACTCGTCAGCTGGGGCTCAAAATCCGGCCTTGAGGCGGTGGGGATTAAGGCAGACTTCGAGAAGGCGTTTGACATGGTACTTTGGGATTTTATTTTTATGGCCCTATCGGGGCTTGGAGCAGATGATAGGTGGTGTGGGTGGATCAAACAATGCGTCTGCAACGCTAAAGTGGCAATCTTAGTGAACGGGGCCCCATCGAAATGGATTAAGACCTTCAGGGGGCTTAGGCAAGGGGACCCTCTGTCCCCCTACCTTTTCATCTTGGCGGCAGAAGGGTTGTCGAGAATGACGGAGCGGGCCGCCAACAATGGGTTACTTAGCGGACTGGGACCCACCCCGGCATCAGAGGTATCTATCATACAATACGCGGATGACACCCTCTTCTTCTGCGGCGCTAGGAAGAGACAGATCTCCAATCTACTCTTTATCTGGAAACTCTTCGAGTGGGGCTCCGGCCTGAAGGTTAATCGAAGAAAGACCGAGCTGTTCAATCTCGGTAGGCGGAGCAGCAGAGGGAAGAGACTCGCTGACACCCTGGGGTGTAAATTGGCTACACTTCCCGTCTCCTATTTGGGGCTCCCCCTAACTGACAAAAAAGTCCGAAATGAGGATTGGTGGCAAGTCATTGGCAAGCTAGAGACCAGGATAGAAGGGTGGCAAGCTAAGCTCCTCTCCCAGGGAGGAAGGCTTGTGCTGGTAAACTCCGTTCTGTCAAACCTCCCACTTTACTTCCTCTCCCTATTCAGGGCGCCCAAATGGGTGATTAGACGACTCGAGGCGCTGCGCCGGGCTTTCTTCTGGAAGGGGTCATCTAACATTGTAGGGGGTCATTGCCTTGTAAATTGGAAGACGGTCTGCAAGAGTACCGCGGAGGGCGGTCTAGGGGTCCTGAATTTGGAGAGCATGAACGTTGCCCTGCTAGCAAAGTGGTGGTGGAGACTCCTTTCAGATGAGCACGTGCTGTGGGGACCCCTCATCAAAGGCCTCTACTATGGCAGGAGAAAGCCGCTGAGAGAGGGATCCTCCTTCAGACCGTACTCCCAATGGTGGCGAAATGTCGTCGCTACTAGGGACATCTTCAGGTGCGGGACGTCGTTCTCTCTCGGGGACGGCCACGATATCCGGTTTTGGCTGGACATTTGGATCGCCCAGGCTTCGCTTCGCACCCTTTTCCCCCATATCTTCAATTCGGTCCGCAGGAAGGGATGTAGTGTGATGGAGTGCTGGGGGTCGAACAGGTGGAGGTGGGACAATATCCTTCAGGGGTTCACCCCAGGCAACCCGGGCGAAACCGACTTGGTCACCTCGCTTAAGGAGCTTATTACTGCTACACCCACCTTATCGGTTAAGGATAAAGTGCGTTGGAGATGGACACAACCCGAGATTTTCACGGTCAAATCTCTCTATCTCTTTATTGAGAACGGTGGTGTCCCGGACACCCGCTTTCGGGAGCTCTGGAAGATCAAAATCCCACTCAAGGTAAAAATTTTCATCTGGCTGGTCATAAGGTGTAAGGTCAAGACCAAAGATCGTCTGCTCAAAAGGGGTTGGATTGGCGATGGACTTTGCGACCTCTGTATGGATGAGTTAGAGACGATTGACCACCTCTTCTTAAGATGCCCGTTTACTAGAAGCATCCTCCAAGCGTCTTTAGTGTTTGTCGCGCCCCTAAACGACTCCCCTTCGGCAGAGACGTTTTGGAGGCGCTCCTGTCTGAGAGGCGGCTCGTTACGGGATAAAGAGCTCTCGAAGATCGCTTCAGTCTGGTGGACTATCTGGCTCGAACGTAACAGAAGGATCTTCGATAAGAGTAAGAGGACTGCGGGCCTTATCCTTGGGGAGGCCCGTGGTCGAGCGGAGTGGTGGACCCAGCTCTCTCCCTCTCCTTAGTTAATAGGGCTCCAGCCTTATCCTTTTTTTTTCTTTTTTTTTTTTTTTTTTTTTTTTTTTTTTTTTTAGGCCTTGCTGCCTACCCCTGTTGCCTAATTCACCCCTCCACTGAATGAAGCGGTAGCATGCTACCTTTATCTCAAAAAAAAAAAAAGAATAAAAAAATAAATTTATTTAATTTATTAATCAAGATTAAGTATTTATTTTTTAATTAACTATATTTTTCTACGGTACGTTGACCATAAAAACATATGTAAATAATATAAAATTTTTGAAAGAATAAATATATATATATATATATATATATTATATATATATATATATATATATAATAAAAGTCGAATCTGTTTTAAAAGTATAATGAATGACAAAAAAAAATTAAAAAAAAAAAAAAAGAAAAACTTGCTCTCGTCCCGATCTAACTTTAATAGAGCAGAAGTTAGGATAAAATAAAGTAATTATTAATTTGTCTTGAATCTATTCTGATTCGCAAAAATATTGGGAGGAGAGGCAGGGGACTCATCCAGCACCAGAATTCACCCAATTACGATCCCTATAAACAATCAAATGACAACACTCAAAATCATGCCGAATCCCCAAAAACTATCTAAATATCCAAAGTCATCCATCACACGCCATTATTGATGGATATCACGAATGATTCCCTTTGTAACTACTTTCATTAGTTAACAATATACCAAAAACAATTGAATAACCAATCACACGGAACACGTCATTGTAGCTCTTTACATACTCTTCGTTGTTAGAAAATTTATCTTTAATCTTTTCAAAATAATTCTTTTAAATAATTTAAATTTAATTTAAACTCAAAATACTATAAAACAAGGTTTAGATGAAGCCTGTGAATGTCGAGGCGTGCGTGAGCACTGTCCTAGAAGCAAGATTGCCCCTCTACGTGCGAGGCTCCGGCAATCACCCCTAGCGATACAACGACCACTGTCCACCCCGTCGGCAACGACTCCGGGATGGTGCGTAGCGAACCCAACAACTTTCAGAGATCCAGCAAAAATAGAAGCTCAAAGAGGAAAATGTAAATCACAGTGTATTGTAGCTATCTAAAATAAGAGAAGAGAATTGTAGCTTTTTTGTAAGTCCCCAAGCTTACTCTTCTACTCATTTAAAGAGCCAAAGAGACAAGCACAATAACTCACCAGGGGACAAGATCTCTCTTGGGCAGCCCAAAAGCAACTTCCCAAGGAAGGCTCTTGGGTAGCCCAAGATGCCACTTCCCAAGGTTGGCTCTTGGGTAGCCCAAGAAGCAAAATTCCCAAAAACAAAAGTTAAAACACAAGTTTAAAATCACCAAATCAAAATAAAACCCAACAATCCCCACATGATTTAAAACTTGTAAAAACGAAATACAAAATAAAGTAAAAGAAATATAAAAACTAAAACAGATGCTGGATCCCTTATACCACGTATTCGGCGAAGGTACCTTTCGGGTTTGAACCTTCACTTAGTACAAGTTTATGTACATCCGAGGGCACAATGGTGGACTTCGCCTTGAACCAAGGCCGGTGAATCGGATTTCCACAAACAGTACACATGGTACAGCCGTTTAGGTTCTATGCGGGTTAGCGCTTTTATGGCCATGCGCTCATATCGATTCATGTGTGTTTTTAGGGAACCGCCCTCTTCCCACAGTCGCGGCCTCACGACTACACACATATAGTAGGTCCTGATAAGGGTGCCTGCAAGGTCACACCCTGCCTCAAGGGTCTCGGAACCATTCAGGGTAAGAACCCTTACTAACCACTTGCATTAATGAGCACTGTCGCCATAGGGATGAGTATATAAAAGCAGTGCTCCGCACAACTACCAATTCGACTTGTTTCTACCCATTGAACCTCCAAGAGGTTGGGTTGCCGTCGCCGGTAGTTTTTATTGTGGGCTAAGCCCCATCCCCCTCGACGATTCTAGGATCACTGTCCTAGACAAACCTTTAGTAAGCTGATCAGCTAGGTTCTTTGCAGATCTCACAAATTCCAATGCAATTACATTTTCTTTAATATTCTGCCGAATATACTTGTGTCTTACTTTCATAAATCTATTCATCTTTGTTTCCACATTTTCTTGAGCACATTTGTCAATAGCAGATCTACAATCACAATGTATACACACAGGTGCCAAAGGTCGCTCCATCAGTGGCAAGTCATACAGAAATTCTCTAATCCACTTAGCCTCTGCTACAGTGGTATCTAAAGCTATCAGTTCAGATTCCATTGTACTTCTAGCTATCAATGATTGTTTCGATGACTTCCAAGAAACAGCTGGTCCACCAAGGAGAAAAACAAATCCAGTGGTTGACTTCACATCAGCTGTATCACTTATCCAGTTAGCATCACTAAATCCTTCTAATACAGCAGGAAAACCACAAAAATGCAATCCATAAGATACAGTGCCTTTCAGATATCTCAAAACTCTTTCTAAGGCATTCCAATGTTCTCTATTTGGGTTATGAGTATATCTTCTCATAGCATAGGCTAAGTCAGGTCTAGTGTAATCTACAAGATAACCTAGAGATCCTATAATCTGAGCATACCTATTCTGTCCTATAGAATCACCTTTATTCTTCTTAAGATGTACACTAGGATCATAAGGTGTTACAACAATCTTAGTATCAAAATATCCAAATTTCTTTAACACTTGTTCACTGTAGTGAGATTGGCTCATAATAATTTCATTTGATTTTCTTATGATCTTCATATTTAGAATCACATCAGCTTGCCCAAGATCCTTCATATCAAAGTTATTATTAAGTAATTTCTTAACATCCATTATCACATCCATATTTGTTCCAAAGATCAAAATATCATCAACATACAAACATAGGATTACTATCTGTCCATTGTATTCCTTAGAGTACACACATTCATCAGACATATTCACATGAAAACCAGCTTTCACAACTAAAGAGTCAAATTTCAAATGCCATTGCTTAGGAGCTTGTTTAAGTCCATATAAAGATTTTGTCAACTTGCAAACTTTGTTTTCATGTCCAGCAACAATAAATCCCTCAGGTTGCTTCATATAAATTTCTTCCTCTAAATCACCATTTAGAAAAGCAGTCTTAACATCCATCTGATGGATAATCAAATT
Source organism: Tillandsia fasciculata (assembly GCA_029168755.2). Lineage (NCBI taxonomy): Eukaryota > Viridiplantae > Streptophyta > Magnoliopsida > Poales > Bromeliaceae > Tillandsia > Tillandsia fasciculata. The sequence continues at coordinate 18,616,790 of CM054946.1, read as the reverse complement.
ATGGACAGAGGCTAAAGCTAGTAGAATCCTAAAAGAAGTAATCCTAGCTACAAGAGCATAGACATCAAAATAATCTACATCAGGCTTCTGGGAAAAATCCTGAGCTACAAGTCTAGCCTTATAATTATCTACAGATCCATCTGGTTTCAATTTCTTCTTAAAGATCCATCTACATCCTACAGGCTTACAACCTACAGGTAAATCAGATAACTCCCAAGTATGATTCTGTAGAATAGATTGCATCTCCAACTTAACAGCTTCTTTCCAAAATGATGCATCTACAGAAGTCATAGCTTGGTCAAAGGTAGAAGGGGTATCTTCTACAAGAAGGACACAGAAATCATCACCAAAAGTCTTCTCAATCCTAGGACGCTTACTTCTCCTAGGTTCAGACTCTTCTATAGGTTCACTAGTGCTGGGTCTACTAGATCCACCTATAGTCTCAACAGGAACAGGTCTATCTACTCTAGTTCTAAAAGGAAAGATATCCTCAAAGTATACTGCATCTCTAGCTTCAATAATTGTATTGTTAGAAATCTCATTAACCTCAGAATTTACCACCAAGAATCTATTAGCATTACTACCATCTGCATAGCCTAAGAAAACAGTATCCACAGTTTTAGGACCAATCTTTCTCTTCTTATTTTCAGGAATCTTTACTTTAGCTAGGCAACCCCACACTTTAAAATAATTCAGATTAGGTTTCCTACCCTTCCAAATTTCATAAGGAGATACAGAAGAACTCTTGTGGGGAATCCTATTAAGAATTACACAAGCAGTCATCAAAGCTTCACCCCACAAGTTCTCGGGTGCACCAGAACTAATAATCATTGAATTTACCATATCCATCAAAGTTCTATTTTTCCTTTCAGCTACTCCATTAGATTGAGGTGTATAAGGTGCAGTCACTTGATGTACAATTCCAAATTCTTGACAGAAAACAGTCATCTCATTTGATGTATATTCACCTCCTCGATCAGATCTTAAAATCTTAATTTTCTTATCCAATTGATTTTCAACCTCAGCTTTATAAATCTTAAATTTATTCAAAACTTCATCTTTACTCTTAATCAGATAAATATAACAATACTTCGAATGATCATCAATGAATGTTACAAAATATTTGCTTCCACCCCTACTGGGTCTACATCCATCACAAACATCACTGTGTATAAGTTCTAGCAGATCAGAATCTCTATCTACAGATCTAAATGGTCTTCTAGGTTCCTTAGCTTGCACACAAATTTCACATCTATGATCATTTGAAACAGACTTAGGAATTAAATCCAAATTCATCAATCTCTTAATAGTATTAAAATTCACATGTCCCAATCTTCCATGGCAAACATCAGGTGAAACAACATTCAAAATTATACTTTCATTAATAGTAGAAGGCATCACAGAAAGCTTAAATAAACCATCACTCAAAAATTCTTTCCCAATCAAGTTCACTCCTTTAGTAATTACTACTCTATTACATTCAAAAACAAACTTAAAACCTTGCTGAACTAAAAGAGAAGCACTAATCAAGTTCCTCCTAAAGGGTTGGAAATTTCTACCCTTAGGTTTCGGGTTCTCTACTAGGTTGGCTTGGGTATAAGGCTCGCTAGGCTTCTTATCTCTATCTCGGTTGGTTTCTTCTATCCTAAGAGATCTTAGGACAAAATTCAGGGAAAGTTCTCTTTGATTGTGGTTCAGATCATTGGCATGGCTAGACCAGGAAGGAGGCAACTTATCTATTAAAGTGGCAACTAGAAAACTCTCATCTAGATCTATACCACTAGATCTAAGCTGCTCAATAATGTACTCAAAATTCTGTAGTTGGTCAGACATTGGTTTACTATCTACCAATTTAAACTTGAGCAAATCTGAAGCTTGGTATCTCTTCTTAGTAGGATCAATCTGGCCATACTTTTGTTCTAAGGAAATCCAGAGTTCCCTAGCAGTCTGATTACTACAGTAAATGTCATAAAGCTTATCAGAAAGGGTGCTAAGGATCCGGTTCAGACAATGATAATTAATCATAGTAGGATCAGTTGGAGGCACAGGTATAGGTGCAGGTGCAACGCCAGGAGGAGTAGGAGCACTCTGAGACTGGCTGCGAGTCTGAGGGCGATTTGCTACAGACTGAATAGCACCATCAGGTGCAGTTTCATTGCCATTCTCAATAGGATCTGAGATGGCAGAAACAAGTCCCAGTGTGGTGAGCCAGAATCGCATTTGATTCTGCCACCTTCTAAAATTACGACCAACAAAATTAACAGGCTTCGCCGAATACGAATCCTCCATTAATCTGTTTAATCAATAATCTAAAATAATGTCACAAAATTATTCTAGGTTTAAAAACAGTTAATCTAAGTTTTAATTAACAGTATTAAAAGAATTAAATATTAAACAGTGTGAAGATCAACTACACATTAATATTTAATTAACAATATAATTAAATACTTAGACAAAAAACAGTGTAGTGAAATCTATAGTAACAGTACTATAAAGATAGTACAAACAGTAAACTACCACAATAGTATTATCAACTAATTAGGTCTACTAACAGAATTAAATATTTAATTAAGGAAGTAATTTTGCAATAATGTAAAAGCAACTGTAGACAATGCTAGCACAATAGTACTATCAGTAATAAAAATATTATGATAACAATATTAAAAATATTAATACTAACAGTGTTATGTATTAAGAAATCACGCGCGCAACAGTGCGCAACAGTGATACAAGGTTGCAAAAGTTGTTAACAGAGATGTGTTATAACAGTGTAAATAGCACAATATTATTTTAATAAGATTGATTAACAGTTTACAATAAAGTATATATAGTAAGGACAGTATTATACTATTAGTGCTAACAATATTATATTAAGATGTATCACAGAGCATACAAATGAATAATTATCTAATTCACAGTTTGATAATAATTATACTAGAAGAAAAGAAAAGATAAATTAATTTAATCTTGCTTCTAGAATGTTAGAAAATTTATCTTTAATCTTTTCAAAATAATTCTTTTAAATAATTTAAATTTAATTTAAACTCAAAATACTATAAAACAAGGTTTAGATGAAGCCTGTGAATGTCGAGGCGTGCGTGAGCACTGTCCTAGAAGCAAGATTGCCCCTCTACGTGCGAGGCTCCGGCAATCACCCCTAGCGATACAACGACCACTGTCCACCCCGTCGGCAACGACTCCGGGATGGTGCGTAGCGAACCCAACAACTTTCAGAGATCCAGCAAAAATAGAAGCTCAAAGAGGAAAATGTAAATCACAGTGTATTGTAGCTATCTAAAATAAGAGAAGAGAATTGTAGCTTTTTTGTAAGTCCCCAAAGCTTACTCTTCTACTCAATTTAAAGAGCCCAAAGAGACAAGCACAATAACTCACCAGGGGACAAGATCTCTCTTGGGCAGCCCAAAAGCAACTTCCCAAGGAAGGCTCTTGGGTAGCCCAAGATGCCACTTCCCAAGGTTGGCTCTTGGGTAGCCCAAGAAGCAAAATTCCCAAAAACAAAAGTTAAAACACAAGTTTAAAATCACCAAATCAAAATAAAACCCAACATTCGTGAGCTCGCTTGTGAATCAGAGACGGAGAGGACGGAGTTCGGAGATCGTAACAATGGCGACTGAGGGGGAGGAATTGAGCAAAAAGAGGATATGTCGGATCATCAGCGTTAATTATTAATTTTTTTTTTTTTTTTTTTTTTGAGAGAAAGGCAGTACTGTCACTTTAAAAATTCAAGCTACTAGAAAATTACAATCAATTCACTTAAAATATACAGACAAAACGTTCACGAGTCTTGAATGTGACTCGGCCGATCTCTCGCCAAAGAGAAAGATGCTAATCTCTTTAAACCAACAGGATTATCTTCATGGACTATGTCGTAGAGAAAGATGCAAACAGGTTGTAGTTGTCTTTGGCAACTGATACGTCCGATATTGAGAGAAATATATCATATTATTTGTTTCATTCAATTTTTTAAAAAATATTAGTTAAAAATTATGAAGTAACTAAGCTTCGAACTTAAGATCTCGAGTACCAACTTATTGATTTTTGCAATTATTGTTGTGAGTTTGTGTATAACATGCAATACTTTATCTTATTTGTTTTTATGTGTATCAACTTTGGTGTAGTTGAAATCAGAAATAAAGATGGCATTTCTGATTAGAATGATGATCTTTCCCAAATCAGAGTTTTTAGGTGTCTTGTGTGATTATTAATCCAAATTACAAGTTACTAAAAAGTTTTGAATAATTTAAAACAGTGGACCGTTTATCTCTTTTAAAAGTAATATGCATTAGAATTTTAGAATTGATAATTGTTGGCGCTGAATCGGATGCTGACCACTGACTTGGTTTGGTCTTTAATCTGTTTTGGAGTTGACCCTCTCGAGTACATTTCGGATCAAGCGATCGAATTGAAGAAGGATATGCTTAATCAGGTTCTTCTCAATCAAACATAAAACGGAATTTGGCCTAGAGGAGCCAAACTATTTCTCAATTAAGAACTCGAAAAGTTTCAGAAAATAGACTCAGCCGAAGGAGCCGAATCGTTTTGTATTACTTAAGATGGACTGGGTTATAGAGATCAATTATATGATTACAACTACTCCTAGAAAAACTTTCGAAAAAGCAGGAAAAACTACTCTAGAAAAGTAGAAAATCTTATCTAGAAAATAGTAGATGCGAAAATTGAAAGAAATTGAAAAAGCAAAGGTCTCTGACTTACACAATTGCAGGACCTTTATTGTAAAGAAGAATTCACTTATTTATATTGGTGCAAACCCCTCTTAAGATTAACCGTCATTATAGGTAATGGCGTGTTATTCGGTCACGTTCCTTTCAAAAACTTTCCATCCCAACAAAATAATGGCGCCTTTTTCGATCACGTTACTCCTGAATTTTGCACGCCATTATGGATCGTGACACGATCCTCGATCGTGACTGATAATTGATAAATTGTGTTCTGGCCGAAATCACGTCAGCTGCAAGTTTCGCGCTTTATGATTTTGCATTTATAACCTTAGGCATTAAATATCCTAGGTTTCGGTCTTTGCCCTCACTCGGCTTATAAAGTCGATAATCGATTCTTTATCTCGATTTTAATCTTCAATCGGCTTATAGCGCTGATGACCAATTTTTTACTTAGACGATTTCTGCCTTCCTTCGTTAAAGGTCAGATATCTTTTATCATCTCATGTCCCTTTTCGATTCGTTCACATCGGTTGACTTGTTGACCGACTTTCAGGCCACGTTAAGGATGTCAATGGACACGGATATCCAAAATTTTATCCGAATGGAACGGATTTATCTGATGTTAAACGGATATGGATTCGGATATGGATATAAGAAATGAAAATCCGACGGATTTGGATTTGGATATGGATTTTGATTATACACGATCCGAACCCGAACCCGACCAGAACCCGAATTAATTTTACATTATATAATATATGTGTATATAAATATTTAATATTATATTTGAATTTATATTTAAAAATTTAAATTTAATATAATATATTTTGAAATATTGTAAAGGAAAAAAAATAATTATTTCAGATTTGAATTTTCGAATTCGGGTTCGGGTTTTGAATTTTTGATCAGGTTTGGATTTGGATATGAATCTTTAAAATCCGTCGGATTCAAGTTCGAATTCGAATTTGATAGTCGGATTCGAATTCGAATTTTTGAAAATCCACCTCAAATCCGACCCGTTGACATCCCTAGGCCACGTGTAACATTTTGATTTAGTTCAACTCACTCGATTATCTTAATCGTATCTTAACAGTATTTCTTACCACTCGACGATTTTTCAATTTTAACAATCTATGCCTCTATATGATTTCTCCTATTTTTTGCCACGTATCAAAATTTTCTTTAACTCTTCTCTTTTTCAATTCTCAATGAATTAATGATAGACTCTTCACATTTCTAACCCCCAACTCTTCTTATTCCTAACTCTCAATAAATTAATTATAAATTCTTCCCATTCCCAACCTCCAACTCTTCTCACTCCTTACTTTCAATGAAGTAATTATATTTCCTCTTTTTTGAGTTCTTTTTATTATTATTCTTCTTCTCCCCCTCTTTCTCTAAGCCACCACATCCCTCTTCACTATCTCCGTTGACAGCAACGCTCTCTCCCTCGACCCCTCCACCCTCGATCCTTGCCTCCTCCTACCCGTCGTGGAGAACCTCCAAATCTTCTTGCCCTCCTCTTCCTCCTCCTACTCCAAGATCAAAATCTCCATCGTCCACTTCATGGCCACCTTCGTCCAATCCAACTCTCCGTTTTTAAAAATCTTCCACCCCCGACCTCACTGAAAATCTAGACCCGATCCTCGCCTTCTTTAGCCGCACGGGGGGCATCGCTCATGATCAACTCCTACCTATCGCCGCCACTGCCACCGCGACCGCCATCGCCGATAAAAATCCTCCACTTCTCCTCCTACTCCTCCTTCTTCTCCTCCGCCACCGTTGTCGCCGTCACCGTAGCTCATTGAACGTGAGCTCTCTCTCATTCTCTCTCTAAACTTCATTACATTCCTATATATGTCTTAGATTTTAATCCTACGTGAATAAATATTCTACTCTAATTGTTGCTGATAGATTAGGGTTGAGAATGATTAAATTTTTTTTTTTTTTGATAGGTTGATACGGGAGTTTTAAAATAAAGTATTTAAAATTTTTCTATATAATTTTTTATTTTTATTTATATTATGAGAAAAAAATATAAAAAAAAAATATATTTTGATAATATTTATCCTCCGCATCGCGCGGGTAACTACACTAGTAATTTATATGAAAGTAGTGAATAGTTTAATGGTAAACAGTTAATTTTTTTTTATAAACTTTGCACAAATAAATTTTACTTTAAAATTAAAAATTTTAAATATCTACATATACAAACAGAAATTTCGTACTCCCCGTTTATATCGTACGATAAATTAATTTCGTCGTTTATGAGTAGCAGGATATCACCATGTGCAAAAAAAAAAATCTTTTGAGCACGTGGATTTGGGCGGAGATCACGAACAAGTTCCTATTCACTACTTTAATAATAGAGACAATTATTTATATATATCTCTACAAATTTTTTGACATCTTCATTTATTTCTGGAAAAATATTTTTTTAAATGTTTCGAATATTTTCAAATATACCATATAGCTCGATTCTATTAGAAGCCACTGTAATTTCTGTAAAAATATTATTTTAATTTTTTAAATATACACTTTTATTTTCATCAAATTTTTTTATTTATTTATTTATTTTTTTGATTAAACAGGAATATATCCTATTTGAACGGTACATGACAGGACTGAAAATAAATAAAAAAGGTCCAACACTACACCAAATACAAGAAGTGTGCCCACTCCCGAACCATCAAAAAGGAAAGGATCGCTAATACAACTCACGTGACCTCCCTATTAAACAAACAACAGAGAATAGCAGACATATTAAATCCATCGCCGTCGCTGGGAATAAACTCCAGACCAATCCACAACGCCAGCTCTAGAGAGTAATCAAATTAGAGACCCAACACTGCACCATCAAGTCTACCAAAACGATCACAAAGGCACAGCTTGCCAACTCTGAGAACAAGCAACAGATACCTGAGAAGAAGAAGCTAGTATTTTGCAATAAAACATCAGTAAAAGAAAAGTATTAATTTCATTAATACTTAATCACCAAAACAGCAAGATCTGGTTCTCCGATGCCCCTAATAGTAGCTGAAAAACATGACGTCCCCGATCCCCACGTCGCCGACAGAATACAGTACGAAAATCCTATAGCGCAGGTGATCAAGGAACCCCAACCATCAGCCAATGCATCAGAACTCCAAACAGCGAAAATCACATTAGATCTCCTAAATTGTCCAGTCCCTTATATCCCAACTCTTTGTGATAATGGGGCAGTCAATGAAAAAATGAAAAAATCAAAACCACAGCTGTACCAAAATGCGGCCCCGAATTTTTTAATTTTTTTATTTGTCTTCAAGTAAAAAAAATAAAATAAATATTTTAATTTTTTTAACTCTGTTAATTTTTTTTGAATAACAAAAAAATATATATAAAGAATATATAAAAAATAAAATAAATGAATTAAATATTTATGAAACATCTAGGAATATATAGATTATTATCGAGCTATAATGTCTCATCTAGTCTATTTTTTTTATAAAAATTTCCATTCTTTTTAGATTTTTTTTAATCTGATTTTATTTGGATTAGAAAAAAAAAGTAATTTAATAATATTTATACAAGTTTATGTGTTAATTAGAGGTGATAAATTTTTTTTCTCTTAATAATGACTATATAATTAATATTATTAAATATCTGAAAAAACTACGCGTTCAAAATTTTTTTTTAATATTATTAAAAATAAATATAATATAAAATAATATAATTATACACTAGATATAAATAAATATAATAATAATAATAATATTATTATATAATATAATTATGGTTAATAATAATATGATAATACATACTAAACGTAATTTATTATTCGATAAAATTAAATTGTCGATGTCACAGTTGATATGAATAAAAAATTAATATAATATAAAAAATAAAATAATTAAATATTATATAAAAATGAAAATGATATAAGGTGTTTTGAAAAGTGGAGGGAGAGAAGAAAATAATAATAATTTTTCACTATTAATTAATATATAAATTTGTATAAATATTATTAAATTATTAATTTTTTAATTTATTCAAAAAATGGTAGATTAGAAACTTTTTTTTTATATAAAATGGCTTGAGTGAGATTTTTTTTTTCAATAATGGGAGATGAGGTATTAGTTTGTTATTATCCTTTAATAATAATAATATATATAAAAAAAAAAATAATTATATATCACATGGTCACATGGAACACAACATTAAATTTGAGCTCGAGGTAGAAGACGAAGACAGAGAAGTAGCTTGGAGATCGCAACAATGGCGACGGAGGGGGAGAAGCTTAGCAACAAGAGAATCGTCCTCAAGGACTACGTCGTAGGGTTTCCCACCGAGGAGCACATGGCCCTCACCTCCTCCACCGTCCGATCGAAGGTCCCCGAGGGATCGACGGCTGTGATCCTCAAGAACCTCTACCTCTCCTGCGACCCCTACATGAGGGGCCGCATGTCGAGGCCCCTCCACAAGAGCTACACCGACGCCTTTGTTCCCGGATCCGTGAGCTCGAACTCTTCTCCAAACCCTTGCTTCTCTGATTTGTTATGTACGATTTCTGTAATTTCTAGGGTTTTTTTTGCCTGTGAACTGAAATTTCCTGCTTGTGTTGGTGGATTCAGTGATAAAAACGGCAATGTTCATCTGAAAGTTGCAATTTTGCCGAGTTTTTCTTTGTGATTATGGGGAATTTTATAGCTCGTAGGATTATGCTTCATGTAGAGTCGGGTATATTTTGGGTGAATTTTTGTTGATTTTTTGTCTAGGTCTATAAAATCTTAAAATGGGGTGTTTAATTTTGATATATATTCTGTTCTTCTAATGTTCCTATTCCCAGGATTGTAAGTAATATCGATCAATTTGAGCATAATTGTATCAAAAAATTTAAAAACTTTGGGGATATTTGATTATGCATTTAATTTGGAACTTTGGATGAGTGTTGCAAGTAAGTTATGGCTTAGCACTGCAATTTTTGAATGAATATGGCACCCCTTACTATTATACCAATGAAAATGGTTACTTGTGCAATTTTTACTCATTCCAATTGCTTCAAATTATCTGAGTTTTTGAAAAATTTGCTAATATTTGGGTGGATTATGCTTGTCGAGTTAACCGACGGTTACCCATATCACTTTTCTGCAGTATTTAGCTTCTTTGTTTTATCCATGTAGGCTGAATGAGCATTTTTCTGCAGGTCATTACTGGTTACGGCGTTGCGAAAGTTGTCGATTCTGGACACCCAGATTTCAAAGCTGGAGACTTGGTTTGGGGATTAACTGGGTGGGAAGAGTATAGTCTGATAACTGCACCTGAAGGCTTGACTAAAATCAAACACACCGATGTTCCGCTTTCTTATTATACTGGCATTTTAGGTATCCTTTTATTGGCCGGCCGACTTTAACACTGTTTTTGCGCTGAGAATACTTTAAATAAACAACTTAAATTTATAATTCTGCGGGGTAAAACATTTGTCAACTCCTCATTTCCCCGATATTCGTCGTACTCTTTGCATGATTAGTCAGGATTACCTTCTAATATATGAGCCTTTTGTGCAATTGTTGCAGGTATGCCGGGGTGTACTGCTTATGTTGGATTTCATGAAATATCTTCTCCAAAGAAAGGCGAAACGGTCTATGTATCAGCTGCGTCCGGAGCAGTTGGTCAGCTTGTTGGCCAATTTGCTAAGCTGATGGGGTGCTATGTTGTTGGGAGTGCGGGCTCCAAAGAGAAGGTATTTTCTTAAGCTTTACCCCGGGATTATAGTACTCCTCAAGGTCATTTCGCTGTTATAATATTTCATATAAAGGGCGAAATAGAAAAAAAGGAGATTTGTATATTTGTTTTTTTGTTGATGTTCTTGTTCAGGTTGATCTATTAAAGAATAAGTTTGGGTTTGATGATGCTTTTAACTATAAGGAGGAGCAAGATCTCAATGCTGCCCTGAAAAGGTCAGTCAATGAATTCGTATAATTTTTTTCCCCCTCTTTTTCTTGATGTACACTGCTTAAGGAGTTTTCTTGCACATCACAAGTGTTTTCAACACTCGGTGAACAACTGAAAAGCATGCAAAATTGAAAAGAGCAAACATCTAAGCCGAGTTCTGATGAATTTTATGATAGTTGTCTGATTAGAAATGTTTGATCAAGATCGAGAGACCAAATTCGAAATAGTTGTTACATGTTTTAAAGTTTAACAACACCTCGTAGCTACTTGACGTAGTATAGACTAGTCTTTTGGAGCTTGCATTCTTTTCTATAATTTGAGAGAACTAATTCTTCAAAAAAAGAAAGGAAAAAAAAGAAAAGAACAACACCTGGTAACTTGGTCTTGCAAATCTTCCCAGGTGTTTCCCAGATGGAATTGACATCTACTTTGAGAACGTGGGCGGCCGAATGCTCGATGCAGTTCTATTAAACATGAGAGTTCATGGTCGAATCGCGGTCTGTGGATTAATTTCGCAGTACAATCTCACCCAGCAAGAAGGCATCCACAACTTGTTCTGCATTGTGACAAAACGGATTCGGATGCAAGGCTTCGTTTTCCCTGATCACAAGCACCTTTATCCTGAGTTCTTGGAATTTGCTATTCAGTACATAAGAGAAGGGAAAATCGTTTACGTCGAGGACGTCGTCGAAGGCATAGAGAAGGCTCCTTCTGCACTCGTTGGCCTTTTCGCTGGGCGTAATGTTGGCAAACAAGTTGTCGTCATCGCACGCGAGTGATGAGTCAAATGTTGTTATTGATGATGTGATCAATATGTATCCCTGTATCCTAGTGGTTTCTCTGTATCAATCTTGCTACTAATAATATCAGCAATAAAGATGGCATTTGCAGGATGGTGATTTTCTTAAATTGGAGCTTTTAGGTGTCTTATCTGATAATGAATCCAAATCCCAAATTAATTATGATAAAGCAAATTAAGTAGAAGTTAATATTTCAAGTCCCAAATTGTACATGCACTGACCATCAGCATTTTAAAAAAAAGAGCAGGTGTTGAATACAGGTTGAATAATTTGCTTTATCATAAATTTTTAGAAAAGGATTCACAGTTAATCCATAGTTAAAACTCCAGTTAATTCATACATGCGAAATTCGCGACTATCGATCGATCTGGTTCTCTCAGATTGTGGACTGGTCTCACCAACTCATTAACAGGAAACTTCACACACAGATTTTAACATCAAATTTAATCTAAAAAACCAAAATCTCATATGGTTTTAAGATAAAACACGAATCTGATACGCTTCTAATAAAGTTTTAGTATTTTTCAAATGTAGATATTGTTAACTTGTAAATTCTTGCATAATATGGGAATTTAAAGCAACAGTGAAATAAAAGCTATGCTTCCTTAGAAAACAAATCTCTTAATGAGGCAATTAAGCCTCTATCCAAGGACAACTTATCCAACATTATGATTTTCTACTCTAATTGTCAGTAAGGATCTTAATTTTTTGCTTATTTACATATCTTAATACCTGTTATTTGAATGACTTATCTTATTTCTAAACATTTGATCACATTCATTTTTAACCAAACAAGCTTAAGGCCCTATTTAGACGTGGAAATTTTCTAATGTTACCGTAAAAATTAAGTGAAACATTTATTTTTATTAAATAAGATTACATATTTCACTTGAAGACTAAATACAATATTTAATTTTAAATATTTAAATTAAAAAAAAAATACAGCAAATAAGATATTTAAGCCTCCAAGCAGGTACAACAGTCTGGCAAGTATGATGGATATGTTAAGCGACATAATTGTACTCGTTTGACTCCCAGGTTTTCAGTTCTGATTTTTTTTTTTTTTTTTTTTTTTTTTAAAGAATGATAATATGCTATTCATTTTGTTTATTTTAAAATAAATTTAGCTAAAAATATGAAATAACTAAATTTCAAATTCGTGATTTTAAATATTAATCATTAAATTTTTTGCCACTTGCATTATGAATGGTACAGTTATGAAATCTGATGTATGCTTTGGAAGGGGCTGGAGTAATCCATACGCTGGTGACCGAAGACCATCAAAATCACAAGTCTACTTATTTTTTAAATAATTTATCCAAACATTAATTCGATAATTTATTATAGTTTGCATTCTCATTTGTTGACTCATTTTAGTTCAACGTTCTAGTTTAGACCGGGCCCCACAAAATTTATTTATTTTATTTTATTTTTTTCAAACTACTAACATAGAAAAATGGACTGTGAAGTTGTGGTGCGTGATGGAGGGTGTAGATTCGCTGCGAACACGGTTGCACCATATCGCTACAACGCGTGTATTAATTATTCTTGTTGAAAGTCCCCCTCAACTTTAATATCTTTTAAAATATGACTTTTAGAAAATAATTGATGATTGATGAGTAGCAAGTTAAATAAGCTAATAAATTTAGTAATGTTTTTTTTAAGTTAATTAAGTAGAATAACTTGTATGCAAAATTTAGAAGTTGATTAGGTCGTAATTGTTAATTTTAAAATATTTTGATTATAAAATAAATAATATTAATAAATAATAAAACTCAATTTTTATAATATTTAAATACTTTAAATTATACTTACCGATTCGAAATTTTTATGATCGAATCGGTTGTACTCACAACAATAAATTAGTTTGAATCTAAATAAAAAATAGTTAAAAGGAGCTTATTTCAAATAGTTTATAACGAAGGTGCAGTTATACATTTTTACCTCGGTACACGTGTCACGTAACTATTTGATAATCACGCTGTTTCTGTTCCATGTTGATTTGCGTGCCCTCATATGTTTCCGGAGACGCGAGAATCGCGAGAATCGCAGCGGGAGACGATGGGGGGCATCTTTGACTTTGACCGGACCCCGCGAACGCAACATTTCCTTTTCTCTTCTGTCCGAACCCCGCATAAAATTATTCATACGAACTCGGCAACATCCACCGTTGAGTGCTCCGTCTCGTCGACCGGAAGATGGAAACGGACGGCCATTTTAGTCGTCCGCATAAATGTTCTTATAAAATAAGTGGCGGTTTTAGCCGTTCATCTAATTCCAATGTGTACATTAATTATAAGAGTACTTTGTATTAGTATTATAATAATGCTGTTATATATATATATATATATATATATATATATATATATATATATCAGTGAAGGGAATAGATAATATTCCAATTGGAATAGTATATACTCGGAGGAGTGAAATTAGTCTTAATACTAATAATTAATTTAACCGCAAAATATTTATAAATATTAATTATTTAATATTTTTAAAAATATAATAACTAAATTCTCTCTCTCTCTCTCTCTCTCTCTCTCTCTCTCTCTCTCTCTCTCTCTCTCTCTATATATATATATATATATATATATATATATATATATATATATTTGAAAAGCACAAATCCAATTATGTTTGTAAAATTTTTATTATTGAATTTATATTTAGATTTATATTATTGTAAAATCAACTAAAAAGAAAAAAAAATAAAGTATAATAATACACATCTTAATACAAATCTAATAGTAAGAAATTCACAAGTATAATTAGACTTATACTTTTGAAAGCATATGTTAGAGTATGAGTAGCACAAAGCCTGCGTGCTCCTAAGTCATTTTCAATGATTAAATTTTTGAATCGACGTTCAGTTTCGTTAACCTAGATATAATGTATTTGAAGTGTTTAAAAAATAAATTTCATGATTTTTTTTATATTATTCATCTCATAATCGAAAAAATTCAAAATTAATAAATTTTAATAGTTGATATGTATCGTTTGTGAGTTTAATGGTGTAGAAGTAATCAATCGGCTGAATTTTGATAGAATTTTTTTTTATACTAGTTAATTTTGAGTCATTTTCGATCATTAGGTAAATAATATCAAAATATCATAAAATTTATATTTTAAATATTTCAAATATACTAGATCATGTTTAATAGAGTCGATCGTTGATTCGAAAGTTTCGTTATAAAAAACAGCTTAAAAGTATAAAATTTTTACACTACTAATAACTTTCTCTCTCTCTCTTTCGATATATATATCCCTAAAGGGGTGTACATCTCACCCCCTCTCTCTCTCTATAAAGGGGTGTACATCTCACCCCCACCCCCCCCCCATCTAAGGGTGGGAGTGTGATGGGGGTCACTTGAGGTGACCCTTCACCCCCACCTTTAAATGGGTGGGGGTGTACGATGTACACCCCCTTGGAAGTGTACACCTAGCATTTCTCTATATGGAAAGGAAAATGCTACATGCACACCTCTTTGGGGATGTACATCTCACACCTCCGCCCTAGGGCTACGTTTGGTAATGGGATAAGAGAGAACTAGTTATACCAGAGATAAGTGTAAAGTACGGAATTAGTATAAAAAAAGTGTTTAGTACGATTTTAGGAACAAGAAAATTTGTGTTTGGTATGATGATGGAAAATAAGAGGAATAAAGAGTATTAGTTCGATAAAATGACGTTTTTACTCTCAACCATAATAATTTTTTTAAAACAAATAAAAATTTTATTTGTACGATTTTAAATATTTCATTTAAAATATTTATTAATAAAAAATTTTAAAAATTTATATTTTACTTGTATATAAAAAAAATTATTAAAAAAATTTTAAAATTTAAATTTTTATAAATTTTTAAAATTAAAAAAAATTAAATTTTATGAATTTAAATATCTTAAAATTTTCAAAAAATAATAATAATAAAAAAAATAAAAAAAAAAACCTATTTCCGACAAGGTTGGAACCCCAGTCCATTTATGTTTTGGATAATTTGGGAGATATCCTACTTATCATCCAAATTATTCCAAATCCAAACACTGTCTAAGGGTATGATGAGAGGTCACTTGAAGTAACTCCTAAAAGACACCTCCATTCTTTAGATGGGTGGAGGTATAGGATGTACACCCCTTTGGGGTGTACATATAGTATTGCTCTCTCTATATATAAATAATACTAGATGTACATCCCAAATAGGGTGTATATCTTACACTCTATTTATTTTATTATGACATAAATTTTATTCGTAATTTCGAAGTGATAAACGGTTGAATGTTCATCCTAGAATGAATTAAGTGTAAAATATACACCTTGAATATTATATATATATATATATATATATATATATATATATATAACATCATGAGAGTTATAAAACACAGTAGGATTATAATAAAGAGAAACCACAAAAGTAAGGACCCCTCCTTATATTTTAAATTAGAGATACAATAAATTAAAATTATTCTGTATATTAAATAGTGGTATTTTCAATATTTTTGCACTCCATGCGTTATTGAATATGAAAGAGAAGAGACGAAGTATGTAGAATTTTTTCATATTTCTGCTTTTATGGGATTGCAGAAACCACGTCATATTGGAACTAGTGACAGTTACTTGACGCGTTTATTATTCAGAAAAAGTAAATATACACGTATACGTTCTGTTTGAAACTAAAATCTTTCATTTATTTTTACATATAAAAGTAAAATTATGTAAAAAAAATATTTATTTATTTTTTTTCGTTGGAATTATTCTTTGATACTGTTTATATTTTTACATTTAGTTTCGAATTAAAAAGAAAATCTATAACAAAAAAAAACAAAAATATCATATGACATAAAAAATTATATTGACAATTTCGAAATGATACATATTATTCTATCGATAAAATAATTATACATGTTGATATTTAAAATTTTAAATTCAAAATCTAACTAAATTTGATTACTTTTCTCTTAAATTTGGCAAAGTGGCGAGTTGCTGTTGTGTTGAGGGAAAATCTGAAAAAGGAGAAACTTTTTTCCGCCCATGAGATTTAGATTTGTTTGTTTTTTAATGTGATCGAAAAGACTTGATGTACTGGTGGTCATGCGGGGGTGTGGTGGTCGCCTTTGGAAATTTCTCACTCCAACGACTGGTCTAGAGCCCTTCCCCTTCACCATCCCTACCTGGGCTCCCTCTTGTTTTTTTCCTGGGTGGACGCGACGCAGAGCTCCATAAAAAGTCTTCTCCGCGTCCCCTCCCCATCTTCCCTTATTTTCTTTGATTCCCCCCCACTTTTCCCTTTGCTTTGAAATTTTTGTTTTTGATGTGTTATAAGAGCCTGTGATTTGGGTTTTTGCCTTGGGATGCGCTGCTTAGCCATGGTTCGCCTGGTGAGTGATCAAAACTGTTTTTTTTTTTTTTTTTTGTTAATGTTTGATTTGCTTGTTTTTAGTCGGGTTTTGGTGGGTTTTTGTTGATTTTGGAAGGTGGATCTGGGATCTGGGTTGCTCAGGATGTTAAAGTTTTAATTTTTCTTTTTTTTGGGAGGAAAAAGTTGGCTTTTTTACGGGTGAGTTTGGATTATGCTGTATATATATATATTTTTTGTGATTGTTTGATGCATATCCTCAAAATTTTTTGGCCAGTTTATTTTATCTCTCTCTTCAAGCCTCAGATTTTCATGTGAGTAAGCTCTTATCTGGATGTTTATGTTAACTAGTCACCTGATCAATACTTTTTTGCGGGGTGCTTGTTGTTGTTGTTGTTATTATTATTATTATTATTATTATTATTATTATTATTATTATTATTATTTCACTTTGTGACCTAAAAAGTTTTGGCTTGCACAGGCAAAGAATGAAAATTTGAAGGGTATTTATTTTTCCTTTAATTTCGAAGGGAAAAAAGCTCTTCTAGAAGAGATTATTTTCTGAATCTAGCATTGCAGATCATACTTTGTGTTGAAGTAAATACTGGGGATCATTTATTTGGTGTTGTCAGCTGATGCTAGTTAGTGTTCATGGTTTTCAGAAATTCTTCAGCTGCTGTTGTTAAAAATCATGGTGGCCTTTTGCTGGTACCAGTTCCTAGTGCTGCTTCTGTTTCTATATGCAGCTACATATATTTCATATGTAGATGCCAATGCTCTATTCTTTTGCTCGCAATCTGAAAGGCGGAATACGATTGTTGTCTAATCTGTGTCAGTTGCATTGAATTGTTTGCTTATTTTGTAACTAATGATTTTGCTGGATGCTATTTAGTTTGGTTCTTCAGAATCTGCTAATTGCCTGAACTTATGAATACCTTCCTTGCCCTTAACTACCTGTGCTTACTTTAAGCCTTTCTCCTGTAACCTGTCTCCTATTTTGTATAGGTACTATTCAATCTTCAATACTCGGTAGCAGTTTAGCTGATATCGAAGCGACTTCGCTCCTGATTCATTATATCAAGGGAAATATTGTCAATTAGCATAGATATATTTATATGGCTACGAAAAGGGATTATTGTTCTACGCTTCTTCAAATACTCTCTTATTTCTTGCTAAGTAGCCTGAGTTACGGCACTGCGAGTGACATCTTTTGCCTACAAACTGTGAAGAATTCTATTTCCGACCCGAATAACTACCTCAACAGCTCGTGGAAATTCGATAACACCTCGGACGGGTTCATATGTAAATTCTATGGCGTCGACTGCTGGCACCCTAATGAGAACAAGGTCCTCAATCTTCGCCTGTCCAACATGGGCCTGACAGGCAACTTCCCTTTGGGCCTCGAGAACTGCACTAGCATGACAGGACTTGATCTGTCTTACAACAACTTCTCTGGACCCATCCCAGCCAACATTTCAACAAGAATACCCTTTGCGACAAGCCTTGATCTTTCGTTTAATAACTTTTCCGGCATAATTCCGGTGAGCCTGTCCAATTGTACTTATCTCAACGTGCTCAATCTGCAACATAACCGGCTGACCGGACAGATTCCTGGGGAGCTGGGCCAGTTAGACCGACTAACCCAATTCAATGTGGCTGATAATATGTTATCGGGGCCTATTCCGCAATTCCACACTAGCTTCTCGGCGAACAACTATGCGAACAATCTGGGTCTTTGCGGAGGGACTTTGAGTCCGTGCACAGGAGCTTCGAAGAAGAGCCCGATTGGGGTTATTGTGGGTTCTGCTATTGGTGGCGTAGTTGTGACGGTGCTCATTGTTGGGGTTATTGTGTTCTTCTTCCTGAGGAGAGTGCCGATTAAGAAGAAGGAAAAGGATGTAGAAGAAAACAAATGGGCCAAGTCCATAAAGGGGGCCAAGGGAGTTAAGGTAAGCCGAACATATTTTCTCTTTGACATGCCTTTTGGTTATTATACAATTTTCAATTACCAGAAAAAAGGGGTTAAAATGCTGGGAAAGGCCATGTAAATATTGAGAATTTCAAATTCTTCACCTGAAATATTGAAATCTATAGCTTACCCTATCAAACTATAAGCAAAGGTACGAATTTTTAGTTTTTTTGGGAGGGTAACATTTATAGGATTCAACATGTCGAGGTGGCAAATGTGGGTTTTCCTGCAATTGGCGAAAGATCTGTGAACTTTCTAGCAAAATGATTTTGGTGATTGCAGAATTCGCACTCTCTCTGACTCCCATTGTCTTGTGATATCTAGGTTGCTATGTTCGAGACTTCAGTATCGAAAATGAAACTTAGTGATTTAATGAGAGCGACCAACGACTTCAGCAAGGAGAATATCATCGGAACCGGTCGAACAGGCACAATGTACAAGGCCACACTTCCCGATGGCTCTTTTCTTGCTATCAAGAGGTTGCAAGACTCGCAACGCTCTGAAAGCCAATTCACCTCTGAAATGGCAACTCTAGGAACTGTTAGGCATCAAAACTTGGTTCCCCTTTTAGGTTACTGCAGCGCAAAGAAAGAAAGGCTCTTGGTATACAAGTACATGCCCGGCGGCACTCTCTACGACCAACTACATCAACCTGACTCGGAAAGCAAGAACAAAATCACGGATTGGCCACTTAGACTTAAAATAAGTATCGGAGCTGCCAGAGGGCTAGCGTGGCTTCATCATAGTTGTAACCCGCGAATCCTCCATCGAAACATTAGTTCCAAATGCATATTATTGGATGAAGACTATGAGCCCAAGATATCTGATTTTGGCCTTGCGAGGCTCATGAACCCAATCGACACCCATCTCAGTACATTCGTCAATGGTGAGTTTGGTGATTTGGGTTATGTTGCACCTGAATATACTCGCACTCTTGTGGCCACCCCGAAGGGCGATGTTTATAGCTTCGGAGTAGTTTTACTTGAGCTTGTTACTGGAGAAAGGCCTACTCATGTTTCCAATGCTCCGGAAAACTTTAAGGGAAGCTTGGTGGAGTGGATTACTTATCTTTCGAATAATTCCATTCTTCAGGATGGTGTGGATAAATCCTTAATCGGGAAGGACGATGATAAGGAGCTCCTCCAGTGTCTGAAGGTTGCTTGTTCTTGTGTTCTATCCACGCCTAAGGAAAGGCCGACATTGTTTGAAGTGTACCAGCTCTTGAGAGCCATTGGGGAGAAATACCATTTCAGTACTGCAGATGACGAGATAATGCTGCCGCTAGAAACCGACACGGATAACATGGACGAACTTATCGTGGCGAAGTAGGGATTAAGGTGTATTTTTTTTCTGAGATGGCGCATGTCCGATAATTGCTCTTCTGCTAGGAGGTGTGCGAATCAGATCAACTCTTTTTCAGCAACCCCTGGCTATGTTTTGGAAGTTGTGCTGTTGGTGAATCTGTAGGTGAGTAGTGATGCTTTTCGGTATTTAGTACGATAAATGTTATTGCCTAGTGGCCCTGTTTGTTGTATATGGCCTTCCTTGTGATATACCTTTAGCATATCTATTGTTCAATATAATTAGTGCATATATTTGATCTTCAGCAATTTATCTGTGCCTACATAGGATTCGTCTTTAATTATGAATTTGATTACGCAAAGTGAATACAATATGATGTTATTGTGACAGCATTGGATTTAAATTATTTGTCGAGTACTTGAATCTTGCTTTCTTTTATGATAAAAAGAGTACCTATATACCTGGGGAGCATCTTCAAAATAGCATTAGGAAAACTTAGATGTTGGGTAGCTGCTCATCATTTCTTGGTCTGTATCTGTCTCTCGTCTCACGCATCTCTGTCAGCTGGTATTCCTGATGCGCCTGGGCAAGAAACTACAGGAAATCTGGACATTTTTTCCATGTTGACGAGCACCCTTCTCTCTTGCCTGACTGTCTAGCCTGATCGGCCCTTGTTCTTTCTGCCGACTTTTTCTGAGTCGGCTGTACTGATACTTGCTGTGCTATACCACCGCCAACCCTTACTGTCGAGCTTGTCTGGCAGACCGTTAGGGAGGGAGTCGGGGCTCTTGACAACTCCCTGCTTTGGTTGCGACACTGCTTGCTGTCGTACTCTCGCTTTGGCATATATCCGGAGCTGATCAAGCTGTGGCTGCCATTTCCTGAAGTAGCAGTCCTTCATTATTGAACAGTGATTTGGTGCAGGTTCGACCCTTCCGAGACACTTGCAGAACTCAACCTAGAAGTGGAATAGTTCGCTCACTTCAACTGATCATTCGCATTCTTCGACATCGACTCTTTGCCAGGAAAAATGCAGGCTTAGAGAGCCAACAGAACTAGTGGAACTTGTGAAAAGCATGATCTAAGGAAGATATGCGGATAAAAAAATGGAAATTGAATCCACAGATATTGAGATTGAATCGTCTGCAGTTAGTGTCGTTTGCCTTTCTGGAATTGGTGCTATTTACCTCCCATTCTATGCATCTGATCTTATTTTGTGTGTTTGAATGAAACGCAGTTCGCATGTAACTTCAATAAGAGAGTACTTGTGCATTCAAAATGGAGTGAATAAGCAATCACTGCAACAATTCAACTCTTTTCTTTTTCGAGTCAAAAAAGTATACGAGGTAAAAGAAAAATAATCTCCATTTTGCCTAGAACATTTATTATTGCACCTTGGATTTGATTGTCCTTTTTATTATTTTTTTAAAATTTAATTAATTTTAGTTAATTAAATTGTATATTTAACTAAATCAAACTGCATGTGATTCTTATAATTTTAAATGCCTAATCACATTTAGCAAATAAAATCAAATTTATTAATGCCCAATATCAAACAAACTTTTCATCATATTTAACACAATTTCAAGTTGAACTAATTGAATAACTCAAATAAGACAAGTTTAGAATTTGAGAGAGTGTTAATCAAAAAACAATGAGAAATTAAGGACCATATTTTAAAATTGCCTACATTAGTGTGGGCCTTACTTAGTCCATGAGGTGTTTCATTAGGGCCAGTACTAGGAAAGTACAGCAATCCAATATGTTAGCAATAATAATTTGTCAAATCTAAATCATAAATTAAATAATATTTAAATTCATTTATTATTATTAAAATCCAAAAATCTTATATTTTTAGTCGTAATTTTTTTTTCCTCCGATATGGAACTACTGAAGGATTGCAAAAAAGATATAGTTTTTATTTGTTTTATTTTATATATTGAACTTTATTCTTTTGATCAAGAACCCATCATCAACTGCTGTTTTTTTTTTTCCTTTCTTAATCAAGTAATTTTAGTCGAAAAAAAGGGGAATTTACTCAATTTCATTGCTGAATGGACCAAATTTAAAAACTATAATCCAGTTAATGGTTAATAACTAACAAAGTTATGAAATTCGACAGTTTCTAATCTAAGTATTAAAGAAAAAAAAAAAAAAAAGAAGTTGAGCAGGTCTCAATAATAAAAATAAAAAATAAAAGCTAACACGGGCCTATTTAAAGGAGTCTCCATAAAAGGTCAGAGTAAAATTTTTTAAACCAGAAAAAAAAAAAAAAAAAAAAAAAAAAAGACAGTAGCCGTATATTTTGATGAATGTTTTTGAGAAAAAAATAACATACCATTTTTTTATTTATTTAAAAAATAAATTTAGTTAAAATATAAAATAATTAAATTTTAAAAATTAGGATATTGAATATTAACTATCAAAATTTTTGTTAGTTTAGAAATGATTGATCCTCGGCAAAAACTTCTGACTGGAAGAATTGAAGTCGTTGCTCATCATCGCTTACACCCAAAATACTCTCCTGATCATAATTGTATATTATATAAGTATCATGTATAAACTTTGTACACTTTTAATCACATAGTTTAATACTCTTGCGGATGATGATGGTGAGTTTTTTGAGTTTAACGGGTGATTAATAAAATAGTATGATTTAAAAAATAAAATTAATAATAAAAAAAAATTAACGATAAAAAAATTACGAGTACTAACTTTTTGATACTTTTAAAAACATAATAGTCCGACTCTATATATAATTGAGTTTCTATATTTTTAAAAGTATTAACTTATTAGTACCGGTAAGTTTTTAGTTTTTAGATAAAAGATTGTGCGGTTAGAATGATGGTGACCTCTTTAGTTTTAGTGGGTGTTTGGTAGAATAGGATAGTCTAAGATATGAAATTAGTCAAAAAAAAAAAAAAAAAAAAATTAACAGTAAAAAACTTACACACATCAATTACTTATACTTTTAAAAGTATAATAATCACTACAAGAAAATTGATAATTAATGGCATATATAAATATTGCTAAATGGAACATTTAAAGTTATGTGTTGATTATGCCTATGTTGCTGAATCATTTAGCAACCTATAGAAAAATTATTGTTAATATTGAGTAATTAGCAACACTCAACAAATGTTGCTATAGATAAATTTGATAAGATATTTTAGAATGATTATATATGTACTGTAATTAATTCTTGCATTATTAAATGCTACTAATTCATTTTAATTTTTTGTTATCATAATTGACAATTATAGAAATTAAAATTAATTTTGTTGGGAAATCTGGTATTCGTTTCATACCAGATTCTGTGAATTCGGAAGCCGCTCTGGTACCGCAATCCACGCAGGTGCCGCCTAATATGCAGATTGCGAAAATTTTTTATCATTCGTTCACTGACTGAAATTAGAAAATTAATTTACGGGTGAAATAAGTTAATCTGGATAACCGATACCAGCTGCAAAAGAGAACTTCAATCCACTGGATTCTCTTTTCTCTCCAGGTGAATCAGCTCCCTTCTCTCGAAGTCATCGAAACAAATTTTTAACGCTCTGACGTCAATGAAATCTGAATTAATAGTGTTTAAATAACCACTGTAGCAGAGGCTAAGTGGATTAAGATTTCTGTATGACTTGCCACTCATGGAGCGACCTTTGGCACCTTTGTGTATACTCAATTTTAAATCTGCTATTACAACTGTTCTCAATAAAATCTGGAAACAAAGATGAATAGATTTATTAAAGTAAGACACAAGTAAATTCTAAATATTAAGAAAATGTAATTGCATTGGAATTTGTGAGATCTGCAAAGAACCTAGCTGAGTCAGTTACTAAAGGTTGGTCTAGGATCCTGATCCCAGAATCGTCGAGGGGAATGGGGCTTAGCCCACAATAAAAATAACCGGCGACGGCAACCCAACCTCTTGGAGGTTAATGGGTAGAAACAAGTCAAATTGGTAGTTGTGCGGAGCACTAAATTTTATATACACATCCTTATGGCGACAGTTTCATTTAATGTAACTGGTTAGAAGGGTTCTTACCCTTGAATGGTTCCTACACCCTTTAGGTATGGGGTGAATTTCAGGCACCATTATCATACCTATTATATGTGTAATCTAGGCCCGACTTTTGGAAGAGGGCATTCCCTAAAAATCCATCACATGAATCGATATAAGGAATCCATAAAATTTTTAACCCCATAGAAACTAAACGGCTGTACCAGGTGTTCTGTTTGTGGAAATCCGATTCACCGCCTATGGTTCAAGGCGAAACCACCATTGTGCCCTCGGATATACATTAGACCTATTAAGCGGAAGGTTTCAAACCCAATTTAATTTCGAAATAATAGTGGTATAAGGGATCCAACATCTGTTTTAATTTTTGTATTCTTTTAATTTATTTTGTATTTCGTTTTTACAAGTTTTAAATCATGTGGGGATTGTTGGGTTTTATTTGATTTATTGTGATTTAAATCTTGTATTTTGGCCTTTGGGCTTTTCTGGGCAGCCCAATGTCAATGGGCTTTGCCTGGGAGCCCAAACCCATTTCTCCTCTACATGTGATATTTAGTCCCACATCGGAAATTCATCACATGTGGAGTGGGTTTATTTACTCCCTCTTTTGTGTATGTATTGCTTAGGAATTGTGAGCAAGGCTTTTCCAATACACACACGGGCCGGGCCGGGCCTGTGCGATTTTAACTTGGTCCATTTGACTTTTGGTTTTTTCATTTAATGCCTCTTTGGGAACTTGTTTCTCGGGCTACCCAAAGGCCTTCCTTGGGAAGGGCCTTTGTGGGCTGCCCGAGAAGAGATCCGTTGGGGCTTTGGGGTCTTTAAATGGAGAGCATTAGAAACTAGTGAGCTAAGAAAAAAACAGAGACAGTTTTCTTTTCTCTTAAGCTATAATTTTCTCTCCTCTAATTTACAGTAAAGTATATACAATTACTATTCTCTTTGAGTTTTTTCTTCTTGCTGGATCTCCTAAAGTTGTTGGGTTCGCTACGCACCATCCCGGAGTCGTTGCCGACGGGGTGGACAGTGGTCGTTGTATCGCTAGGGGTGATTGCCGGAGCCTCGCACGTAGAGGGGCAATCTTGCTTCTAGGACAGTGCTCACGCACGCCTCGACATTCACAGGCTTCATCTAAACCTTGTTTTATATTATCTTGAGTGTAATTGAGTTTAAATTATTTTAAAGAATTAATTTGAAAAGATAAATTTTTCCTAACATATATATATATATATATTTTATATTTAATTTTTTTTTTATATCTGATTTTAAAATTTTTAATTGTAAAACCTCTAAGGCTAAATAAAAAAATTTAAATAATATTAAAAGTGTTGAATTCAAAAACTCTTATTTTAATGTTATGATAAATTATATAAAATTTATTAAATATTAAAAATTATATCTTTTATAAAAAAAAAAAGCTTAGTGCACCTTATTTGAGGGTACACCTCATATTTTATATTCCATAACATCACTGCTTACGTTATCATCCCCAAATCCCAACCCCCCTCTCTGTATATATACTACACTACACATCAACACTTGCAAAGAGCGAAGCTAAGAGAGAGAGATCGATTTAGAGAGAGGTGCGACAATGGCGGAGGAGGGAGAGGTGGTGAGGGGGAACAAGAAGGTGGTGTTGAAGGGGTACGTTACGGGGATCCCGAAGGAGAGCGACATGGAGGTGGTGAACTCCTCCACCGTCCGATTGAAGGTTCCCGAGGGATCGACGGCCGTGATCCTCAAGAACCTATACCTCTCCTGCGACCCCTACATGCGCAACCGCATGACCAAGCACGACGAGAAGAACCCTAGCTATGTTCCCGACTTCGTCCCCGGCGAGGTTCTCTCTCCATCTCTCTACATAATGATTTAGATCGATATTAGGTTTTTTTTTTTTTTTTTTTTTTTTTTTTTTTTTTTTTTTTTTTTTTTTTCTGAATGGTACTCAATTTCGTTTAAATTACACTGCTATATACGAACTATTGATTTGTTGGTAATTATCATAATTTGCGATTTTTTTTTAGCTGAAGAGTAATTGGAGTGTGAAATTTGACGGAATTGTTTTAATTTTTTGATATAATTTTTCATTTAATTAACTAAACTTATTAAATTAAAATAACTTAAAAAAATCAAGGAGGCGGCTATTAAAAATAGTTCAGGATCAATTCAAGATGTTCTACAGTTGATGATGCAGATTTATTAATTTCTTGTATTGATATCTACAAAAAGAGTACTACTGAGCATATATTAATAAACGTAAGTTAGTTGCTTTTTATACAGTGACATGCTCTGTACATTATTACAGAAATTAGTTAAATAAAGTAGAAATCAGTTAAATAGGCGATCGTCGCAAAGATGTTGATGGAGAAAAGGAAAAGCTGTTGTTGGAAACAGGCTCATGGGGATTTTATGGGTGAACAAGTTTGAATCAGTTTAAGTAACTGGTGAAGTTCTTCATGAACTGTTGAATCACTGGGAACTCTGTTTTCTCAGTTGTATCTTGCTGCTTGGCATATATGATTTGTCGGCTTCGTTGCGAAACAGGTTATAACTGGCTATGGTGTGAGCAAAGTTGTCGATTCCGGTCATCCGGACTACAAGCCGGGCGATCTCGTGTGGGGGTCCGGAATTGGATGGGAAGAGTACAGTGTCATAACAAATCCGCAGGGCCTTTTGAAGATCAACCACCCTGAAGTACCACTTTCCCATTATACAGGCCTTTTAGGTGCGTTTTTTATGCTCAAATCAAAAAGTTATTTTTCAGTTCTGTAGTGTCATAATAACGGAATCTGTACTAACAGAATACTAACAACACTAATAAGTAAATATATTGTATCTTAATCACTCGTAATCAAGAAGTGTAAAATTTAGATTAAATAAAGTAGAAAGAAGAAATTCAAGCACAATCACAATAATACAAGAAAATTTACGTGGTTCATCTAAATCGAGCTACATTCACGAACACTGAAAGATCAAATTCATTATCAAATTGAGGAGATTACAATATTTGATTAGACATTACCAATTGAACATGCAACCTTCTAATTGGGAAAGCCCTTCTTGCTATACTTTGTTTGAAGCATCTTTCGATTCCGCGAATCTTGCTTCGGAATTTCTCTTAGAATATCTGTAATCAATTTTGGAAGCTTTGAATCAAGCAAAAAGAACAAAAAAGCTTCTTCACCAACTCCCTCTATATCTCTCTTCACTATTGCAAAAAAAAAAAAACTTTAGAGAGTAAAAGAGAACTCTTTCTAAACTATATTTAATGAAAATCCCTCTCATAACTCCACTTGACTCAATATGCTAATAGGTCAACTAAAATCCAAAATCCACTACAAACTAGCCCACTATATGAGTTATTAAACCAAATAAGTTAATAGATAAATTTGATATCACTAAGCCCAACAAGTTCAATAAAATTCGTAAAGAGCAATATCAAATCTTAAAAATAGTATTGTTCATCTTTTATTTGTGTCCTGTGAAGATCTAAAGCCAATTCGCTAGTTCACAGATAATACTACCCTGCAAGACTTAGTTCGATCTTTAACTATTTGGCCATAGCTTATAACACTAATGTGTTTATATTCCAGGCATGCCAGGTCTTACAGCGTACGTTGGATTTTATGAGGTGTCCTCGCCCAAGAAAGGAGAATACGTTTTTATATCAGCTGCATCGGGTGCTGTCGGCCAGCTTGTTGGGCAATTCGCCAAACTTATGGGCTGTTATGTGGTTGGAAGCGCGGGTTCTGATGAGAAGGTTTGTTCGTCAGAAACTTATAATAAGTGTGATCAACAAGACGAAACAATTTCGTCCTAAAATTCTCTGTATATTTTGTGTTAGTCCCGATGGTGATGCATCTTTGTATTGCATTCCGATTAAGTGAACGGGGACAGGCATATTGCCACATTACTTTTCTCTTATATTTGGTACTTATAATCAGGTTAATCTTTTGAAGAGCAAGTTTGGTTTCGATGATGCTTTTAACTACAAGAAGGAGCAGGACTTGAACGCAGCATTGAAGAGGTTGGTTAATTGATCCTCTCATATGTTTTCTACTACCGATGCATGTCATATGCAACAGCTTGCATAATTGACCCCTAAATCTGCTCACTGTGCGATAAAACACAATTTATTCAACAGGTGCTTTCCTGAAGGCATCGACATCTACTTTGAGAACGTAGGGGGGGCGATGCTGGACGCGGTTCTTCTTAACATGAGGGCGCACGGCCGAATTGCCGTTTGCGGGATGATCTCCCAATACAATCTCCAGAAACACGAGGGTGTGCACAACCTATTGCTAACCATCATAAAGCGCATCAGAATCGAAGGATTTGTGGTGTTGGATTATGTCTCCAGCTATGGAAAGTTTGAGGAGATGGTTGTTCAGTATCTGAAGGAGGGAAAGATCACTTATGTGGAGGATGTTGCTGAAGGACTCGAGAACGGCCCCGCGGCGCTGGTCGGGCTCTTCACGGGGCGCAATGTGGGCAAACAGTTGGTTGTGGTCGCTCAGGAGTAAACTGCATGAAAGTAAATGTACACTGAATTTGGTATGCTGTGATTTCGCAGCTCAGCAAGCTGTATGATTTTATAATGAGGAATATATACAGAAAAATTATCTTATTCATGCAACATGTTGTATCCGATTTCCCTAGTGTTTAAGGATCAAGTTGTGTAATTCTTGTTATTAAAAATAAAATAAATGGTGTGAATAAGCTTTTTTTTTCGAGTCAAAAAGGATATGAGGTAAAGGAAAATAATCTCCATTTTGCTTAGAAGTTAGAACACGTCTTATTGTACATTCGATTTGGTTGTCCTTTTTATTCTGTATTCATTTTTTTTTTTGTTTTTCTTTTGGAATTTGTCCAACCAAGAAATAAAGAGGTAAAAATGCATACAGTAGTGAGTCTGAAATTGGCCCTCAATCCGTTTCTTTGTTTATTGGCACCTAAATTTGTAAATTTTTCAATTTAATTAATTTTAGTTAATTAAAGTGGATATTTAACTAAATCAAACTTGGGTTCTTATAATTTTAAATGCCTAATCACATTTAGCAAATAAAACCAAATTTATTGATGACTAATATCAAACAAAGGTATCATCATATGTAACATAAATTCAAGTTAAACTAATTGGCATCCCTCAAATAAAACAAGATTAGAACTTGAGAGGACTTTTGACAGAGTGAGATGGGGATTCTTGAAGAAGGTATTGATTTGGCTCGGGGCGAATCATAAGTGGTGCAGCTGGATAGATTAATATATTTCTAACATCAAGGTAGCAGTGTTGGTTAACGGGGTACCAACTAAATGGATTAAAATCAAAAGAAGAATTTGACAAGGGAACCCACTTTCACCTTACATTTTTCTGGTGGTGGCGGAAGACTTAGCAAGAATATCGAAAAAAACTATTTGCAGTTAATTTTTGCGAGGGATTGGGCCAATTGACAGGGCTAAAGTAGCCCTAATCCATTCGGATGACACATTTTTCTTTTGCAGAGGGAAAAAAAGTAAGTTAGAAACCTTCTTTTTGTATGACAAGTTTGCAAGTCAGTGTTTGGGTTAAACATTAATAGGAACAAGATAGAATATTTTTATATGGGTGGCTCTGAACAACAAGGGGGGAGACTTGCAACGATTCTGGGATGCAAACTGGGTTCTTTTTCGTTTCTATACCACAAACTACCTTTCACGGTGGGTCAACTGCATAAGAAGGATTGGTGGCCAGTTATTGGCAAGATTGAGAAAAGGGTTGAAGAGTGGTAGGCTAAACTCCTTTCACAAGAAGGTAGGTTAGTCCTTGTGAATTTGGTACTTTCGAACCTGTCAATATATTTTTTTCTTGACTGTAAAAGCGCCTAAATGGGTAATTAGACAAATCGAAGTCTTAAGAAAGGCTTTCTTTTGAAAAAGAGGGGCCATATTCGGAATGGGATACTGCGAATCCAGTGAAAGACCGTTTGTAGGTGCAAAAATAATAGAGGATTATGGGTCAAAGACTTGGAGAATACGAATATTACACTTTTCGCAAAATGAGGGTGGAGGTTTCTCTTGGACAAGGATACCCAGTGAGGTCCTTTTATTGACGATTTATATTACTCCCGGAGAAAACCTTTTAAAGAAGGAGAGTTCTTCAAACCCTTCTCTCAATGGTGGTAGAGTGTTCTGGCGGCAAAGGACATTTTTAAATATGGATTGACCTACTCAATTGACAGTGGACAGAGTTAGTTAGTGGACCGATATTTGGGTCAGTCATGCATCACCGTGTACCTTTTATCCGCTTATCTTCGACCACGTACGAAATAAAAACTTTAGAGCCAAATGCTATTAGGGTATTATTGAGACCAAAATTTTTGCCACTTGAGAAAACAACACGTGACGTTTAGCTCGGCCGAAGACATCAGCCGACGAAGAGAAAGGCCAACTGAATAAGGATTTGCGACCAATCTCAGGCGCGCGAAGACGCGACGCGCAATGCACGCCATCGGCTGATGGCGTCAGCCGATAGAAAAAGCAGCCGACGATAAGAATCGCGCCTCATCCAAAATCGACTTTGGCCAAAGAAGGACATTTGTAGTAACCAAGAATTTTTAAATCTCAAATCTAAATTTTAATTCTTTTTTTGGAATTTCTTTAATTCAAAATTTTAATTTTTTTCGGGGTCTTAATGAAACTGCTACCCAATGAACCTATCCAGACCCGAACTCAGCAATATAAAATCACCACTTGGTCTGTCTCGCCAAACTGAACGTGATGGCGCGATCCGATTTTCAGTTTGACGAGCCTATCACCTCGAAAAAGGTGCAGAATAGTGTTTAAGTTATAACTTAAGCTGTGAATAGTAATCTTTTAAAGTTCTAGATTTTTTAGTGAAGTTGGATAATTTGACCGATCGGAATCCGAATTCGATGATTCAAATACTCAATTTGAACAATCTCATCGATCTGAGCGCAATGGCGCTATCCGAATTTATGTTTGACGAGCCTAGGTCATCGAAAAGCATGCCAAACAGTGGAATGCATTGTATAAGATGGATTTAGAATTTACTGGGTCCTAAACTCAACGAACAAAGATCACTAATCGATAGGTTTCGTTGAGCTGGACATTGTGGTGTCGTCCGTTTTTCTGTTCAACAATGCTAGTGCCTCAAAAAATGTGTAATAGGTAAAATTTAGTGTTTTGTGAGGAAAGCTTAATATTTTATGTACTAAATGGCTTGAAATTGATTATGGAGGGGCCTTTTAGCATGTTTTAGCTGCAGTATTGAACTCAAGTCTAAATGTTAAGAGTTGGAGGATTTGCATTTTGTTGCAACATGGTATAAGAATGTTGGAGGAACCCAAACCCAACCCTAGCCGCCTCTTTTCTTTCTGTAACCTCAACCCCCACGACCCCTCACCTCCTTTGCCATCTTCCCCAAGCTCCAGCACCACCGACCGCCGCTTTCCATCGCCGGAATAACAAGAAGAGGCAATACACCTTTGTTCTCGGGTTGACTGAGAGAAGAGGCAACCAAACCTCATGGGGTTCCACCTAGACACCTGTGTGACCTTCTCTTTCATCTAGAGACCAAACCCGAGGACCTTGGTAGCCTGCAGCCGCCGCACGTTGCCGGGGTGGCTTCCTCTCCTCTTCGTCTCCTTCCTCGGACTCGAGTTGAGGTAGGTTCTGTTCTGGATAAGTTCCTTGCACCGAGACACCCATCAGTCTTCTTCTGACATCAAGGGCATCTTCCTGATGCAGTCACGAAGCCTGAGGCTTCCTGGTTGGCTGGCGAGACAGAGATGGCCGTCGGAACCCTAATACGACCGGATTTGCGCGCGAGCTTCATCCAACCGTTGGGACCAAGATCGGGCTCACTGGTTTGCCTCTGCTGATCTCCAGGAAGGTCTTTATAAAGTTTCAAGGGCATTCGTTGAGTATCGAGGCCGTACGGGGAAGCCCTAGCTTGGGTCATCTTGTTATTCGCCGACCGTTCTCCGCCACCGCCGCTCCCCGGCGCCGGTCAACCCTCAGGTAAGCACCATCTTGTCGAGAGCTGTCCTTTAGTACCCTTGTATGGACCTGAAACCCCCTGCATGGCCATCCACCATTGTTGGTGCTTGGTGTTGTCCGCAAGCTTGGTTTTCTGGCCAACCGTCGCACCCTGTTGCCGGCGCTGGTACTAGTTGCACCCAAAGCACTTCCTGTTGTTACATTTTATTAAATATTATATTTAATATGCATTTGGAGTTGCAAACAATTCTCTTAAACTATGAAAAAAAAAGGATGCAACGTATACTTTAAATGAAAGCTAACTCCTAACTTTTTAATTTTGAATTTAATTAAGTAGTAACCTTAAGACCTATGGTGCCTATATAAAGAGACCTATTCTACTCTCTTGTATATACCAAAAAAAGATCAAAAAAAAAAAGACTAAAATAACTATACTACTTGAGAGAGAAAGACATCAAAGAAAAGGTGTTCTTTTAGGTGGAGCTTTGGGCTCATCTACTTGTGCAGAGTTGGTGAAGCCATACGACGAGGGTCGAGCCGTTGTATCCTGGAGAGGACAAGTCAGTGTTCTGCTGCATCGGTTCGAAGGCTTTGCCTACCGCAGAGGGCTTGAATCTCCTTAAAGAGAGCGAGATATCCGTGCCTCGGCTTGATCGACTCGTTGATATTTTTCATATATTTTTGTAGTCTAACCTCTATTTTGTGTATTTACACCAACAATTTTAAGGAGATTCAAAAGATGGAGACTACACATGAAAAGTCCAACGAAACTACCGGGGATCTTAACAAGCCCTTCCGCTTCAAAGGAGTCCACTTCAAGAGGTGGAAAGGAAAAGTGCTATTTTACCTCAATCTACTTAAAGTGGCATATGTCCTTACGGAGAAAAATCCAAAGAAGACTAATACCGACAATATGACGGAGGATGATCTTTACGAACACTACGAAAAAACTGAAAAATACGAGAATGATGAGTATAACTGTCGGTATTATCTTCTTAACTGCCTTTCAGACCAGTTTTATGATTATTATGAAAATACTTATTCATCTGCAAAGAAGATTTGGAAGGCATTGCAGCTTAAGTATGATACAGAACAAGCTGGTGCAAAGAAGTACGCTGCTAGTCGCTTCTTTCGCTACCAAATGGTCGAAGGAAAATCCGTGGTGGAACAAGTACAAGATTTTCAGATGATCGCCCATGAAGTTCAATCCAAAGGAGTTAAGTTCGGAGACAACTTGATCGTGCTAGGGATCATCGACAAGTTACCACTATCATGGAGGGAGTTCCAAAAGACCCTTCGACATAAACAAAAGGAGATATCTCTCGAGATATTAATTGCACGCATTCGCGTGGAAGAGGAGGCAAGAGGTCAAGATGCACTTGAAGCAAAAGAAAATGATGCAGGCGACACTAAGGTAAACTTAGTATCATCTCATTCTTTACCTAATAACAATCATTCTAGAAATACATATTTGAAGCCTAAGAAGAAAATTGGAAAGAATAGTGGTAGACCTCAATTTAAGAAAACTTCAAATAACCAAGGACTTCCTTCTCAAGAGAAAAATTCTATAATTTGCTATGTCTGTGGCAAAAGTGGGCATATTGCTCGAATTTGCAAATTTCGAAAACGTAAAGCTTTACCTCAAACTAACGTTACCGAGGAACCACTTGTGGCAATGATTACAGACATATGCCTAGTTGAAAATGCTGAAGGATGGTGGGCAGACTCTGGTGCCAATAGGCATGTCTGTCATGATAAGACTTGGTTTAAAGTTTATACTCCCTATGAACAATCAAGAAGTATCATGCTTGGTGATTCACATAATTCTGAAGTTTTAGGGAGTGGTGAGGTCGAGTTAAAATTTTCTTCTGGAAAGGTGCTCATCTTAAAAGATGTGTTGTATACACCTTTGATTAGGAAGAACTTGATGTCAAGTTTTCTTCTTAATAAAGCTGGCTTTAAACAGACCATTGAGTCTGATCAGTATGTTATTTCCAAGAATGAAAAGTTTGTGGGTAAAGGTTATGCATGCGATGGAATGTTTAAATTAAACATTGAGAATAAAGCATCATCTACTTCTGCTTATATGCTTTCTTCTGTGAATTTTTGGCATGCTCGTTTGTGTCATATTAATAGCAGATATGTTAGCTTGATGAGTAGTTTAGGATTAATTCCCAGACTGAGTAGTGATTTTGACAAATGTGAAACATGTAGTAAGTCAAAAATCACTAAACGACCTCATAAAAGTGTTGATCGAAGTACCGAATTACTTGAGTTAATTCACAGTGATATTTGTGAATTTGAAGGTATTCTAACTCGTGGAGGAAATAGATATTTTATTACTTTTATAGATGATTTTTCTAAATATACTTATGTATATTTACTAAAAAATAAAAGTGATGCTTTTGATAGATTTAAAGATTTCCTCCATGAAGTAGAAAATCAATTCGGTAAAAAGATTAAAAGAATTAGAAGTGATCGAGATCGTGAGTATGAATCTACGGGATTCAATTCTTTTGTTCAGTCTTTAGGAATTATCCATGAGACTACAGCTCCATATTCGCCTGCTTCTAATGGAGTGGCTGAGAGAAAAAATAGAACACTTATTGAGCTAACAAATGCTATGATAGTTGACACTGGTGTACCCTTAAATCTTTGGGGTGAAGCTATTTTAACTGCAAGTTATGTCTTGAATCGCGTGCCACATAAGAAGTCTAAAATGACACCTTTTTAGTTGTGGAAAGGGTATAAGCCAAATTTGGGATATCTTAAAGTATGGGGCTGTCTAGCTTATGTGAGGCTATCAGACCCTAAAATACCCAAATTGGGTGTTAGAGCTGCCACTTGTATATTTCTTGGATATGCCTTGAACAGTTCAGCCTATAGATTTTTAGACATTGAAAACAATGTGATTTTTGAATCAGGAGATGCTATTTTTCATGAAGATAAGTTTCCTTTAAAATCGAAAAATAGTGGGGGCCAAGAATTTAAAAGTGTTTCGAACAAACCAAACTCTTCAAACTCTCTTTCGCAAAACCAAGAACAATATGTTTTTGAACCTAGAAAGAGTAAAAGAAATAGAATAGAAAAAGATTTTGGCCCTGATTATGTTATTCTTAATATTGAAGAAAACTCATTTTCTTTACAAGAAGTTTTATCTTCAAATGACGCTATTTTTTGGAAAGAGGCTGTAACTGATGAGATGGAATCTCTAATTTTTAATAAAACTTGGAAATTAGTGGATTTACCTCCAGGCTGTACAACAATTGGTTGTAAATGGGTCCTCAGAAAGAAATTGAAACCGGATGGGAGTGTAGACAAGTATAAAGCGAGACTTGTCGCAAAAGGTTATAAACAAAAAGAAGATCTAGACTTCTTTGATATCTTTTCTCCGGTTACTAGAGTGACATCCATCAGAGTTCTCATTGCTATTGCAGCAATATATAATTTACATATTCATCAGATGGATGTAAAAACCGCCGTTCTGAATGGTGACCTAGATGAGGAAATTTATATGGACCAACCTAAGGGGTTCATAGAGCCTGGACAAGAAAATAAAGTGTGCAAGCTAAATAAATCCCTTTATGGCTTAAAGCAGGCACCCAGACAGTGGCATGAAAAATTTGATTCTTGCATGATTGAGAATGGCTTTGAATCAAACGAGTGTGATAAGTGCATCTACTACAAAACTTTTGAAAAGTTGCATGTAGTTGTTAGCCTTTATGTGGATGATTTGCTAATTTTTGGCTCTAACTTAAATGTTATTAATGAGACAAAAATTATACTAAATCATTATTTTGAAATGAAAGATCTTGGTGAGGCTAACTTCATTTTGGGTATGAAAATTACCAAAATACCAGATGGTATTTTTCTTGATCAGTCGCATTATGTTGAGAAAATTTTAAGAAAGTACAACTTTCTTAATTGCAAGCATGTGACTACACCTTTTGATTCAAGTGTTCACTTATTTTTCGTTAAAAGTGAAAATGAAATTATAAATCAAAAGGAATATGCTAGTATTATTGGAAGCTTGCGGTTTGCGACTGATTGCATTAGACCTGATATTGCATATGCAGTAGGGATACTTAGTAGATTTACAAGCAAGCCGGGTACAGAGCATTGGCATGCCATGGAACGTGTGATGAGATATCTCATTGGTACCAAAACTTATGGCTTGTTTTATGAGAAGTATCCTGCTGTAATTGAGGGTTATAGTGATGCTGATTGGAATACCTTATCAGGTGATTCTCTCTCTACCACTGGTTATATTTTTACTTTAGCAGGTGGTGCTATATGTTGGAAATCTAAAAAGCAAACTGTCATTGCTAATTCAACCATGGAAGCCGAGCTTATTGCTTTAGCTTCAGCTAGCGAGGAAGCTAGTTGGTTGAGAGACTTATTGTCTGAGATTCCATTTCTGGAGAAACCAGTTCCATCTGTGTTGATACACTGTGATAGCACTGCTGCTATTGGTAGAGTAAGAAACCGTTATTATAACGGTAAATTCAGATCTGTGAGAAGAAAACACAGTACTGTGAGATCATATATGAACAATGGTATTATCAATGTAGATTATATAAAATCTACTGATAATCTAGCAGATCCATTAACCAAGGCCTTGGGAAGAGAAAGGATCTGGAATACATCGAGGGGGATAGGGTTAAAGCCCATAACATCATGAACCACGTATGAGGATACCCAACCTGATGATCAGAAATCCTGAAAGTCGGGTTCAATGGGAAAAACGCATCATATGGTGGTCATAAAGAATGCACAACATATAGATCTATATGATCTAATATTTACCTATCCCTATGATGTGAGTGCATTCATCCTGTAATGGAATGAGGGTTGAGTTATTACACTCTTAATGGAGTCTGTGGCTCTTATGAGCAGGGTGTCAGAATTACAGGAGCACCCTTGACGGATTTCACCTATGTGAGCATGGAAGTGGGGCCGCTTTCTATGAGAATAGGTTTTTTTTCAAAAATGCTCATGAAAACCAGGATAAGCACAAGGCCGTAACGTGCTAGCTAGTAAAGCTCATGTCAATACCTGGATTGTTATATGTGAGCAGTGACGCTCTATTTCCCTTAAGCAGCCAAAGTTCAAGTTGAGACCACTCTGGCTCTGGAGTAGAGATCATTGTTTCACTAAGTAAAGGTTCAATGCAGAGCACACCTTCTTTATGTATAATGATTCCTCTTTGACCGTCAAACTCTCTTAATAATAAAATGAGTGGGGGAATGTTGTAACATTTAATTATTAAATGAACTTTAATTTCTTTAACCTATGCCTATATAACTAATGGAGTTACAACTCCTTTACTATTGCATTCATGTTTTTTTTTCAAATTGAGTTAGCATACGAAAGTTAACTCCTCCTAATTAATTTTAGGATTAATTATTTGAAACCTATAAGAGGTGATGCCTATATATAGAGGGGGTTCTACTCTTTGAAAAATATACCAATATATATATATATATATGAAGTATACCAACTAAAGTTCAAAAAAAAGACTAAACAAATTATATACTACTTGAGAGAGAGACATCAAAGAAAAGGTGTTATTTTTTGTGGAGCTTTTGGCTCATCTACTTGTGCAGAGTTGGTGAAGCCACACGACGAGGGTCGAGCCGTTGTATCCTGGAGGGAACAAGTCAGTGTTCTGCTGCATCGGTTCGAAGGCTTTGCCTATCGCAGAAGGCTTGAATCTCCTTAAAGAGAGCGAGATATCCGTGTCTCGACTTGATCGACTCGTTGATACTTTTCATATATATTTTATAGTCTAACCTCTATTTTGTGTATTTACACCAACAGATTTCTACTAATATTTAAATTTTATCTCCAACAGATTTAAATATTAATCTTAATCTAACTAAAATTTTATTACAAATCTAATCAAATCCTAACAAATTTAATTAAATTATTATTAATCTTTTGATCAATTATTATAATCGCAATTTTTTTGATCAAAGAACCAAGGTCCTGCAAGTAGAAGAATCAAGATGCTTGGAGGCGGAAGCAACAATGGTCGCCGCGGAAGTTTTTATTATTTTTTTTTCTTTCGGCGGAGGGTTTTTTTATTTTTTATTTTTTATTTTTTCTGAAAATAATAATTTGGTAAAAATTTGGAACCAATTTATTAATTTCAAACCCTGCCGTAAAGCCAAAAAAAAAAAAAAAAAACTGAGAAATTAAAAAAATCTAGCGGGAATAGTAAAAAGGATCCATCATCATATTTATAATAACATTATAATAAAAAATTTAACCTAAATTAAAAAAAAATTCTAGCATTTATATTTGAAATCAAAAAATTAAAAATATAATTTACGGATGTTCTTTTGGTATAATAATCCAGAATCCAATAGATTTTTATTTTCTATAACCCATAACCAAAATAATACCTCTTTATTATCCAAGATTTGGATTAATCTCCAATATATTTTTTTTTCATTTATATGGCTAAAAATAGCAAATATAGTATTGTGGCTTTAATTTATTGATCTAACCAACAATTTAGATTTATAATTAAAATTTAAAAATTTAAATTTGAATCAAAATTTAAAATTTAAATTAATAATACCAATTCAAATATGCAATTAACTACAACATTTATGTTCAAGTTAAAATTCATTACTAAAATTAGTTCAAAAATCAAATTTATATTTGAATTGAATTGCAAATTAAAATTCGAAATCAAATCTTAAACAACTATTTAAATTTATAATTTTAATTCATACATAAATTTACAATTTGATATTAAAATTTTTAATTAAAAATTTAAGTTTAAAAATTGAACTTTTAATTTCTATCTTAGATTAAATTTAATTTTAAAACTATAAATCAATGAAAAAAATATATAAGTCTGCATATCTTGGTAAAATATATAATTCAACAACTAAAAAATTTCATACACTTATTTGTGCATCAAAGATATTTCTTAACTACCAATATTTTTTATTATTTATATGCAAGTTTTAAATAGTAATTTATATTGTGACATATAATAATATACTAGTATAGGATCCGCGCTTCACCGCGGATCGATAATATTTCAATCAATCAATTTATATAATTATTAAAAATTTAAAATATTAAAAATTATAATAAAAATATTTAAAAATATACAAAATTGGTATAACCTTTTATACATTATATTTTTATTTATATTTTTTAACTTTCAGTATTTACATTATAATAACTTTACTTAAACATTCAATTAAATTTAATAGTTAAAATTTTTTATAAATAAATTTTTTAATTATAAAGTTAAAATTAGAAAACTTATTTTAAATTGCCAAATATATAAGAATGTCTTTATTTTGTTAAAAGTGATTGAAAAAAGAATAAATTATTATATGCACCTAGTGTATATTAGCACACAATATACTGCAACTTATATTAGAAAACTAATTTTTTATATCAAAATTTAATTAAATATATCCCATTTATAAAATCTAATAATTTAAATATATTTACTAAATTAAATTTTAAAATCTCTATTATTGGTTTTAAGTATATAGTGTATGTATTTATATACATCCAGTATAGAGAATAGTTAATAAAATGCCCTGATAATTTAAAGAAAGAGAGAAATTCTTTTTGTTTGCACCTAGTATATACTAATGTTTCATACATCGTAAAATATATTAGAGAATTAATAGAATATCTGATACTCATACACCGCAAAGTATATTAAAAAATTAATAAAATATATAATATTTAATATTCTAAAATAAAATATGATATACTATATATAATATAAAATATTTAAATAATTTATTTAAATATTTAATAAATATTTTAGAACTGGTTTACAATACACCGGGTGCATCCAATATTTTTTTTGAATGTGTTAAGTACTCTCATTGACTCCTTTCTTAGAAAGTAACGTGACTCAATATAAAGACAAATAGTAATGTGGCTCAATATTGACTCCTTATAGAACTCTCAAATTATATATTTTATAAATGTTAGTATTTATACTCTTTAGTAACATTTATTATATAATATTGGTGAATTCATACATTTAGCTGAGTTGGACTATATATATATATATATATATATATATATATATATATATATATATATATATATATATATATATATATATATTCCAAACTTTTTTATTTAAAAACAACCTTTTGACTTTATCTTCTCGATCTTATTTAAGAAAAAAATTACAAAATTTAGGCTTAATTATATTTTATTATACTATACTTTAGCATTATTTTCATTTGCTATATTATATTATTTTTTCTGAAGATATCACTATATTATATATATATATATATATTATATTTTACTATATTTTATTTATTTTTTTTTTTTATCTTGTACTAAATTTTTTTTGAACAATGCTACATGTACACCCCCAAAGGGGGTGTACATCTTACACCCACCCATCTAAGGATGGGGGGGTCACTTCACAAATTGTGAAGTGACCCCTCACCACACCCCACCCATTGGATGGATGGGGTGTGTGATGTACACCGCCAAATGGGGTGTACAAATAGCATTTTCCATTTTTTTTTTTCTCGCATCATTAAATTATTAGTTTTTCGTCAATTTTTATATTACTGTTAACAAATTTATTATTTTGGACAAAATCTAACATTATTAAAAAAACTAATTAAATAATAAAAAAATTATAAAATAAATCTCCATAAAAGATTGCTTAAAAATTTCTTCAGAGTTATTTTTAATTATTATTTTATTAATTTTATATATTTTAATATTATTTTAT
This sequence comes from Tillandsia fasciculata, assembly GCA_029168755.2. NCBI lineage: Eukaryota > Viridiplantae > Streptophyta > Magnoliopsida > Poales > Bromeliaceae > Tillandsia > Tillandsia fasciculata. The sequence continues at coordinate 18,575,966 of CM054946.1, read as the reverse complement.
CAAAATGAATTGGATATATACTCTGTAATTTTTAATCAGTATGTTTTCTAATAATTTTGAAATGAAATAAAAAAATCAACAGTGCATTTGATGAAGTGGTGCGAAGAGTTTTTACACAAAAATTATATTTTTTAAATAGTAATATTAAATTATATAAAATAATAATTATTTTTTAAAAATATAAGCTGTGTATATATATTATATATATATTTTTATATTTAATTTTTTTTTATATCTGATTTTAAAATTTTTAATTATAAAACCTCTAAGGCTAAATAAAAAATAATAATAATATTAAAAGTGTTGAATTCAAAAACTCTTATTTTAATATTATGATAAATTATATAAAATTTATTAAATATCAAAAATTATATTTTTATGAAAAAAAAAATTAAGTGTACACCTCCTCTGAGGGTACACCTCATATTTTATATTCCATAAATAAGCTAGGGCTTTGCTACCCAAACACCCAAAATTGGGTGTATATCTTACACCCCACCCATCTAAGGGTGGGGTTTTCTTCACCATCACTTCCAAGTGATGGGTGGAATTCACCCCACCCTAGGATAGGTGGGGTGTAAGATGTACACCCAAAATTGGGTGTACACTTATATATACCCAATAAGCTATGCATCGTCACTGCTTACGTTATCATCCGCAAATCCCAATCCCCACTCTCTGTATATAGGAAAAGTCTACCTATACATTCATCATCGGGCTGTAAATCCTACATCTAAAAATGAACGCGCGGATTATTCTTAAGATAAGCAATAAATTCAACTATAATATTTTCACTCCTATTTTTTTAGGTTATTATATATTTTCCCTCCACTACTTCTCCTTTTGTACCGGTACCGGTACATTATGTACCGACACACAAGTACTCTCTATTTATTTATTTTTTTTAAAAAAAATTATGAATAAAAATTTAAAAAAATTTAGAATTTAAATTAAAAAATTAAATTTAAATTTAAAAAGTAAATTTGCACAAAATTAAATTAAAATTTTTTCACAAAGTTAAAATTTAAATTATACCAAGAATGTCCCATGAGAAAAAGACATAATCCGAAATTAAATATATATTTTTGTAATTTAATAATTATAAAAAATATTTCAATTTATAATATTTAAATTTTAAAAATATTTAATTTTATTCCAGTTTATATTTTTTTTACTTTATTTTATAATAAATTTTAAAACAAATAAAATATAAAAAATATTTAAATTTAAAAGAGTACCGGTATTGAAAAAAAAGAGGGAGAGAGTGAGAATAGAATGTTTAAAATATTAGATCAATCTTAACCGTCCACATTCGGGTGTATGATATACACTCCGAACGTGGTTGTACCCTAGCAGCGCTTCCTGTATATATACTACATACACATCAACACTTGCAAAGAGCAAAGCTAAGAGAGAGATCGATTTAGAGAGAGAGAGAGAGAGAGAGAGGTGCGACAATGGCGGAGGAGGGAGAGGTGGTGAGGGGGAACAAGAAGGTGGTGTTGAAGGGGTACGTTACGGGGACCCCGAAGGAGAGCGACATGGAGGTGGTGATCTCCTCCACCGTCCGATTGAAGGTTCCCGAGGGATCGACGGCCGTGATCCTCAAGAACCTATACCTCTCCTGCGACCCCTACATGCGCACCCGCATGACCAAGCACGACGAGAAGAACCCTAGCTATGTTCCCGTCTTCGTCCCCAGCGAGGTCGGCGAGGTTCTCTCTCCAACTCTCTACATAATGATTTAGATCGATATTAGGTTTTTTTTTTTTTTTTTTTTTTTTTTTTTTTTTTTTTTTTCTGAATGGTACTCAATTTCGTTTAAATTACACTGCTATATACGAACTATTGATTTGTTGATAATTATCATAATTTGCGATTTTTTTTTAGCTGAAGAGTAATTGGAGTGTGAAATTTGACGGAATTGTTTTAATTTTTTGATATAATTTTTCATTTAATTAACTAAACTTATTAAATTAAAATAACTTAAAAAAATCAAGGAGGCGGCTATTAAAAATAGTTCAGGATCAATTCAAAATGTTCTACAGTTGATGATGCAAATTTATTAATTTCTTGTATTGATATCTACAAAAAGAGTACTACTGAGCATATATTAATAAACGTAAGTTAGTTTCTTTTTATACAGTGACATGCTCTGTACTTTATTACAGAAATTAGTTAAATAGGCGATCGTCGCAAAGATGTTGATGAAGAAAATGAAAAGCTGTTGTTGGAAACAGGCTCATGGGAATTTTATGGGTGAACAAGTTTGAATCAGTTTAAGTAACTGGTGAAGTTCTTCATGAACTGTTGAATCACTGGGAACTCTGTTTTCTCAGTTGTATCTTGCTGCTTGGCATATATGATTTGTCGGCTTCGTTGCGAAACAGGTTATAACTGGTTATGGTGTGAGCAAAGTTGTCGATTCCGGTCATCCGGACTACAAGCCGGGCGATCTCGTGTGGGGGTTCGGAATTGGATGGGAAGAGTACAGTGTCATAACAAATCCGCAGGGCCTTTTGAAGATCAACCACCCTGAAGTACCACTTTCCCATTATACAGGCCTTTTAGGTGCGTTTTTTATGCTCAAATCAAAAAGTTATTTTTCAGTTCTGTAGTGTCATAATAACGGAATCTGTACTAACAGAATACTAACAACACTAATAAGTAAATATATTGTATCTTAATCACTCGTAATCAAGAAGTGTAAAATTTAGAGTAAATAAAGTAGAAAGAAGAAATTCAAGCACAATCACAATAATACAAGAAAATTTACGTGGTTCATCTAAATCGAGCTACATTCACGAACACTGAAAGATCAAATTCATTATCAAATTGAGGAGATTACAATATTTGATTAGACATTACCAATTGAACATGCAACCTTCTAATTGGGAAAGCCCTTCTTACTATACTTTGTTTGAAGCATCTTTCGATTCCGCGAATCTTGCTTCGGAATTTCTCTTAGAATATCTGTAATCAATTTTGGAAGCTTTGAATCAAGCAAAAAGAACAAAAAAGCTTCTTCACCAACTCCCTCTATATCTCTCTTCACTATTGCAAAAAAAAAAAAACTTTAGAGAGTAAAAGAGAACTCTTTCTAAACTATATTTAATGAAAATCCCTCTCATAACTCCACTTGACTCAATATGCTAATAGGTCAACTAAAATCCAAAATCCACTACAAACTAGCCCACTATATGAGTTATTAAACCAAATAAGTTAATAGATAAATTTGATATCACTAAGCCCAACAAGTTCAATAAAATTCGTAAAGAGCAATATCAAATCTTAAAAATAGTATTGTTCATCTTTTATTTGTGTCCTGTGAAGATCTAAAGCCAATTCGCTAGTTCACAGATAATACTAGCCTGCAAGACTTAGTTCGATCTTTAACTAGTTGGCCATAGCTTATAACACTAATGTGTTTATATTCCAGGCATGCCAGGTCTTACAGCGTACGCTGGATTTTATGAGGTGTCCTCGCCCAAGAAAGGAGAATACGTTTTTATATCAGCTGCATCGGGTGCTGTCGGCCAGCTTGTTGGGCAGTTCGCCAAACTTATGGGCTGTTATGTGGTTGGAAGCGCGGGTTCTGATGAGAAGGTTTGTTCGTCAGAAACTTATAATAAGTGTGATCAACAAGACGAAACAATTTCGTCCTAAAATTCTCTGTATATTTTGTGTTAGTCCCGACGGTGATGCATCTTTGTATTGCATTCCGATTAAGTGAACGGGGACAGGCATATTGCCACATTACTTTTCTCTTATATTTGGTACTTATAATCAGGTTAATCTTTTGAAGAGCAAGTTTGGTTTCGATGATGCTTTTAACTACAAGAAGGAGCAGGACTTGAACGCAGCATTGAAGAGGTTGGTTAATTGATCCTCTCATATGTTTTCTACTACCGATGCATGTCATATGCAACAACTTGCATAATTGACCCCTAAATCTGCTCACTGTGCGATAAAACACAATTTATTCAACAGGTGCTTTCCTGAAGGCATCGACATCTACTTTGAGAACGTAGGGGGGGCGATGCTGGACGCGGTTCTTCTTAACATGAGGGCGCACGGCCGAATTGCCGTTTGCGGGATGATCTCCCAATACAATCTCCAGAAACACGAGGGTGTGCACAACCTATTGCTAACCATCATAAAGCGCATCAGAATCGAAGGATTTGTGGTGTTGGATTATTTCTCCAGCTATGGAAAGTTTGAGGAGATGGTTGTTCAGTATCTGAAGGAGGGAAAGATCACTTATGTGGAGGATGTTGCTGAAGGACTCGAGAACGGCCCCGCGGCGCTGGTCGGGCTCTTCACGGGGCGCAATGTGGGCAAACAGTTGGTTGTGGTCGCTCAGGAGTAAACTGCATGAGAGTAAATGTACACTGAATTTGGTATGCTGTGATTTCGCAGCTCAGCAAGCTGTATGATTTTATAATGAGGAATATATACAGAAAAATTATCTTATACATACAACATGTTGTATCCGCTTTCCCTAGCGTTTAAAGATTTCTTGTTAATAAAAATAAATAAATGATGTGAATAAGCTTTTCTTTTTCGGGCCAAAAAGGATATGAGGTAAAGGAAAATAATCTCCATTTTGCTTAGAAGTTAGAACATGTATTATTGTACCTTCCATTTGGTTGTCCCTTTTGTTAGCAACGAGTGTACAAACTAAATAAATCTCAATGCGATAAGCACACAAATATAGATTTCAAAAACACGATAAAAATAAAATATATAAATTTACGTGAAAAATTTTTTGCAGGAAAAAAATTACGGGCGAAAGAGTAAAGTTTTACTATGTAGAAAAAAAATATATAAAAATTTTGATCGCATAATTAATTCGCTCGATTTCTCTCTAGGGCAAACAAAAGGAAAAGAAGAAATACAAAATTTTTTTTTGATGAAACAGGGATGTACCCTGTTTAGAGCTTACAGGTAAGTTAAGTCCCAACCAGTATGGAGCCCCCAGCCCACAGCCAACAGCAACAACAACAGACACAACATAGAACACCCAAACCCAATACAACAACGAAGACCAAAACCTGCTCCCCCACCTCCCGAAGGATGGTCTGGTTGGTACCCATACACCTACTGCCTAGTAGCAGACCTAAACAGAACCCCTCTCCTCCCCCACCTCCCGAAGAAATACAAAATTTTTGAATCCTATTATTCTATATGATCTCTCTTTCTCTCTCTCTCAAAGGGCATTTTAATTTTTATATTTTATTTTATACTTTTCATTTAGTACTCTATGGCTATGTTTGGTTGGGGATAAAGGAATCCCCCTTTATCCCTCATTTATCCTCCAATCACAAAAAAAAAAAAAAAAAAAAAAGGAAATAGAGGAATTTGTTATCCCTCTCTTAACGGGCTATTCTGGAATAACCTGTTAAGGAGGGAGGATAACAAATCTCTCCATTGGTGGTAATAAGATTATTCCCATCCTGGAACAACTTTATTTTTATTTTTTTTTAATTTTTTTAAATTTAAATTAAAATTTATAAAATTTTAAATTTAAGTTTTTTTATTTTATAAATTTTAAAATTTTTAACTTTAATATTTTATAAATCTAAAATTTTAAAATTTTAAAATTTATATAAATTTTGTATATATAAATTTTTAATTTTTTTATAGAAATTTTTTAATTTATAAAAAATTTAAAAATTAAAATTTTTGCATCATCTTTTACACATTTTTCGAAATAATTAAAATTTAAATTTTTAAATTTTGAGAAATTTTAAATTTTATAACTTTTTAAATTTGTAACTTTAATTTTTAATAAATTTATAAATTTAATAAATTTTAAAATTTATACAAATTTTAAATTTTTTAACTTTAATTTTAAAAAAAATTAATCGGTATTATTTACTAAAATATTAGCTTTAATTTATACAAATATTAATTATTATTTAATTAATATTTTATATTAATTAATTAGATAAAATATTATTATTTTAAAATTATAATTATTTTTATTTTTTCTCTATTCTCGCTTATTCTAAGAAATGAACCAAACACAATTTCTGCTATTCCTAAGAATAACAGCTTTACAAACTAAACACTAATTTTTTTTATCCCTGACAATTTCAGAATAGCAAGCTATCTCAGGAATAAAAAAATTTATCCCCAAACTCATAATTTCGAACCAAACATTACCTATGTTATTAATTAGTAAGGTAAAGGTTATTTTTTTCTTTTGAATTTTTTTTTTTACTAATTTTATCTTAAGAGCTCAATTATAAAGTATTTATTTTAACTTTTAAATAATTATTTTCTAATTTATTATTGTTTTTTGGCTAAATTATAGAAAACCCCCCTTTAATATCCCGCTTTTCCACTTTACCCCCCTATCTTTTAAAAGTCGACAATCTGCCCCCTCGAAATTACCGAAATATTTTTAGGGGGCAACGCCGTTAACGGAGCGGGTAAAATGACCATTATACCCCTACCTTATATCGGGGAGAGAGATAGAGAGAAAAAACGAGAGAGAGAGAGAGAGAGAGAGAGAGAGAGAGAAAACGAGAGGGCGACGGCGGCGGCGACATCGTGCTCGTGCTGAAGAAGGCGCGCGCCATCCGCGACCGCCTGGAGGCCATGGACCGCTCCAACGCCGCCAGCCGCCGTCTCTCCGGCTGCCGCGAGGGCACCCCCGTCGACCGCACCCGCACGGCCGTCGCTGCCGGCCTGCGCAAGAGGCTCCGCGACCTCATGATGGACTTCCAGGCGCTGCGGCAGCGCATGATGTCCGAGCACCGCGAGGCTGTGGAGCGCCGCTACTTCACCCTCACGGGCGAGGTCCCCGGCGAGGACGTGGTGGAGCTGATCGTCGCGGCGGAGGGGCGCGGCGAACAAGAGCTGCTCGGGAAGGCTATCGCTGTGTTTTTTTTTTTTTTGTTTTTGTTTTTGTTTTTTTTTTTTTCCTCCGATGTCTCTCCCTCTCTCTTTCTTTTTTTTTTTTTTATTTCTTTTTTTTCTTTTCTAAGGAGGGTTATGTTTGATATAACAATTCTCTTTCCTACATTATGCCACTTCACTTCAAATTAGATCAAATGAGACCTGCATTGTTTGTATTATTCACAAGTAATTTTATAATTAAAGAACAAAACTGAGAAAAATTTGATCTGTCATATAAGCAGGTTAGGAATTTCATTACACTTCCTTCTTTTGTCATGTATCCATTAATTCTAGATGTTGTAGTTCGACTTCTATGTGGCAGTGCTGAATGATACATTATGACTTAAAGAGCTAAGATTGAGCATTGCGGCGATTGACCTATCATGGTACTTTTTTCTGCAGAAACACAGAAGCAGCTCGAAGCTCTCAATACAAAAGGCTTCTGGGGAATCCTTTTATAAAGCACAGACGTTTTTTCCACACCATTCGAGTAATAATGACACTGGAAATTGGCATGGCAGGCAGCAACTCTCGTCCTCGAAATCAGGGCATGGCTTCTCTGGCCAGCAAAATGTATCAGTTACTTCTTGTTCTCGATCACCGGAAATTGATCAGAGTGATGAACTTGTTATTGATCAGGAGATTGTTTCTCAAAACATGCATACCGAAGATTTGAAGCATGGAACTGGAGTGCCTGATGAAGTATTAAGAGGGGAGAGTTCTAATGTAGTTCCTGAAATTAGTAAGGAGGTTGAAGATCTGAATAGTTTAGATAAGGCCGAGAGTCCAAAATCTGTAGTTAATGATAAACAGGACAACGAATCATTAAAGCTACTTGTTTCGGTGTTGGATGTGCCATCTAATCCTTGGGTTGTCGAGGGAAATGCTACATTATCATCTGAAGATGCTGAGCAGCTTCTTAGTAGATGTTCTGATTTGGATGGAGATTCTGTTGAGGCCTTGAAGGAAACTTATAAAGTCTCTACAAGTGCTGATGATCTTGGGAATTTCAAGGAAAACCATGAAGTTTCAAAAAATACAGAAAACGAATGTGGGGATGAAATGTCTGCGGAAAATTGTCCCTCATCACCAATTCAAGGGGTTTTAAGAACTAAGCTGCCGGAAACTTGTGATAAATTTGATAATGAGCTCTCAACTACCTCAGAATTAGAGGTTGATAGTGCTATGCTTTCTCAAATTAATATTGGCGCTGAAAGTTCACTTGCTGCTTCAGTTACAGATGCCATAAATGAGCAGTTGTGGGAACAGGGTGTTGCTGAGGTAGGAGAAGGTGAATTGGAGAGCAAAGAAAGATTTAGGCGAAGGCTTTGGTGCTTCCTTTTTGAAAATCTAAACAGGGCTGTAGATGAACTTTACCTTTTGTGTGAATTAGAATGTGACAGGGAGCAGATGGATGAAGCTATACTTGTTCTTGAGGAAGCCACATCAGATTTCAGGGAACTGAAATGTAGAGTTGAACATTTTGATAATACCAAGAAGTCTTCTTTTCATTCACCAAAAGATGGGATGGCGATGACAGTGAAGGCTGACCATCGGAGGCCGCATGCTCTTTCATGGGAGGTAGGCGCTTTCACCTCATAATTATTCTTTTCTGATTTTTCTAGCATGGTAGAGGGAATTGTGCTGATGCTGTTGTATTTTTCTCATGAACTCTTTATCTATCATGGATAATCTGTGTGGTTTCATGCAGTCTCTTGCAAGTTGCAACTTCAAATGACATATTTTGTCCCTAAAACAACTCTTAAACTCCAATTCATTTTAATATCAGCCAAAATTTCACTAAAAACTAAATCTGACTGCATGGTAATATTTTGAAATCTTAAGTTATTATTGGCATTATGCAGGTTAGGCGAATGACGACTTCACCTCAAAGGGCTGAGATATTATCTTCGTCTCTGAAGGCTTTTAAGAAAATCCAATTAGAAAGAGCTCGTAAAATGAAAATCCAATTAGCTTTTAAGAAAATCCAATTAGCTTCGTCTTTTTTTTTTTTTTTTTTTTTTTTTTTTTTTTTTTTTTTTTCTCGATGATGTCTCTCCCTCTCTCTTTCTTTTTTTTTTTTTATTTCTTTTTTCTTTTCTAAGTTTTTTTTTTTTTTTCTCGCTAACCCTCCATTTTTTTTTCTCAAGGGTATTTTCGGTATTTTTAATTATATTTTTAAAAAAACTGACGGCACACTCACGGAATCGTGACGGCGGGGGGCTAACTGCACATTTCGGTAATTTCAAGGGGGCAGATTGTCGACTTTTAAAAGACAGGGGGTAAAAGTGAAAAAGCGGGATATTAGAGGGGAGTTTTCTGTAATTTAGCCTTGTTTTTTTTTTCAGGTTAATTTCTACAAAAGCAGTTATATGCAAGTACACAAAAAAAAAATGGAGGGTTTTTTTTTTTTTTTTTTTTTAAATTTTAAACTAACTAGGCTCTACTCTCAAGTCAAAATTGTTTTTTTATATATATAACTTTGGCATTTTTTATCACATCTCATTCCTACCTTTCTTCCTCTCTCTCTTCCATTTTTATTTTTTTTTATTGATTGGCCAATGATAACTTTTTTATGCATAATTTGTATTTTAAATTTTTATTTTTTAATTTTTGTCCGCCGTCTCGTGCAGGAGTCTACATTATTAATTCATTAAGTATAAATCATCTCTTAATAATATTTAATTTCACTTATTATTATTATTATTATTATTATGCAAAACTCTTATATTTTAAATAAAAAAATAAAAAATAAAAGGCCTATTTAAAGATGTCTCCATAGAAGGCCAAAGCAAAAAAATTTAAACCACAATACAGCAAAGTAAGACTATAGAACGCATTTGATGGAGTGGTGCGAAGAGTTTTTACACAATTTTTATTTTTTAAATTTTTAGATAATAATATTAAATTATATAAAATAATTATTATTTTTTAAAAATTTAAATTATTAAAAAACGATGTATATATATTTTATACTCAATATTATGGGTCAATTTTTTTTTTAAAAGATCTAAGACTAAATACAATTTATTAAATTATATAAAATTTATTAAATATCAAAAATTATATATTTTATATTAAATAAAATAAGCTATTAATTCATCACTGCTTATGTTATCATCCCCAATTCCCCTCCTCACTGCTTACGTTATCATCCCCAATTCCCCTCCTCTATGTGTGTGCGTGTGTGTATATATATATGGGCAATGCTACACTGCACATCAACACTTGCAAAGAGCAAAAGCTAAGACACAGATCGATTTAGAGAGAGAGAGAGGGAGAGAGAGAGGGAGAGAGAGGTGCGACAATGGCGGAGGAGGGAGAGGTGGTGAGGGGGAACAAGAAGGTGGTGTTGAAGGGATACGTGACGGGGACCCCGAAGGAGAGCGACATGGAGGTGGTGACCTCCTCGACCGTCCGATTGAAGGTTCCCGAGGGATCGACGGCCGTGATCCTCAAGAACCTCTACCTCTCCTGCGATCCCTACATGCGCGGCCGCATGACCAAGCACGACGAGAAGAACCCTAACTTCGTCCCCGACTTCGTCCCCGGCGAGGTTCTCTCTCCATCTCTCTACATGATGATTTGGATCGATATTAGGGTTTTTTTTTTTTTTTTTTTTTCTTTCTTTCTCTTTTCCTACGCCTCTGAAGTTTTATTTATTTTAAGTGATATTCGATTTCGTTAAAATTAAACTGCTGTATACGGACTATTATTGATCGCTGATAATTATCAAAAAAAAATTGTGGATTGATGAAAATTTTAATTTAATTAACTAAACTTATTAAATTAAAATTAATTTCTTATATTAAAAATGTCTACAAGAATTATTGGATTGGGTCGTATTACTGACTATATATTAAATGAAAAATACTCATATATATATATATATATATATATATATATATATATATATATATATATATATATATATATATTTATTTATTTATTTATTTATTTATTACTGTCTATTTATTTCTGTTCAATAGCTCAGATTTAATTATTTTTTTATTGTGATATGCAATAACATGCCATTTTGAAAAAAATACCGATTACTAGATATTCAAAAAAAATTAAGTAATTTTATGTCTACTTTGAGAGTTTTTTTTTTTTTTTTTTTTTTTTTTTTTTTTTTTTGTAAATATTATAAATTTTAAAAATTTTAATTTAGTAAGACTTTTTATTTTTGAAAAGTTAATAAATTTTAAATATTTCAATTCAGTTATGATCTTTAATTGTAATTTTTTAATTTTCTTTGTTTAACTGTTTATATATTGTAATGATTTTAATTTTAGAAAATTTTATTAAAATTTAGATTATTTTTAGGAATTAAACTCTAGGAACCAAAAAGTATATGTATCCACTTTCAAATTTGTAAAAAATATGAATCAAAACTTTTATTATAGGTTGAATTTAAATATGTATCCATTTTCAAATTTTTTAGAATAGTGATACAAAATTAATTTTTAAATTAGATAAATTATAAAATTCTTTATACATATTAAATATGCTGAATTTGATTATTAGCCTCTGTTCAATTTTTTTTTTGGGTTTTTTTTTTGAAAATAACTCTCTGAAAATTTTTATTTTTAAAAATAGCCCTACAAAATTTGTATTTGCAAAAATAATCCTATTAGTGTCACGTGTGCCTGCCACGTGAGCGAAGAGGTAGAAGTGTAATTAATTGAACACGGTTCCCATTAGCCTGTGTTCAATTTTTTTTTTTAGGATTTTTTTTTTTGAAAATAACTCTCTGAAAATTTTTATTTTTGAAAATAGCCTTTGTATTTGCAAAAATAATCCTATGAGTGTCACGTGAGCTAGGAGGTAGACGTGTAATTAGTTGAACACGGTTCCCCGTGTTCATATTTCTCGTATAATGAAATTTTTATTTTTGAAAATGGTTTCCACGAAATTGAAATCAAAATCTATATTTTAAATTAAATTTGGAATTCAAAAATCAAATCAAGATTTGAATTCAAAATTTCATTATTTTAATTTAAATTTAAATTCAAATTTCAAATTTAAATTTAAAATCTAATTTGATTTTTAAATTTAATTCAAATTTTAAATATAAATTTGAAATTTGATTTCGAATCTAAATTTAAAATTTAGATTCAATTTCAATATTTTGAATTTAAAGTTTAAAACTAAAGTTGAAATTCAAATTAAATTCAAGATCTCAATTTGAATTTAAAACTAGTGCAAAATATGAATTTGAATTCAAAATTAAATTTGAACTTGAAATTTGAATCCAAAATCAAATTTTAAATTCAAATTTGGAATCCAAAATTAGTTTAAATTTTAAATTTAAATTCTAAAAATTTAAAATTTGAATTTAAATTTAAAATTCAATAGGAGATAAAATTATAAATTTAAAATTTGAAATTCAAATTCAAGATATAAATTAAATTTGAAATTTGAATTTAAATTTAAATTAAAATAATGAATTTTTGAATTTAAATCTTGATTTGATTTTTGAATTTAAATTTTAATTTAAAATATAGATTTTGATTTTAATTACACGGAAAACTATTTTCAAAAATAAAAATTTTATTATACGGGGAATATGATCACGGAAACCTATTCCTCGGGAACCCATTCCCCGTGTTTAAACACGAGAAATGGTTTCTCGTGTTCAACTCATTCCACAGGCACGCGTGGCGCACAGGTGGCACCTATAGTACTAATTTTGCAAATACAAATTTTGTAGAATTATTTCTAAAAATAAAAATTTTCAGATGACCATTTTCAATGAAAGCCCTTTTTTTAAAAAATATAAATATAAATTAATAACTAAATTGTAATTCTAATACTCCTTAAATTAATATTTAAAATGTAATTCTAAAACTCTTTAAATTAATGTCTAAATTGTAATTTTAAAATATTTTAAATTAAACTTATTAAATTAATATCTAAATTCTAATTTTAAAATTTTTTAAATTAATGTCTAAATTATAATTTTAAATTTTTTAAAATAATGTTTAAATTAGTACAAAATTAATGGCTAAATTAGAGAAATTCTAAAATTATTTAAACATATTAAATATGTTGAATTTGAATATTAACCTACGTTTATTTTTTTTAAAATATTAATATGAATTAATGACTAAATTGTAATTTTAAAACTATTTAAAATAATGTTTAAATTGTAATTCTAAACTTTTTAAATTAATGTTTAAATTGTAATTCTAAATTTTTTTAAATTAATTTCTAAATTGTAATTCAAAAACTCTTTAAATTAATGCCTAAATTTTAATTCTAAAATTTTTTAAATTAATACGTAAATTGTAATTCAAAAACTTTTTAAATTAAACTCCTTAAATTAGTGTAAAATTAATGGCTAAATTTAAAGAAGGTATTTTAATTAATTTTTTTTTAAATATTTTAATGTTAATTACGAAAATGTTCTCTTTATGAAGTTATCTTTTTTTCTATTAATATATTAAATTACACTTTTATTTTTTATCAATTAACGGTTAAGAATTTTTTTATTATTTATAAAAGTAAGTACCATAGTATTGCTCATATTAAATAATTAACTTAAGATACAATGTCAGAGGAAAAGCGGGAAGGCGTAAATTAGTTGCTCTTCTTTTTACCGTGACATGTATCGAATAATTTTTTATTTGCCAAATATCTTACTACTATTTTTTTGAATTAAAAAAATGTTATTATAGAAATCAGTTAAATAGGCAATGGTCGCAAAAATATCTATGGCAAAAATGAAAAAACAAGTTTGAATAAGTTGATAATTAAGTGACTGGTGAAGTTCTTCATGAACTATCGAATCACTGGGAACTCTGTGTTCTCAGTTGTATCTTGCTGCTTGGTATATATGATTTGTTGGCTTCGATGTGAAACAGGTTATAACTGGTTATGGTGTGAGCAAAGTTGTGGATTCCGGTCATCCAGACTACAAGCCGGGCGATCTCGTGTGGGGGCTCGGAATTGGATGGGAAGAGTACAGTGTCATAACAAATCCGCAGGGCCTTTTGAAGATCAACCATCCCGAAGTTCCACTTTCCCATTATACAGGCCTTTTAGGTGCTCTTTTTATTGCTCGAATCGCCGATCATGTTCATCTTTTATGTGTGTCCTGTGAAGATCTAAAACCAATTTGCTAGTTCAGAGAAAACACTATCTTGCAAGACTTAGTTCGATCTTTATTATTTGGCCATAGCAGCCTATAACACTACTGTGTTTATATTCCAGGCATGGCAGGTCTTACAGCGTACGCCGGATTCTATGAGGTGTCCTCGCCGAAGAAAGGAGAGTACGTTTTCATATCAGCTGCATCAGGCGCTGTCGGTCAGCTTGTCGGACAATTCGCCAAACTGATGGGCTGTTATGTTGTTGGAAGCGCAGGTTCTGATGAGAAGGTTCGTTTGTCAGAAACTTAAGTGATCAACAAGAAACAATTTCGTCCTAAAATTCTCTGTATATATATATCGCATCTGTCTCGACGGTGATGCATCTTAATTTGTATTGCATTCCGATTAAGCAAACGGGCACGGGCGTATTCCCACATTACTTTTCTCTCATATTTCGATTCTTTAATCAGGTTAATCTTTTGAAGAGCAAGTTTGGTTTCGACGATGCTTTTAACTACAAAAAGGAGGACTTCAACGCAGCATTGAAAAGGTTGGTTAATTGATCTTCTCATATGTTTTTGTTAGATGTGATTCCGAAATTGAAAATCGCTTCGATTTTGTATTTCTGATTTGCCGACGGTTTCACGGTGCAATTACAAAATTTATTAAAATTTTGAGAAAAAAAAATTAGATGTCTAAGAAAAACCCTTTAAGATTATTATTCTCTTTTCTTTTGCCCTAGTGAGATCGAGTGCTGTAATCTGAATTTTGTATTTTTTTTTTTTTTCACACAGTGGAACTCTTCTTTTTCGCCTGTAGTTTTTTTTTTCCTGCAAAGAATTTTTTACGTAAAACTTGTTTTGTCATATATTTTGAGATTTACTTTTGTGTTGTGATCGTTTATTAATTTCGTTTTAGTTTGTGCGCTCGTTACTAACGGTTTAGCCGATGCAACAACTCGCATATATAATTGGCCCCGGACCCTGCTCGCCGTGCAATAAAACTGACAATTTCTTCGACAGGTGCTTTCCTGAAGGCATCGACATATACTTTGAGAACGTAGGGGGAGCGATGCTGGACGCGGTTCTTCTTAACATGAGGGTGCACGGCCGAATTGCCGTTTGCGGGATGATCTCCCAATACAATCTCCAGAAACACGAGGGTGTGCACAACCTATTTCTAACCATCCCAAAGCGCATCAGAATCCAAGGATTCGCCGTGTCGGATTACCACCCCAGCTATGGGAAGTTTGAGGAGATGGTTGTTCAGTATCTGAAGGAAGGAAAGATCACTTATGTGGAGGATGTTGCCCAAGGACTCGAGAACGGCCCCGCTGCGCTGGTGGGGCTCTTCGCGGGGCGTAATGTGGGCAAACAGTTAGTCGTCGTCGCTCGCGAGTAAATTGCGCATGATGTTATAGTGAGGAATTAATATATATGGAAAAAATATCTTATACATACAACATGTAGTACTGGAAATGAACTCAAGGCTGTTTGATTTTTCTTTACATAATTGAGGTCGGCATCATCAACAGATCAATAATACATGAACTGTGAACTCCCCAGAAGCCCACTCTGAATTTTTTGTTTGTATATGTTTTATCGTTTTTTTCCTTCTTTGTTTTATCTTGACGTTCTGTTTCTGGTTGTAGTTCGTTTTTTTCTTCCTTTTTCTGCACTCTCACTGTGATGCGTCACTAACATGCGCCGTTCGAAAACCGGCGAGGCTGTTTGTCCGGTGGCAGTCTATTTCAACCGCGTGCACCGACAGACTGTACGGATGCTCGATTAAACATTTTCTTTTGTTTAATATAAAATAATTAGGACGCGTTATTTATTTATTTATATATTTTATAACGGAGCCCCCACCAACTTGTCCTCTTTTAATAAAACCCGTTTGGTGTTGTTGTAGATCTTCTTCTATATCATAAATTCGTGTTATTTAATGGGAGAATAAAAAATACATTTATATCAATTAAAACAATGTCCCCGCCATATCTTAAAAGTGGCCAATGATGGCTACTACTAATAATTTAGTAAACTAATTGATGGAGACGAGTCTGGTGCAGAGTGATCCAACGTCTGCGTCATGGTTGACCCCGCCACCCCCTCTTAACTCAGGATTGTGTGGCTACGCGACCAAGTCGTGTGATATTTTTTTTTTGGGTGCAGTGTTACTAATCAACTTAATTTGATTACAGATATAAAGATATGTGAACTGCAAGAACAAAGATGTGAACACTTGATGGTGAAAATGATCTCTATCAATGTTAATTTTATATGTTTTTAGTTGTTGTCTTTAATTACTTGTGCTTGAGTGCAGGACACACTCCCTGCAGGAAGTAGTAGGTCGCATGTCCTATCCCACTTGTGTCGGCTCGCAGATATTTCTTAATATATATAAATTTATGAAACAACTAAAATAAAATTTCAATTTAGGATATCCGATTTTATTAATTTAGTTTTAACTATTGGTTGCAGCTGTGATCTATGACTTTCCAGTCATTTCCACAGGATCTCCACTCACTTCACGTTTTTTGTGCTCCAGAGTTTTTTTTTTTTTTTTTTTTTTGTATCGTAATCCTTGAGGTAAAAACTTTTGCTCGTTTTCTAAATTAAATCTAAAATTAACTCTTTTAGATCTCAGTTATTAATGATTTATTAGTGAAAAAGTTATTTAAAATAATTGAATGTCGAAGGAATTAATCAAAAGAAAAAAAAAAAAAAAAAAAGGTTGAGGTTCTCTTTCAAAATGAGTTATGGTTGAGGGGTTCCTATACATTTTTTACCTATGCTCATTTTAAAACATGTATGGCTTCTTTACCGCGCATTTCTGATCCTTTATAAATTGAATTAAATATAAATTAAAGTGTAGGAAAAGTAAAAATTCCCACCTCCGGAGGAAAAAAAGAGGGAATAATAGGTGTTCTCCGTCCCACCTCTCCGAATCCCTCTCAGATCCCCAGTTCCTCGATCAGATCCGCCAAACCCTGCACTCCTCAACGAATTCGCGATCTCAGGAGCTCCAAATCGAGCTCCGATTCACCTGTCGTAGCCCTAGTTTGGCGATCTAGCGTTTGGATCTGGTGGAGATGGAGGTGGCTGTGAAGCTGCGGCGGGGGATCTCGCGCCAGTTCTCCATGGGAGCGTCGGCGAGCCGCCGCGACGGCGGCGGCCTTTTAGAGTTCCGGCGGCAGGCGTCGCCGGACCGGAGGCGGGCGTCGGCGCGGTTCGCCTTCGGGCGGCAGTCGTCGCTCGACCCGAACCGGCGGAGCCCCGTGAGGGAGTCGGCGGCGGATCTGGCGGTGCCGGAGAACCTCGACGCCACCATGCAGATGCTCTTCATGGCCTGCCGCGGCGACGCGAAGGGGGTCGAGGACTTCCTGAAGGACGGAGTGGATGTGAACAGCATCGATTTGGATGGTCGCACGGCGCTGCACATAGCGGCGTGCGAGGGACACGCGGACGTCGTTAGGCTTTTGCTCAGCAACAGGGCCAACATCGATGCCAGGGATCGGTGGGGGAGCACGGTATCCATTTGCTTACTTTCCTCATCATGTGCTTGTCAAATGAAGGAACATCCCGTTAGATTATGGAATATCATACCTAAAAAGTTATAAATACCGTCAAATTTTGAGGGGATAGTTAGATCAAACATATCGAAAGCTCAGATAGTAAAATTTAACCCTTTTAATTTGCATATCCATTTCAAAATGCACTATAGTTCAGGGAAGATATTTAACTTTTTTACGTTTCTCCAACTGTGAAACTTTGCGATGTCTCAAATTGGAAATTAATACTGTTCTGCTTTGTTTGAATGCAGGCCGCTGCAGATGCCAAGTATTATGGCCATTTTGAAGTATACAATCTCTTAAGATCTAGAGGAGCCAAAGCTCCGGTAGTTTATGACACTTGTCTTTGGTATTGTAGATTACCTGAAACCTGCTTGTGTTGCCGTCCTTAATATTTCTCGCTTTCCAGAAAACCAGAAAGACTCCAATGACTGTCTCAAATCCTCGAGATGTTCCAGAATACGAGCTGAACCCACTAGAGCTTGAGTTCCGGAGAGGCGAAGAACTCTCAAAGGTATGTTTACATGAACTGTCTGGTTTTTATTTGGGTAACAGTATTCACTATTCCTGTTCTTTATAAGGGTATGTAAAGTTAATGATTGGAAGAAATGGATATGATCTTAACAGGTAATAACTGATGATCACTAGTTAAAATCCACTTCGTTGATTGTTTTTTTTTTTTGAGAGAAAGGCAGCATGCTGCCGCTTCATTCATTACGAGGGTGAATTTAGCACAGGGCAGCCATTAATTGCCAGAGCAATTGGGCCCAAAAAAAAAAAAAAAAAAAAAAAAAGAGTCAGGGGCAGTATTTAAGCCAGTTGGAGCGGCAGGTACGTATACGCGCTAAGATGTCTCCTAAGGGGCGTTTCTGGTCGTTGAAGCATCTCGAGTTTCTTTCGAGCCAGATGTTCCACCAGGTTGCTGCGATGGTAGTGAGTAGCCGTTTCCCAATGGCTCCCTTGTGTTGCCCCATTTTGTCCCATATTATGTCGATCGACGTAGTGTTTTGGATCTCCAGCTTGTTTGGGACTAAGGCGGCCAGCAGCGATTTCGAGAAGGGGCAGGAACAAAGAAGGTGGTCCGCTGTTTCATCGTTTTCGAGACAGATAACACAGGAGGTACTTCCGTTCCAGTTTCGTTTCTGAAGGATGTCTCTGGTTAGGATTCTTCTTTCAGAGCCAGCCAAACAAAGATCTTTACTTTGAGAGGTGCTTTCGCGGTCCAGAGCGTCTCAAACCTTGTTTCCACCACCCCACTGTCTTGAAGGAAGCTGTACATCGACTTAACAGTGAATTGTCTCGTGTTTGTCCATCGCCATAGTGTTTGGTCTCTGTTGGGGGAGATGGTCATCCTTGGGATGAGCTCCTTCAGACTTGTGATGCAGTTGTTGAGTCCCAATTGGTTGTTTGGTACTCCTTCCAGGATACGATCCCAGTTCCAGCCGGTCTGTCCGAAGCAGTTGGACACACGAATGGTCTTGTTAAGAACCTGATCGAAGATATTCGGGAACTGGGTCGACAGTGGTGATTCTCCGATCCAAATGTTTGACCAGAAGGTCGTCCTCTCTCCGTCTCCAATTGAGAGGCAGATGCTGTGGCTGAATGGTTCCCTGGTTTTCAGCACGCTCCTCCACCAGTGTGAGTGTGGCTTGAAGGATGTGCCTTCATGAAGCGGTCTTCTACGTCTGTAGTAGAGCTCTTTGATGAGATTGCACCAAGGGGTTTCATCCATGGCAAGGTATCGCCACCACCATTTTGATAATAACGCGATGTTCATGTTTTCCAGATTTAAGACCCCTAGGCCACCGTCGCTTTTGCTCCTGCATACGGTTTTCCAGTTGACCAGGCAGTGCCCCCCTTGCACCACCGAGTTTCCTTTCCAAAAGAAAGCTCTTCGTAGTGAGTCGATCCGTCGTAGGACCCAGGCTGGGACTTTGAAGACTGAGAAGTAGTAGAGGGGTAAGTTTGTGAGCACCGCGTTGACAAGGGTGAGTCTTCCGCCCTGGGATAGCAGTTTTGCTTTCCATCCGTCGATTCTAAGTTCGATTTGCGGATGAGTCCGAACCATTCTTCCTTCGGGACGCTACCTTTTTTTAGTGGCAGTCCCAGGTATTTGATTGGTAGGGTGCCATGCTTGCATTCTAAGATGGCAGCCAGTCTGACCCCTCGGTTACTTCGGTTACCCAGATCGAAGAGCTCAGATTTATTCCTATTAACCTTGAGGCCGGAAGCCCACTCGAATAGTTGCCACATGAAGCGGAGATTCTTAATCTGCCGGACTTGCGCCTCGCAAAAAAATAGGGTGTCGTCCGCATATTGGATAATCGCAGTTCTCGTTTCCCTGTTAGGGCCGATGCCACGGATGAGATTATTGCTGACCGCTCTGTTCGTCATTCTTGTCAGACCTTCAGCCACCAGAAGGTAGAGAAAGGGCGAAAGGGGGTCCCCTTGACGTAGACCCCTCTTCAGTTTAAACCATTTGGTCGGTGTACCGTTGACCAGAACGGCGGCTTTACTATTGGAGGTGCATTGGTCGATCCACCCGCACCATCTTTGATTGGCACCTAGACATTGGAGAATGTGTCTCAGATAATGCCAGTTTACCTTATCGTAAGCTTTTTCAAAGTCCACCTTGACTCCGACACCGTTGATGCGATTGTTCATCCCCCAGCTGATTAGTTCAGAGGCGGTGGCGTAGGAGTCAAGAATGGAGCGCCCCTTAATGAAAGCTGACTGTGAGAGTGAGATGATGTTAGGCATAATCTTTGCCAATCTATTCGCCAATACTTTGGAGATGATTTTCTGAATGCAGTTAATAAGGCAGATTGGTCGGAAATCACTTGCGGTCTTCGCGGCTTCTGTTTTAGGGATCAGGCAGATATGAGTATAGTCGACAGGCCCCGTGTTCAGGGAGCCTAAAAAAAGGTCATCGAAGATTTTAGCAAGGTCGTCCTTAACTACGTCCCAGAATTTTTGATAGAAGACCATACTGAAGCCGTCGGGTCCAGGAGCTTTGTCACCGCTCATTTGAAAGGTAGCAACCTTGATTTCTTCCAAAGTGAAGCGTGAGGTAAGGGACTCCGAGCTCAGTCGATCGCTATCAGGGAACAAGTCACTCCAGTCTCCGAAGGAGGCTGGGGGAGGGTTAGCTGGTGCGAATCTTTCCTTGAATTTGCGCAGGAAGTATTCACCTTTGTCTGAGTCCCTGTTCAGACTAAGGCTCTCATCTTCGATGGTCCCAATGTGATTTGTCCGCTGACGAGCATTGGCTATGGCGTGGAAGAATTTGGAGTTACCATCCCCTTCCCGGAGCCAGTGCTGCTTAGCTCTAGTCTTCCACAGGATCTCCTCTTCGACGGCGATATCCCTCAACTTAGCTTTGAGCTTAATTCTGTTGTCAAGTTCACAGTGGGTCAGACAGCGCAATTCCTCCGTCAAGTCCAGCTTTTGAATTTCTTCCGCCAGTTGTTGCTTAGCTTTTCGGATACTATGGAAGCTGGATTGTCGCCATTCCTTTATTCGCTTGCGGCAGTGTCTAAGCTTGGCGTTGAAGGTGAGAATGCTGCCTTGTGGGCCCTGTTTCTCTTCGATTTCGCTCCACCAGATAGGGATCAGAGAGTTGAAGTCTTCCCGCATTAGCCATACCTTTTCAAATCTGAAAGGAGAAGGGGCCAGCCACCTTTCCGTTTTAAGCAGGATCGGCGAGTGATCTGACGTTATTCTTGGCAGAGCCGAAACATTTGAAAGAGGGAAGACGAGGTCCCACTCGGTCGAGATGAGGAAGCGGTCAAGCTTGGCAAGAGTTGGCGAGTTCTGCCGATTCGACCAAGTAAAGCTCTGGCTGTTCATCGGGGTATCAATCATCTCGAGTTCATTGATCATGTCAGTAAACAGGTTCGAGAGACGGTTACACCACCCCCGGCCATTTCTCTCATTCGGACCTCGGGTGAGGTTGAAGTCTCCACAAATAACCCAGGGCCCAGCACAGGTCCCTTTTAGTTGGATCAGCTCCATGCAGAATTCGGATTTACCTTCCCAGATGGGGGGCCGTAAACATTAGTAAGATAGAAGGAAAATCCACTGGTGGTGGATCGAACCCGCAGAGTGAGAGATCGGTCGCGCACCAGGACTTCAGTACAATTGAAGTACTTAGAGTTCCAGCAGGTGGCAAGGCCACCGGACGCGCCAACGGAAGGAATGAATAAGCATTTATCAAAGCTGGGACCCGCGAAGGATCTGATGAAGGAGCGTGAGAACTGGCTCACTTTAGTTTCTTGCAGACAGAGAAACGAAGCCTTGATGCTTCCAAGTGTCGATTTAATAAGTCTACGCTTCGTTAGGTCATTCAAGCCCCTTACATTCCAAGAACATAGTTGCATCATTGAAAAAGAAGTTCGACAGTCCAACAAGCATTAGGTCCACTGCGGGGTCTGAGCAATCAGATCAGCGGGCCGACGAGGTCCAGGAGGGCTGGGACGTCCGCCTCCCTCAGCACGACTCCGAGCTTGGCGCATTTGGTTTTGATTTTGCTGAGCCCCAGCGCGAGGGAGGAATCGACTGCATGAAGGGAGTGTACCGAGGTGGAGGGGTCCAGCGGTTCACCAGACAGGCGGGACGATTTTCGTGCTACGGCCAGCTCCAAAATCGGCGTTCCACATTTTTTCGCTAGCCTCGGACTCTTCCTGATGCAAAGGGTAGCAGCGGTGGACGGTCGCAGCTCTGGGTCCGAGCAAGGGGGGGCTTCATCGTCGGTGGTTGGCAGGCATCGGACGGTGACTTCAGCTTCGGTTGCTAGCTGTCGACAGGTAAGGGGGGCCAATGCGGCGTCGGCGGTTGAGGTGCTCTCCAACTGTGGGCACAGGCTATGGAGCAGCGGCCCAGATGCAGCGGCCCAGGAGTAGGGGAAAACGGAGGAGCGAAGTTCAAAGTGGCCGGTCTCACAGGCCTGCCAAAGCGACCTCCAGTCAGCTGGCCCGAAGTTGAAGATGGGCCCAGATGGTGCCAGGGTCCGGTCGGACCCAACCCAGACAGAGAATAAAGGGGGGTTGGAAGGGCCCGGTTAGGTGCGCAGGCCCCCAATTGAACCCTAAGAAGAGGCTGTAGGTTTACAGATTGGTGGCCCAGAGTGAGCAGCCCACGAACAGAAGAGACGGGCTGGGAGAGGTTGTACTGGAAATAGAACACTACTGTCGATGGGATCGACCCTCGCAGTTTCGAGGCGGGGGTCTTCGAGGTGCGCGCCATCAGGGACAGGGGAGTGGGTACCCCATCAACGGTAGTCGAGATCTCCCAGGCTGAGGAGAGGGGGGGCCGTCCATGCCGAAAGAAGTAAGGATTTGAAAAGTTGCCGAACAGGGGGGGGGCGATTCCCCAGATGCTGAGGTAGGTCGGCTTCCCCACCGTTGGGCGAATCTCGATCGCGAGGAAACGCGATGACGCCAGCGCCCTGCAGGTTCTCTGGGTCAGGAGATGAGTGGATGTCCATCGGTCCGAAGGGTGCCACCTGCGAAGCCGGCGGCGGAGGCACCTGAGAGGCCGGCGGCGGAGTCACTTGAGAAGCCGGCGGCGGAGGGGGCCGTGCGAGTGGAGGAGCGGCCCGACGTCTATCACGAATCTCGGATGAATCCCAAGATTCAAACACGCCGGTTCTGGTTGCGTTCCTGGAGTCGCCGGACTCCCCATCCAGCCCCACCAGCGCGACTCTCCTGGCCAGTCGCGCACCGTTGGGGTCGGTCTGGTCGCCGCCTTCCCTGGGCCCTCCCCCAACATGAGGAATTCCGTGGTCATCTCCGCCGAAGGGTCCGGTGCGCTCAATACGCACCGCGGCCGAGACGACTACATCGCCCATATTGATACAGAGAGCTTCCGGAATATCAGCCAAATCATCTACCGCAACGAGGCACCTGTAGCCAGACAAGTCCAACATGTTGGAACTGCTGTCGTCGGCGCGGAGGAATCGGCCGAACCCGCCGACCATGGCACTAACGCGACTCGACGACCAGCATTCATATGGCAGGTTGACAATCTTAATCCAGGCCTTATACGTTAGCCTTGAGCGTTCCTCTGTTACGTAAGGATCCCAGTGGAGACAGTGAAGACGGCAGTGCCTGAGCCGCAGGAGACCGGAGTTGATGATGTCGTCCGGTTGGACCCATTCGGGGAAGAAGATGACGTAGTCCCTCTCAAGATGCTTTGCTGCTAGGAAATCTGACGGGAATCCTCCAAATCTGGTAGCGAGGTCCGCAGCAATGGTACCCTGCGGAAAATGTCCAAGATTGGACCGACCGATGACATCCGCAAGCACCGCGTTCTTGCGGGTGATTTGTCGGGTGCGAAAATCTTCAGACAGGGGGACGAAGGTCTTCATGAAGTCCGGGCGGAAATCCCTTGCACGATGCATTTTGTGGGGCTGATGGTGGTGGGAGCAGGATCGTGCAAGATGTCGGGTTGGAGGCACTTAAAGCAGTGGAGGGGGGCTCTGCAGTGGCGCACGAGGTGGTCAGGGGCAAGGCAGCGGAAGCAGCATTTGGTAAAGGGGGTGGAGTGTGAGGGTGGGTGAGGGGGGCGAACGTGTGGAGGAGGCTTGGATAAGCGGGGGCGGCGAGAAGAACAGCTCGGTGGCAAGCTCTTAAGAAGGGCTTCCTTGAAGGTGAGTGGGCCAAACACCTTGGGGGGAACAGGAATCTGCGGAGTGGCGTGTATGGGCGGAGGTGTGTCACGGGAAGGCTTAGCAGCTCTGCCCAGTCGCTTCAGACAGGGGTGAGAAACATGTGGTGTTGCAGGGTTGGTGGAGAAGTCCGGAGTGCTGGTGGCAAGGGGGCTAGCCCAGGTCACCTTCGAAGAATCCCTGGAAATGCTGCGTCCCACCCAACAAGGGGAATCTGAGGCTGCTGCGGGATCACGAAGCTTGGCTTTGCCCATGTCTCCACCAGTCCGCTTCCCATTTATAGGGCAGGCAGCTTTTGGCCGATGCTGATGGGGGGTAGTCCTCTGGGAATGACGAGATGTCCTCTGGGAATCTCTCCGGTTGTCTCTCCTCGGATCGAATCTTGTGTGGACAGGTAGCCGCTTTCTGTCGGCTCTTGTCCGTGTCACAGATGGAGAAGGGGGGGGTGAGCCACGTGGGGGGCTACCGCGAATCCGTCGACTCCGACAGGGGGAGGGGGAAGCTCGTCGGAGGTCCCCGGTCCGGCCGCCGGTCGCCCGGGTGTTCCCAGGTGGAGGCAGTCTCTCACGCCCTCTTCCTCTTACCCTCTCTCTTCCCCTCCCACCTTCTCTCTCTCTCTCTAGACATGTTCCCTTCCCACTTCGTTGATTGTTATATACCTGTCCAATGTTGTGCTGAGATCACGCACTTGTATCTGTGACGGCCAAAAAGTCTCATTTTGATAAAATTACTAATAAACAGTCTTTATTGGAATTTCTATCTTCTATCTTCCTGGTATTCACAATATGAATCTCTTCATCTACTATCTGTCCTCTATTTAGCATATCAGTCTTTTTCTAAGATATCTTTGCTGGAGTGACTGAATTAGTTGTTGATTTATATCCATGACCTTTAACATTTATAGGGCATGTATCAAGTGGCTAAATGGAATGGAACAAAGGTTTCTGTGAAGATTTTTGACAAGGAAGCCTATACAGATCCAGATAGCATGTAAGAGCTTATCGTCGATAATTTTGTGCTAAGAATTCTACTGGATCAAACTTGGTTAACTTATATTTTTCTGTTAGTAATGTTATTTCCTACATACTACGATGCCTTTTCTTGGACAACGCAATGATATAATATGGAGATTATTTTTCGGTGTAAAACTAATGACTGATCTACTCTCGTTCTATAAGTTATAGTACGCATGATTTGTTAAAATCTATTATGATATCCTATAGTTTTGTAAGATTATTCATTGATTTCATTTGTTTATTATGAAATAAATTTAAGGGCCTTTTCCACTTTGCACTTTGCATATAGCAACTGAAAACAGCAAATTATCTACCAAAAATTTACTGTCATTTCTAAATGAATGAAGCGGTAGCATGCTACCTTCATCTCAAAAAAAAAAAAATTACTGCCATTTTATCAGCAACAACAGCCTTTTAGCTTTTGTGATCAACTATTGCACTGAACATTGCATTCCATCTTTTTATTCTCTCAGTCTGTAACCTTATTGGATCTTGTTAAATGATCAATTTTTTTTCTTCATATAATGTTTGTTGCCATTTCATCTGCTACAGAAATGCCTTCAAACATGAGCTCACTCTATTGGAGAAGGTTCGACACCCTAATGTGATCCAGTTTGTGGGAGCTGTTACACAAAATATACCTATGATGATTGTCTCGGAGTTCCTTCCAAATGTAAGTATATGTTAATTTGTAGTGTATAATCTAGGGCCAAGGTTTTACTCCTCTTTGTTCCTAAGAATAAGGGTACACACTATGTTTACTGTGTTGTGTGTTTTTCCATAGTTCTTTTATAACTTTCTTCTAATTAGGCTTTATTATGATTTTTTTTGGTCTCACTAATTTCTACAAATTAAAACTAATGTTTTTTATTCTCCAATCTACTCAGTTTTTTCATCCCTTTGTTTGATTTTATTATTTCATACTGAGTAAATGTATATTTATTGCAAGACAATTGAAATTCTTACTAAATACTTGAAAGTCATACTATTTTAAGTAGATCCTTCTGTAGCAGAGTATGACTAAACAATGTTACTTTCCTGCTTCGATTGAAACTCAGGGTGATTTAGGAAGTTATCTTCAAAAGAAAGGGCGCATACAGACCTATAAAGCTCTGAAATTCGCCCTTGATATTGCCAGGTATGTGCTGATTGCTTCTGGAAATTTGAAATTGGCTTTTTGCTCTTACCAAATATTCTATTTGGTTTCTTCTGAGGCTAAGTCGTAACATTTATCAGTTTATTCCAAATATATACAATTAGATGGTGATGAACATGCCTAAAATTGTTGTATCGGTTGCTCTATCTTCCTTCATATTTTATATATCATGTGTGCTTTAGTCATCTCGTGCTCCCGGTTTCTTCTTATTATCATGGATGGAGAACAAGAACAAATTAAAACAAAGCAGTATGTTGCATATTTGTTTTGTGGCTCTGAATGGATGTGTGTCAGTGACAAGCACATGCTTCCTTTATGACAATATTAAAGCATATTAGTTATGCTTTACTTGAAAAGTTAAGTATGTTACCTGAATGTCGATATCTTTTGTATCCAGGGGCATGAATTATCTTCATGAATGCAAACCAGATCCAATCATCCACTGTTATTTAAAGCCAAAGTAAGATGGTAGAGTAAGAAAGTTGCCTTTTACATAGTATAAACTAGTATCATCTCTGAATTTATTTGTACCTATGCGGCTATGTACCACACTTTATGATGTTTTATTAAGGTGCCAGAAATATTTTTCGGGATGATGGTGGTGGCCATTTGAAGGTAGCTGGCTTTGGGTTGATTAGTATACAGAAAGTGTCCACAGACAAATTTAAATTAGCACATCTGGTTGCTCCTTCTGACAGTAAGTAACCTTTTCTGTACCCTAATTTGGAATAAGCTTTACTTGAAATTAATACTTCTCTTTGCAATAAACTCTTGGATGATGATGATAATGTTGATGGCAATGAGAAATTTTTATCAATAATTGCTGCACTTTACCTAGTTATATGAGTGTTCGCATTTCATTTGACATCTTTTTGTATACCTATAAATAATTAATCTCTGACGTCTCAGTCTTTTTTGAACTAGGAATGCTATTCCTTTTAAATCGAACAGCTTTTTTAATGGCATTCTGTTGGTTCTATCAATCGTACCTAATGTGGATCATTTGTTGATAATTATAGGTGTATATGTGGCACCTGAGATTTACAAGAATGAAATATTTGACAGAAGTGTCGATTCATTCTCATTCGGTCTCATTCTCTATGAGGTTTGTCAAAATCACAACTTTTTTATTTTCTTTTTCCCTTGAAATGAAAGATTGTAGGGTGATTCCATATGGATTGTCAAAATCGTTCATACTTTTCACTCATTGAGTTTCAGGCATAGCATGAACAGTTGTGTGCATGTGCAGGTTGTTGTACTTAAATATTATTTGTAAATATTATGTATTCCGCAACATCACATCAAGAATTTGAGTGAGACATGAATTATATATCATGACGGTTGAAATGCTACAAGATGTTTATCAAATATATTGTCTTAAGCATATCACCTTGAGGTTCAGCGCGTACCAATTGAATCTAATTGTTATTTATTTTGCCTCTTCAAATTGTCAAAATTGTTGGATCAGATGATCGAAGGCACACCTGCTTTCCACCCCAAGGCTCCGGAAGATGCTGCCAAGATGATCTGCTTGGAAGGATTGAGACCACAGTTGAAGAACAAATCTAAAACCTATTTTCCTGCATTAAACGAGTAAGTATTTTCTTCCTATATAACTTACCAATTCTCAGGGTGCGAAGCCGCATTTACATTTTCGCATTATATTGATCTTTCCATGCAGGTTGATAGAGGAGTGTTGGAATCCACAGCCTGAAGCGAGGCCAACATTTGCAGAGATAATTATCCGCCTGAAAAAATTACATGCCAACTCTTCTAAACAGAGTCGGTGGAAGGACAATTTTAAACTCCCATGGTATGTGGTTCTTAAATGAACTAAAACTCTTCTAACTTTACTTACTCTAGATACTTATGCTGTACTACGTCGTCTATCTCTCAACTTCTATTTTGATATTACATCGTTTATTATAGATATAGATGTAGGCTCTATAAAGGCTATACTTAGTTACATTTCTATTACTTATATTAATCAATACTAGCTTTTCTTTATTTGTATTTTTCTTAGATTTGCGATTCATTTTATAATGGCCTGTACATTTCATCCACTGCAGGAAATAGAACAGAGGAAGATCGGCGTTGGTTCGATTCTCTCCAGATTGTTGTGCCATTAGTAGAATAGTATTTTTCTGCAAATAATAAGGTGTCCCGCAATGAATAAACAGATTTTCTTGTGAAGGAGCTCAAAAAGGTTCTATCGCTGTGTATGAATTGTAATTAATTTCTATTATCTCTCGTGCGTACTCTTCTTTTCATGAGTAATATCAAACATCTGCTATCTCAGGATAAATAACTTGTCTTTTACTTTTTCAAGTTTTTTTCTGTCTAGTTAATCTCCTATGAATATTACAATTAGAATATTTGTAAATAATTTTTGCTTTCCCAATAAAAGAGTTATCTCGTCTTTTTCAATACGTTTCGAATACGTATTGTATGTTCCTTCCCCCACCCAAAAAAAATCGACGAGTCGATTTATTTTTTATTTTTTAAATAAAATTATAAATTCAATGTCCAAATCTAAATACCGTGACTACTACTTTCTCGAAATTACGAGTTGACTCTGACCAAATAAAAAAAAAGCAGGCCTAATATTCCCGTGAGGAGGCCAAGCTATACCGTTGCACACGTGGAGGCCGCTCATTGGGCCACATGTCAGTCCCACGACGAGTATAAAATACTCGGTTTAGTGAGGGGATCGGGGAATCTTGGTTTCTATCGACCACTCCATCTCCTCTCTCTCTCTCTCTCTCTCTCTCTCTAAACTCGTTGCTCTTCGCATGTGAAGTAACCAATCTCTAATCTCAGTACGATTCTACACCCAATCCATCTCCGCCTTTTTCTTTTTTTGTCTCCTTCGTTTTTTTTTTTTTTTTTTTTTTTTTGTTATAATCATCGTCGAATTCCGTAACAACAATAGAGCGGACGCCAATTTTTTCCGAGAAAAAAAACACCTTTTTGTCGCGAATTTTCGCGTTACAAATCGTTTTCCATACGCTTTGATGATCTAATCTCTTGTTGCGATTTTCTAAGAATCACTTTTCATTGCGGATTCCGCAAAAAAGTACTTGTTTGTTTTTGCGGTACTATTTGCATAAAGTTGTTTAGGATGAGGCTCGTAAAGGTTGCGACTTGTAATTTGAACCAATGGGCGATGGATTTCGATACCAATTTGAGGAACATCAAGGAATCGATCTCTAGGGCTAAAGAAGAAGGGGCCACAATCAGGATGGGCCCCGAGCTCGAGATTACGGGTTACGGTTGTGAGGATCATTTCCTGGAGCAGGACACTGTCACGCATTCGTGAGTTGTTATTTCATGGATTCCATCTTCTGATTTCTCTTTGCTCCTTGTTTTTTAGCACCAGGGAAACAAAAAATTGCTAATTGGAGGGTAAACAAATTGTTTGTTTTGATAGGAGGAGTGAAATTACTTGTCTTCTTATCAGATTTATATTTGCTTGTCACTGATTTTATAGTAATCTCGCTATAACATGTTGTATCAATATGTTGATAAACCAATTTTTTTTTTTTTTCTTGAAAAAAAGCACTTAAAAATGATCTCTTGATGTGCTATACACTTATCTCGATAGAGGAAATTGTAAATTTTTTCGTTTGAACAAGGGCATTGGGAGTAGATTTATTGCTAAATCCTAGTTTTTCTATCTCAAAAGGTTCACTTTGTCGCATCAGTTCTAATTATTCCTCTATGTTGCCTCTTTAAGCGCTTAATAAGTTTGTTTTTCTTTTGTACCAATTTTGTTTTGAGTTTGTCTTAATGTAGCTGTAGACACTACTGCTTTTACTAAGACAGTTGAAGTGCCTTTGTGCAGATGGGAATGCTTGAAGGATATTTTATCAGGTGATTGGACTGACAATATACTATGCAGCATAGGAATGCCCATCATTTTTGAAAGTGTGCGGTACAATTGCCAGGTTTTCTGCTTAAACCGAAAGATAATCATGATTCGCCCAAAGATGGCCCTTGCAAATGACGGAAACTATAGGGAATTTCGGTGGTTCTCTGCTTGGACATTGAAAGACAAACTTATGGACTTCCAACTCCCAACTGATGTTTCTGAGGCTATATCGCAGGACTCGGTGCCCTTTGGCTATGGATACATCCAGTTTCTTGATGTGTAAGTGCTAAGCACTGGTTACTTAATTAAGAGTTCAATATCCTGTTTAAACTGCATAGTATACCTAACTGAAGCCTCTTCATTTGCTTCTCCATGTCATCATTAGTAGCTTCACTTTGTGTTGGCATCTTTTTCTCAATCTAAAGCTTGTTGTCGAGCAAGAGTAAACTTGAAATTTGCTTCTTTCTTTTCTTGTTTGTTCATTTTATATTGGTAGAAGAGGTTGTTAGAATCAGATTCTCTCTTTCTTTTTCTTTTTTTTTTTTGTGAGAATGTGTCATAAAGTCTTATTGTATGAAGAACATTATTAATTTATTTTTGAAAGTAAATTCTCAAACATATTGTTCTGAGATATTCTTGCCATACTGTTATATGTGAAATATTCAACCCAATGCTTTTTCGTGTACTCAAATTACCTATTAGGCATTTTAATGATCTAAATTTGGAGGAACATGTTCTCGGTGCATTCATTAATATGCATTATTAACTGCTACTTTTGTACCTGTCAGATCTGTGGCTGCTGAAACTTGTGAGGAGCTCTTCACTGCAGATGCTCCTCGGATCGAGTTGTCACTGAATGGTGTTGAGGTCTTTATGAATGCAAGCGGAAGTCACCACCAGCTAAGAAAACTGAACCTTCGAATTGATTCAATAAAAAATGCAACCCGTTTTTGTGGAGGTGTTTACATGTACAGTAATCACCAAGGATGTGATGGTGGCCGCCTTTACTATGGTATGCAGGTTTTTTATTAGACCATTGATCTATAAAATTAGTGCAACAGGTAAATCAGAAAGTACTCCAAATTGTAATTGATCAATCAGCTTGAGTGGCAACCAGCTAGTTGTTCAGGTTTTTAAACTTGATGTCCACTTCAGTTGCTATGATTGAAATATGATTCACCAATTACACGTGGTGTTCCTTAGCCAAACTGTAGCGATCACAGAGATAACTCATAATTGCATTGAAGAGTATCTATAATGATTACAAGGATAATTGGGGATGAAGTAAGGGATTACATTACTCTTGGTTTTGGCTGGCATAGTATTCCCAGATAATCCTTGAATAACCCAATTAGACCAGAACAGCTATCCCCTGCTTTCTTCTTGTCGTCATGGTTAAGTAACCTGAGCAATATTCTAAGGCATCCTTTGGTTGGGGATAAGAAGCGGATCACTGAACTCGTCTCTGTAACTTAATTGATCAACTTATAAGTGTTCTCTTTATTGTTGATTCTTGCTAGATGGATGTTGCTGTATTGCTGTAAATGGAGATGTGGTTGCACAAGGGTCTCAATTTTCCTTGAATGATGTTGAAGTATTGAGTGCTCGAGTAGATCTTGATACTGTAAGAGATATTCCCTTGTAGTTTTATTTGATATATAATAATAGGTTTTTTGGTTAACATTAACTGAAACTACTTTAAGCCCCTTATGCTAGTTGCTTATGTACTGCATAGACAATCATGAAGGGGGAGACAGGTTATGATTCGGATTTATAATTTACAAATCTTGATTTCCTTATTCGTAACCTTGTGAAATCAGTATTTCAGTGTATTCTGTTAGTAGCAATAGTCCGTATGGAAATATATCATATTACTTTTGCTCTTGTTTCTTAAATTCATGGTACTCACATTTCATGTTCCACAGGTTTCTAGCTATCGAGGATCTACGAGTAGTTTCAGGGAGCAGGCAAGTCGCAAATCGAAAGTTCCCTACGTGAAGGCACCGTACAAACTTTGTCAACCATTTAAACTTGGAATGTTTCCTACTAGCCCAGTTGAAGTAGGCTTCCTTTTTTACCCTAAAAGTTTTGAGAAAATAGTGCACAAAATCAGTTTGCCTATTTTCATTCCTATTATGTGATGATGTGTGGTGTGAAATTCGTTAGGTTGTTCATAACGGTCATTTGTGGCACGCAGATTAAGTATCACTGTCCTGAGGAAGAGATAGCATTTGGGCCTGGCTGTTGGCTGTGGGATTATCTGCGAAGAAGCGGGGCTTCTGGCTTTTTGCTTCCTCTTTCTGGAGGAGCAGATAGTTCTGCGGTTGCAGCTATTGTTGGCTGCATGTGCCAACTAGTTATAAAAGGTCAGATCTGTACCCTTATTTTTTAAATAGGCTATGATTTTTATTTATTTATTTATTTTACTGTCTGAAGCATGAACCTGCTTGCTATCATGATCTATGCCGGTGTGGCTTTTGTTTCAAATTCACTCAACAACTTCAATACTCGTCATGCTAGGTCTTAATATCTTAATGTTTCTACCAGTTTGCTAAGGGACGTGGTAGTGACCATTTAATCCCATTTGTCCTTTGCCTTTTCTTTATAAAGATAAAATCTTATTTCAGTTGTTGCCCGAAGCTCTCCTGTCTTAAGATTCTCTTTCAAGCATACAATCTCCTTTGTGCTTGAACCTTTTGTTTGGTCATTTTACTAATCATGTATAAACATGAAATATTTACTTAGATATACAGAAAGGAGATGAGCAAGTAAAGGCTGATGCCCTTCGGATTGGCCAGTATAAAAATGGAGAGTTTCCAACCGACAGCAGAGAATTTGCGAAGCGCATATTCTATACGGTTTACATGGGAAGTGAGAACAGGTATTAATGTATCTATATGTGAGTTGTATCAGCCCCCTACTTTCATGTTCAGTAAGCCAACAGCTTTTCATCTAAATTACTTATCATTACGAGCTATTTTCTTATTTCAGTAGCTTCAATCCACTGTTTGATAACTCAATCGACATTCGCTACCTTTGGTGATAGAAGTTTATTGTGCTTTTCAGTTCTGAAGCTACTAGATCACGTGCTAAGAAGCTATCTGATGAGATTGGTTCATGGCACCTAGATGTGCCTATAGATACTGTTGTTTCTGCATTGATCTCTTTATTCGAGACGCTAACAGGGAAGCGTCCACGATACAAGGTGAGCATATATTACACAATCAATTGTAACGATTATATTTGCAGGGTTTAGGGCTTTTGGTGGCTAGTACTGTCTGATTGTTGTGAAGCCATACGTTCTAATCTTTTGTAGTTGCAACAAAATTAGTTATGTTTCTGATCAAAAGCGTAACTAGTAAAATTGTGTAACTATAAATATCTGAATCACAAAATGGTGTATTATCTTATCTTCTATTTTGAAACGTCACTAAAAACTTGTGCCATTCTTTTTAGCGTGACCAAGTATTACCGCATGACAGCAACGGCCTATCAAATGCTGCCACTCTATAGGCGGATTACTTGTTAAATTGGAAATGTGAATTTATAAGGCAGAATTTTTGTTGCATTAGTAGCATGTTGTCCCAAATTGCTTGGCATGATAAGACAATCACTTTGCCAAATCTGTAGCTTGATGGAGGATCAAATACGGAGAACCTGGCTTTGCAGAACATTCAAGCTCGAGTGAGGATGGTATTAGCCTTTATGTTGGCATCTCTTATGCCCTGGGTTCATAATAAGTCTGGCTTTTATCTCGTACTTGGTAGCTCGAATGTGGATGAAGGCTTACGTGGTTATTTGACTAAGGTAAAAGCTGAGCTCCTACTTCTGTTTTCTTATTTTTCCCAAATTGCTTTGAACTAGCATGAATTGGTGGCCAATATTGAACATTATTTATTTAACGAGCCAGAGTTGTTGGCTTTTTATCATTCTAAATTGTGAATGCGTTAATGCGAAATTTCATGTAGTGAGAGATGCTTTGTGTATTAAAATCTGGAGATATCTATCAGAATACAAAATTTTCCCTGCACATTTGATGACTCTCCAACTCAAGGAAACAATATTTTTATAGGAAGCTGCACATGATGTCTGCATATGAAAATTAGATTTGATGGCAGTATATATGTAAACAGACGATTTTACTGAGAGTGAAATTATACTTGATATTGGCAGTATGTATACAATTTATAAAATCGATTCTTTGTGCAAAATCCACAGTATGATTGCAGTTCGGCAGACATAAATCCCATAGGGAGTGTGAGCAAGCAGGATCTCAGGGCCTTTCTTCGTTGGGCCGCTATTCACCTCCAATATCCTTCTTTGGCAGATATCGAAGCGGCACCTCCAACTGCAGAACTGGAGCCCATTCGTTCCAACTATAACCAGGTATATGTTTGGTATTTGAAAGCTCAAACACACAATTCCAAGTTTCATTTTTCTGAAAAGAAATCAGACCGAATTAACTGTGTGATTCTCCACTAGTGTAGTTCTTTTAGAATTTGGAACATGAAAAACAAAAGAGTAGTTAAGCGGTTCCTTTTGACTGCTTTTGATACAAGATTGCTCTCTATATGAATCAGTTGGATGAAGTGGACATGGGGATGACCTATGAGGAATTATCGATATATGGAAGGCTGAGAAAAATTTTCCGCTGCGGCCCTGTGTCAATGTTTCAGGTTGGTGCTCACATCTTGAATGCACTTTTTGTATACTCATAATCATAATGCACTTTTTTCTCCCTTCTTTTAATTTGATTTGTTGACATACATATGAACATAAATTGCAGAATCTATGCCACAGATGGTGTGGGAGATTATCCCCATCAGAGGTTGCAGACAAAGTGAAGCACTTCTTCAAGTACTATTCCATCAACCGGCATAAAATGACCGTCTTAACACCATCATACCATGCTGAGGTATCTTTTCTCTTCTAAATTTACTAATTTTTGCGCTAAATGTTATCATCTATCAATTTTGTTTAATTATGCTCCTGCTTTGGTAGAGCTATTCACCGGAGGACAATAGATTTGACCTTCGCCAGTTCCTGTACAATTCGAGATGGCCCTATCAATTCCGCAAGATCGATGAACTTGTCCAAGAGATGGATAAGGATCCTAAAACTGCTGAAGTTCAACAAGTGCTACAAAGGAAGGATTTGGATATTACATCTGGGCACGGAAGCGGGATGGGAGTTGCCGCGGTGGGATCTGGCAATCCAAGAGCTGGCCTCTAAAAGAGACAATCGATGACCAAATTAATGAAACAATTACCAGGTTCTCCTTCATCCATTCCCCCATTGTTATAAAATCGGAATCGTTATTAACCACTAAAAACCAGTGATACTAACAATTTCAGGAGAAGCTGATCCTGTAACAACATAAATTGAGAGCAGGGATTAAATTTCAGAGCTAGTTTGTTTTCATCATAAACATTCAACACTTACATACCTTACACAAGTTGAGGGAAACAAAAGAAAAAGAAGCCTTGTCCCTAACTTTGTCCTGGGAATTTAACTTTCTGTAATTAGTTAGTTCACCTGTGTCTGGACATGAAATTTTTTGTGCTCTCATATAGAAATTAAAAATTGACTGGTGAAGCTTTTCTATGTGCAACAACAACAACATGTGTATCTTTTTTTTTTTTTTTTTTTTTTTTTTTTTTTTTCTTTTTATGCCAGTAATAAATGTGCTCTTGACTAAGTCATTATTCACTATAGACCCATTTTTCACTCTTCTAATTATGTCTGTATCACAAAAAGAAAAAGGGAAAAAACTTTGTACTCATCATTACTCTCTTCCACTTGTGACTGTATAGCTGCTCAGAAAGATCCAAACTAGGCTAGACTTGTAGTGCTGGTTGGTTCTCAGAAAAAAAAAAAAAAAAAAATTGCTACTTGTACACCACAAAACAGATATAATTCTTACACTTTTTATTTTAAAACTGACAAAATTTTAAATAATTTTAATAAAAATATAAAAAAATTAATATGATAAATAATAATTTTTTAATAAAGAAAGTAAGATGTATATTGTTCTCTCTAAAAAAAAAAAAGAAAATCTCTTGTCAAAGGCATGTCGGAGTGGTCATAAATAAAGCGTTTTTTAATCATTTTTTCTATTGAAATTATCAAAATGATTTTAATTAAATCAAAGTAACCTGTAATGTGATTGTGTTCAGGTACGTTATATCATCATGGTGTACAATTACGTGATTAGTTTGGAATACAGATCTTGAGGCCTTCATGGACTTCACAGGAGAACTAATTTTGACTGTTTTCATGTTAACATTGTCCCATAAAACTAAATAATAGTAGCATTATTAACATGTTAACTGGATAATGCCATATTTAAGATGTTGTGGTGTTTATGTATAATATAATTGTAAACCAACTTGGAACTAAAAAAAAATAAATGAAGATAAGAATCTAGTTTGAGGAAATAGCACAAAATCCAACTCTTCTCTTCCATGATGTGAGCTCCAAGCAGACATAATTTTAGTTAGTCAAACCAATATACATACACATACTTCTCTGCAGCTAAAATTCTCCATACTATATATACTTAAACATCTACATTACAATACAAAAAAGAGAAGCAACACCACATTTTCCAAACCCTGGAACCCTAGTTCATCATAATAAGCCAAAATTACACCTGGAAGCGGAAAACCACCGATCGCTGCCAACCCAAGAAGCACTTGCCGTCGACAAGCTTCGGATACCAGAAAGCACTAATTCATGACGACACTGAGCTTTCTCCGCCAAAAATCACTAACCGCCAACTAGGTCAAACTGAAGAAACACCTGCGATGGAATAGTTCATCTGCGCGACTTCTTTGCATACCTGATCGAGGATGGCGAGAAAGTCCCTCACCACCATGAAAAACCTAAATGGGTGAGCTTCCTCCTTGGCGCAATCTCCGTGGAAGTACTCCGTTAGCTCCCTCACCAGAGATAGTGTTATGCTCTCTTGGGACTGAACTTTCACAATTTCGCCTTCTGCCCTTCGCAAGAAGGCGCCCATCACATCGTGGAACCGCAGGTTCCGGTCTGTTGTACTTAACGCAGAATTCAGTCTCAGTACATTGTGAATTTTTCCGATCCCTTCTGCGAGCTTCAATACGCTACCACTTAGTGCGTCCGAGTCCATAACAGCTGCCCTCTTCACATTGCTGAGCTCCAATCCAAGCCTAGAAACAACATGAAGGCCAACTTTTTTGCACTCGAGATCATTGAAGAGAGGACTTTTGTCCGGTTCGATTGTTTGAAATTGGGTAGAGAAATGGCGGTAGCCTTCGCCTTTTGCGATTTCCTGGACAACAAAGTGAAGGAGGGTGGTCCTCCCATCGGACGCTTTTACATCGACGAGCTTCAAAAGAGTGTCGAGCTTAAAGGCGTGAGCGTCACCACGGTTTGTGCCAACATTCATTCGGTTCCCGGTCTTCAGGACAGCTTCTAGAAGCTTGTGGAACAATCTGCTTCCCTTCAGCTCTTCACAAGCCGCCTGAAAAATGAAAAAGAAACAACAGGGAAAAAGCTAATTATCACAAAAAATTGGAAAGCAATGTTGTCTTTTGTTTATTCAGAGTAAACTTAATTTCATATTAAGACCATCTGACTATATGCAGTGAATATGTAAAAGAAAAGGTTGCACAACAGGTAAGTTCCCATTGTGGCATTTATAATTCTCACTGTTTCCACTTTTTTTTGTCTCCTCATCATTCACTGGATAATTGCTGCACCATTAGAACTACTTAAAACCATAAATGATTCCTTTCACGTGAATCAAACATGTTCAAATTGAAGTCGTTATGCTATTATTCTACATGTAGTATATGGACAGAGTAGAATACAACAACTCTAATATTAGATAATTAGATTTACCTCAAGAGTAGTAAATAAATTCTTCACATCATTGATCTCTGAGTCGAAATTGGCAACGTAAAGCATCGCATCAACTCTCTTAAAAGTGAATGGCACATCAAGCAGTGCCTTGAGGAATGATTCGGCTGGTCCAAGCTTGACTGGGGAATCATCATTGTGTTCTCTCAGTTTAACCTCCTCTTCTTTGGTTGGAGCCATTTTCATGAGCAGCTCTAGAAGATCATTTCCCAGCCTTTCCGTATCACCTGTTACGAACAAAGACAATACTATCTGAAATAGCAATCATGGTTAAGATGTAATTGTTGCGCAATAAAAGCCGAGAACAACCGATTAAACTTTTTTTAATTAGATAGGGTGTCCAAGATAATTCCTGTGTATAGAAGAAATATCAGAATTTGATAGCCAGAAGGTAATGACAAAAGTAAGGGGTCCAAGCAATCATGTGTGTCTGAGAGAGAGAGAGAGAGAGAGAGAGAGAGAGAGAGAGAGAGAGGCTTCCCTAATATTACAAAAAGAAACATCCAAAACATGGACATGTGCAAAATTAATACTTGAGGTACTGAGACTTACTACTCTATCATTGATAAACACACAAACAGTTTAAGATAATTGTTAATGGTGAAGGCTCAAAAGAGTCACATTCATTACTGTGTGAACTAAAGTATAGCAAGCTAGACCCCGTTGAATAACAGTTGTTTTATTTGGAAAATAAACATTAGTTGCAATAACATAAGAAATTGCAAGGCCAATGACCATAGAAGATTTATAGATGATTTCCTTATTCAGCATCAAGTAAACGTTGAGCATGTTCTTCTATCTGGAGAAACAGAGCAACCATTTATATCCCCTTACGAAACTTAGCCTAGAACTTTTCCGGAAGGGCTTCCAACTGATCAACTAGCAAAGAGCTTTCTAAAAATAAGAACTAGGTCAAATGCTCCAATTAAATGAACTTGTTCTGGACTAGTACGGTTCGCACAATCTAGGTTAAAAGTAGTATCATTCCCCAAAGCTAACATCTCGGTCTACAATGGATACATATCAATTAATGCAAGTGAACAAACTGATCGGACACAAGTAGTACTAGCAAAAGTTATGGAAGAGGAAACATAAGTAGAACCTTCCAAGATGGCCTCAGAAACTTCCTCTTTGGACACGTTTAGTGCTCTAAGCAAAATAGCAATGTTCTGAGATTTCTTGGGATCAAGCAAGCCATTCTCTTGATTTGTTGAAGAAGCAAGCTCCCTCTCCTTTGAGAGCGCAGTGTTTGTTTTGTTATACACAAACAGTGTCTCAATCATCTCCTCATTTAACCTACAAAAACCAATTGAAATATCTAAAACAGTTAATTGAGTTCATGATGCAGCATCCAAAATTTGACAGAGATATACAAAGTGGTCTGTGTTCTGGGGTTTAGGGTTTAAGGTGAATTTACTGAAACGAGCTTGACTTCAGCTGATCCCACACCATTTCGCGATCGGAACACATTGGGACTTTATCCCAATGCAAAGGCTTCAACTTGGTCCGAGGAGGCACGAGAGCCTGCAGCTGTGGCGGCGGTGGCGGCGCTGCCGGCAGAGGCGGAGGCGGAGGTGGAGGGGGCGGCGGCGCCTGCTGCTGCTCCGAGGGCGCGTAAGATGATGAGGAAGCAGACGGCGGTTTCCTCTTCGGAGGTGATGGCGTCAGCGACCGCAGCAGCGAGAGGCGCGGAGACGGCAACGGCGGAGGGCGGAGGCCCTCATCTCTAACGACGGCCGCGGCGGCGGAGGCGGGGGGAGGAGGAGGTGGCGGCGGCAGCTCCGAGCTCCGTGACCTGGCGGCGGAGCGGCTAGGGCTCAAAACGGTCGGGGGAGAGGAGGTGGTGGGGGAAGAGGGCGAGGAGACCGCGTTCGAGGTGGGATCCGACCCCGTGCTCAGGGTGGAGCTCCGAGACCCGCATTTCGCCGAGACGGCGCCTCTCCCGCCGCCGTAGCTCCTCCGCGCGCTCGGCGGCGGAGCCTCGCCGGAGCTCCGCTTCTCCCCTGCGGAGCCGCCCAACGGGGAGTGGAACTCCCCGGAGGAGGACGAGGAAGAGGCCCCCTGCCTGAACTGGCGCGGGAGCGGTGGGAGCGGGCGGAGTTCCGGCGAGCCCAACTTCGAGGATGCGGCGGCGGCGGCGGCGGAGGGGTCGGGGTCGGGGTCGGGGTCGGGGGGGCGGGGGCGGGAGGAGACGAGGGTGCCGAGGTAGAGGAACTCGGAGCTAGGGTTTCGAGGGGCCTGCTTGGGGGCGTCGGAGGCGGTGGAGCCGGGGGGGAAGAGGCGGAGGGCGTCGGAGCAGGGGGGCTTTGCGGCGTCGTCGGCGTCGTCGACGTCGGCGGAGAGGCGTCGGCGTCGGAGGTGGAGGAGGAGGGAGAGGGAGAGGGCGAGGAGCGCGAGGGAGAGGATGGGGAGGACGAGGGCGGGGACGAGCTTGGAGGCGGCGGAGCCATGGCGGCGGCGGCGGAGGACGGGAGGGGAGAGCAGGGAGGAGATGTTGGCGGGGAAGGTGGGGAGGGAGGAGGAAGCAACGGAAGAAGAAGAAGAAGAAGAAGAAGAAGAAGAAGAAGAAGAAGGAGGAGGAGGAGAGGGGTAGATCGGGAAGAAATGGCGAGCGTTGGTAGGGGTAGGGAGGGAAGAGGAAGGGTATTTCGGGAAGGTCGGGAGAGAAGGGCCCTGAGCCGGTGGGAGAGACGCAGGTGTGGTCGAAGGGAAAAAGGAGTGGTGTAGAACCCTACGGTTGTGAAATGAAGTAGTAATGGCAGTAGTAGCAGTAGTAGTAGTAGTAGTAGTAGTAGTGTACTCACCGTACTCAGTGTGGCTGCAGAGGTAGAAGCTGAAGCTGAAGATTAAGATGAAGAAGAACAAAAACAAGAGTTTGGTGAACATTGTTGTGCAGAGAGAGATAATAAGATGGGGAGTGAAATGGGGTGCTCAATGTAGTGCAGTGCAGTGTAGTGTGTTTTTTGGGGAGAGTTGAGCTGAGAAGAGCAGCAGCACAAGAGAGAGGAGGGAGAAGAACAGGAGAAGGTTACTTTTCGAAAAGACAACAAATATAAAAAAAAAAAAAAAACTATTTTTTTATACTTTTTTTTTTCTTGCTTTATTTTTTACCACAGTTGAGAACTGAGAAGGGTAATATTATCGGCGTGACAGCGCAGTGTAGAGAGAGAGACAAAGAGAGACAAAGGATGGATGCTAAATGCGCAAAATAATACAAAAAATAAAAGAGGCCATTTATTTAGATTATTTTAGTATCCATCGGAATGTGGAGAAGATACTAGATACGAGTTTGCCTCTTTCACACCAT
This sequence comes from Tillandsia fasciculata, assembly GCA_029168755.2. Lineage (NCBI taxonomy): Eukaryota > Viridiplantae > Streptophyta > Magnoliopsida > Poales > Bromeliaceae > Tillandsia > Tillandsia fasciculata. Next base: position 18,534,479 of record CM054946.1, on the reverse strand, counting down.
CCCTTTTGACCAATTTTTATTTTCTTTTTTATTAATAACCCTGCGCACGAGCATATATTTTAAAATCTTGATTTAAATTAGGTGTATGAATACACCGGGCGCAGTCAACAATTTCTGCGCGCCAAGAGCTGTTGCGCACCGCCCCGTACTCTGTCTGGTCTGCTTCGCTCCGTAGACCCGGTCTAGGCAATAGCTTTTACTCTGCGTACATTGTATTAAAGTGTGAACGCGAGCAGGGAAGTGATTAAAATTTTGGTATCTCGTGCAGAGCTGCGGCAGTGGACTCGAAGTTTACAAAGACCCATTCAATTATTTATAATGATTAATATTTAAAATATTTTAAATTTTAAATTTAATTATTTTATATTTTTAATTAAGTTTATTTTTAAAATAAATAACATGTTATTTTTTTTAAAAAAAAATTATTAATAATAATTATTACCTTCACCTCGTACGCCCCACCCTCCAAGTCTTATTACATTATTGTTTTGTGTATACAAATTTTAGATGTCGCAGTTCACCAATATAAAATTAGATGCTAATTTTAAAACATATACATTATAAATATAAGACGAGGTAGGTGCAAAAAGTTGTACATGTACATTTGGTGCAGGACATAAGTGCCGGGATTCGGGCACCAAAACATGGCTTCTTGCTTCAATTTTTTTGAAAATTATTATACGTAGAATTCTTAAATAAAAAAATTTATATCCTTTTCTCTTTCGTGTTTTGTTTAAATAAATTTATGTTTTTAGTTTTGTGGCGCGTATACAAAAACTAATAAATTAAGTCACGTAAAATCTCGGTAAATTATCGCTTAATTTCTGGTGCATAAACAAAGCTTAAATTGTTACAGGAGGAATCTCCGAAGTTTTCATCTTTCTAATTTATTACTGTACCATGTACGAGCTAATTCGTATCATTCAGAAGAAGCACGACAAATCACAAGCAGATAAGACTTAGATAACAATGTCTGGAACAAAAATTAAAGATCTAAAGAAAGTATAAGGGATATGGGGCCCTTCTCCCTGCACTCATAAATAGGAATTAAGTATACTGTGAGCATGTGAGGTACTTGGAGAAAAAGAAAAAACAAAAATTGATTGGTATGATCTCTAACATAAGAGTTGGCAAGAACAGTTCATAACATGAGTCGACGAAGTTCCTTCAACATTCACACACATTCGATTTTCGTGTCTAGCGAGAAACGCGTGCACACGCACACAAATTTTAGCCTCGGATTGATGGAGTTATTAATATCATCGACCGTTTAAATCATAGATTATGAAATAAACAAACAAGGTGACTGTTCTCGTCTGCAAAAGTAGCTCGCCAAATTTTTAAACAAAATCATTGCGGAGAAACCGAAGTGACTGAGAAAGTCCCTTCACTGATGTTGCTTTCTTAGTGGGCCCAGAAGCTGTGGCCCGGCCCACTAAGCACATAACTTTGTCTCTTTGCTGAGTGGGCTTATGCACCCCACATTGCACGTGGCCTTTAAGATACGGTTCTATGGGGGCAATGATGTTTCCAGATCCACATCGTGATTTTAATATTTTAATACTTTTAAACAGTAAATTTACTGTAATATTATGTAAAATAATATAAAATAATTATTATATTTTAAAAGTTTAAATTTTAAGAGAATAATATTTTTAATATTTCAATATATTTACCCTCCAATTTAAGATTTTACAAAAAAATTAATAAACTTTTAGTATAAAAATAAAATAAAATATTGATTTGATCGAACGTGATTGATTAAATTCTTGATGATTGGTATATGAAATTTTTAATAAGCTTCAAACAGGTTCAAAAATATTGAACTTTATACATATTCTTTTTTATATTTTTTTTCTCTACCCTTCAAATATTTCTATATTGTTCCATTATAATATAAAGCTGTAGAGTTTCATCCTTGTTACTATTCTCCGATATATATATATATATATATATATATATATATATATATATATATATATATATCCATTTTACTCAGGAATGTATACGGATTTTTTATTCTCTAAAAAAAATATTGATTTTATAAAATAAATCTATAAATCTCTTTTTATTTACTAGTTAATATATTTTTTTCTTAGTTTCTAAGAGTAAAATGGATGTATATATATATATATATATATATATATATATATATATATATATATATATATATATATATATATATATATATATATATATATATATATTAATGGTTACCTAATTTTATCATGTAATATATGTAGGGACCAATAAATTATTGGACCTAGAGTATCTTGATAATTGACTTATGGGTTAAATGACGGATGATTCTTTATAAAACATATTTTGATATTCTGAATGTTAATCGAAAATATAAAAAATAAATACATACGAAATAAAGTACTACGCTATGAAATTGAGGGAGGCAGCTATTTTTGAATATGTGGGAATTATTTCTAAAATCTTACATAAATAATTTATGGCATTCTAAGACTTACAGAACGCTCTCATGTGGGATGGTTATTGCTAAATATAAAAATATATTAGTCTGAATGAGCAAAGCTACATATACATTCAAAAATATGTGTATATTTTACATTTTATTCATTTAAAAATACCAGTTTTTTTATCAATTACTTTAAATTAATAGATAAACTTTATTTTATTCTTAAATAAATAAAATATAAAACATACATATCAAATAAAATACCTATAGCATTTACCAAACAAGACTTAAGATGATGGCGAAATATAAGATTGGCGGATAAAGTATTATAATTTAAAATTTTAAGAAGGTAAAATAAAATTATTAAAAATATTTAAATGGTAAAAAAAGAAAAGATTATTTTTATATGTGCCATCTTATTAGCCGTCCGTTCATGGATCCCCACTCCCGAAAACGATCCCACCCGTCCATCAACCTACGCTCACGATGGCGACACGTGTCTTAAGAGATTCGAACTCACTCTCTCCCCTATGCGGACTTATCCGTACGGCGGGAGCGACGGGGTCCGCACCGTGAGTCCTAATTTCGTCTCCTCCCTTTCCCTTCTTACCTAAACCCCCTTCCTTTTTAACTCCTCTATCCCCAATCTCTTTTTCTCTCTCTCTTTCTCTACATGAACCCTAACTCCCCGATCGCTAAAAAACAACGAAATTCGGGGAAAAATGGAGTGAAAATCCCACCTCTCCACCACCAATTGATCCCTCGACGTCTCTAAATCAACGCCGTAGCCCTCGATTATGGTGGGTTGGTAGAAATCGGGGCCAATTCGAAGCAATAATCGGATTCGGCGCAAGCGGTTTTAGGGCTTTTTTTTGCTTTCGATTCTGTAGTGGTTTTGAGGGTGGGAGGGGTTTTGGTGAATAATGGGGAAGAACCAAGCGTACAAGGCGATGCAGAGGGCTCGGGTGGGCTCGAGCTCGGCTGGGCCCGAGCAGATCGAAGACGGAATGGTTCGTACCCTTCCATACCATCGGAATCTTATGTTTCCGTTTACTGCTTTTCTATTTAGATTCTGATTGTGTTGTGTCTCTTTTAGAATTTACCTTTTTGTTGATTGGTAACGTGAATATTCTTTTGGGGCGCTTTTGCTTGCAGCAAAAGTAGTAATTTTTTAGCTAATTATTCATGACAGTGAGTTACAGATTAACCAAGTTGCATGTTTGATGCTTGTTGAGTCAATTAAGTGTCACCTTTGTTGGGATTTCCTTGGTTTCAGTTGTAAAACGTGGATTGGATTAATCTCATCGTAAACAATTTAAAGAGGTCATGCTATTGTTTTTTTCTTGTATAGATCAATATGGGAACCTCATTGTATTATTTGTGATCGAGTTTTAGTCTTTATATTTATTTATGAATTTGGTAGACCTTTTCGTAACTGAGAAGAAGATTCCAATTCGAGTCATATAGTTTTCTGTTTGATACCTCCATGGGAGGATTACAGTTTTTGTCGAATTCAGTTCAGATGTAGGATACCTATCCAGAAGTTTTTGCAACTCAATCATGTATGATGGAATCATCAAAGATTTGATCTTATAACTGGTTTTAGACAAGTACTGTCTCAATTTTTTGTGGAACAATTAGATGTTTCTTATTGGAAAAGTGAAATTTCCTTCTTATCTTTATTATTGGATCATTACAAGTTTTGTGTATCAATTACTTCTATCTAGTTGAATTTTTACTAAGAAGGACCGTCGCAGGCGGATGGTTCATTTCATTCACCAGAGTGGCATGCTGCTCGTTTGGCCAGCCTGAAAACATCTCACACCATAACATGGGAGGAATTCAAGAAGAAACAGAAGGTAATGCATCTTGGCTGGAGAATGCAGGTTTTATGTATTATTTAGGATGTCATTTTCCCCTCTACTGTTGTCTTTTTCTCTCACTTGTATTGCTTTTCTATTTCTATTTTTATCTTTCTTTCGATTCTAATTATGGCAAGACTGTCCTTTATATCATCTCACGACTTAGTTGTTGTGGACTCATATGTTGCAAAGAAATACATCATATAAGGATAGAAAGCAGTATGGAATCATATTATGTTTTGACAATGGATTTAAACCAACGTGCCATATGGACTCATTCTTGCAAAGAAAAGTTCAGTTATTTTTTTTGTGATTGGTACACGAGATGGAAGAAAATATCCATGTTAGAGGGGTGATAGAGGTTGGTGGTTTTTATGCTGCAGGCTCCAATAAGTTGGATATATATTTAAACACACGAAACAGTTAATCCAAGGCTAATAAGATTTCAGTGTTGAAAGGCTAGAAGTGTAAGAGTATCTTTTTGTTATTAACATGCTTAAATTACTGCCGCAAGAAGTTAGCATCTTCTTTAGTAATGTGGCAGTTACCTTGTTAGATATACTTTTTATCCCTCCTTTCAAGCTGTTCTATACTAAGTTACTTGATACACTAGATTGTGAGATACGATATGTTCTTTATCAGAGTGAAACTCGGGAACATTCGGCTGTGATGGTATTATCGTTATCGTGATTTCTCTCATATCCTGTTTGTCTTTAGGAAGATGAACTAAAGAGAGGTGAGCTGGAGGCTGACAAGGACAGAATGATGAGAGAATATAGAGCTCAGCTGGATGCCGAAAGGGCTCAGAAGCTTTCTCATGGAAGAAACCACTCTGGAAGGAAGTCCCATCACAAAAAAGGTAGATGAGAACTTAGTGAATTTCTTTTGCTTGGAGTCTCAGATCTTTTAAGTGTATAATGATTTTTATTTTCATAGCGACAGCAGAATCCAATTATCCAGCCTTCATTTGTTTGCAAATTTATAGAGAAAACTTCTGCTTCCGTGTCTTCTGCTTCCTACTTGTGCTTTTCTGACCATGAAATACCCCATGCAGATAGGAAAGATAAAGATTTGAAGAAACGCAGCAGCAGAAAGAGAAAGGTTCAATCCTTTTGCTAGTTTTTTGTTCCTGTGCTACATATACTGCTTCACGGAATAGCATCAATCGGTCACCTTTTTTTTTTTTACACCCCCTAAAGATCTAATATTTTGCTATTTTTTCGTTTTGGATTCCATCGACCAGTAATCTTAGAAAAATCTATTTTTTCCAGTATATGCTATTGAAGATTATTCAAATTAGTATACAGTTTGGAGGACATTTATTTTTATCATTCGCTGCATTTCTAAGTCAAGATTTTAAAAGGGGATGAGTAAATTTACATTTAGATATGCAAAAGGAAAGAATGGAATTGAATATGAACTATTGGTATGGGGAGTAGTAAGGATGAGATGGTATAACGAAGTAGTTTTTTGAGAGTTGGAAACCATTATGAAGGGAAAGAAATATGAATAAAAATAAGATTAACAGATTAGAAGGGTAGGACTTGCTGGGCTGGCTAGCCAAATGCTAATGCGAGTGAAATTGGTGAGCCTAGATAATACATTTTTTTGTCTATTATATTCTATTCCAGATACTATTGACATCATACATGGCATTGTGTTTGGTGGAGCAAGTAGAGGCTTGAAAAAAGCACTCTATGATTATGGAGCTCCCGCAAAGTTAAACTTGCCTAAAATATATCTAGCACTACCATGATCCTTTTATGCTTGTTCTGGATGGTAAAACTTCCGACTTGTACCAATTATTTGAATTGCATATTCATTTAGCGAACATAAACCTAACACAAATATGTTTAATGTCTTTTATGCTTGTGCTCTGATTCTTTACATTCGATGTGCATCTATTTGGCAGCAGAGGAAGTCATCCGAATCAGGTTCCTCTAGTTCATCATCTGAATCTTCGAGCAGCGATGATGAGGAGAGGGAATCGAGGAGATCCCGGTCGAGCTCCAGATCGAAGAGACGAAAGAGGGAAAAGAAGCACCGGTCGAGGGCCAAGCATTCCTCTAGCAGCGACAGCGAGGAGGGCGGTGGCGGTGGCGGCGGCAGCGGCGGCCCGGTGAGACTGTCCAAGTTCTTCGGAAATGTGAAGAACTAGACCTTTTATAATGTTTGCTTATATGGGTCTCCTTGTGTGCTCTTGGGAAGAGAAATTATTGGAGTTTATTTATTTCAATGTAGGTGGCTGTTTCTGTGTTCTAATTTGGTATGGTGGATTCGATAGCAGCATTGCCAAAATTTTCTGTAATGTTGATCAGCTAAATTGTCAGGCGTTTGATGGAGACAAATGCAGGACATATTGTCCCATTCGTGAAATTGATTTAGCACTTGAAAAGGTGTGCCAGTTATCCCTATTTATTTATCTGCAAAAAGGTAGGAAGTTATGCGATTCATTTATTTTTTATTTATTTGAAAAGAAATTCAATTATAACATGAAGCAATTAGGCTTCGTTTAATTTTTTTTTTATTTAAAACTAAATTTAATTATAATATAAAATAATTAGATTTCAAACTTGAAATGCTGGTAATTCAGTGTGCTTTTTGATTGGTTGTTTGTTTTTTTCCTGCGGGTAGTTAATGTTTTGGTTTTTTTCAATAAGTTTTATTTATCATGTAGCCAAAATATTTTGCCAGCTAATTAATCACAACAAATAAAAAACTGTTGCTGAGATAATCAAATTATACAAAATTAATGTTTAAAAAATGTCATAAGACAACATCGACGCTGAACGAGGCTTAAAGGCACACGTTATAATACGTTGAATGATACACTCCCGAAACAGTTCAGATGAAATTGCACTGTTATTAGAATTGTTGCGGTGGATTCTAACGATATGGCGAAAAGCTGCTACAAATTAGCAGCACATCAATTTATATGTTTTAGGCTTAGTGACCTGGTTGCAACACCGTCTCTCAGGAGGCTTCCAGATTTCATGACATCTCACAAAACATGTTCATCACTCACTCAGCTCCGATTCATTATAAGAAATCTAGAATTAATAAGCCAGAAGAGTGCCACAGAGTTCTACAGGTCCAAGACGATATACAGTCTTTTCGATCATACTGGTCTTTAAAAAGAAAAATTGCGAATTAAACTACAACAGCTGGAGACAAGGCCATCGACTCGGTTCAAACTTAAAACAAACAAAATTCTTCATGACCTAGAAACGAAACTCAAAAGCATCTTCAAACAGGATTGATCACTTCAAAATGTATATTCTTTACTCGTCATCTTCATCCCCATCCGCTGCACCAGCATTGAGGGTGTTCAATCGTTCGATGAGGCTAGCCTTTCTCTCTTCATATGAAAGTTTCTTCAAATTGTACCTATTAAGCAAACCGGCATCAGTTAAAAGCAGAAAACAAAAGGATGCATTAGCTTTTAAATGTTTGAAAAAGAAGGAATAATTCTAAATTTCCTTTCTGAAGATTTTTTCAGAATCACAAGGATGTGTTTTTACCTCTTATGCTCTGTTGGTGCCGGCTTGCTCGATTTCACCGGAGTGGGATCTGCACGAATGGCGGCGTGGACTTTCTTGTAAAGGCCTTCCATGTCATCAGGATCAATACCCCTCTTAATGTATTCGCTAAAATGAGATTGGTACTTCTCAGGCTCATCTTCCATAAGCATCTGGAGATTTCCAAGACAAATTAGAACGTTATCTAAACTAACTCAACGAAATTAACGGTAGCTCCTGATGAAATGATATATCCCCCCCACTGATAAAATTTTGTAGAGAAAATCTCCATAATAAACAAACACTCACCGCCCTAGTAATCATAGTAATGCATACACCATGCAAGATGACAAGATACTATTATGTCTTTGCATACAGAACAAAATATTAAAAACTAAATCATATAAGAGACTAGACGACTTAAAAACCATCTTAAATTCTATCATGGGTAGATTATTCAGATATCCCCATATCAACCTTCAACTATAAGGGAAATAGGCAGTAAATTCTACCCATTTCAGAGTTGGATTGGAGCCTGACAGTTGTGTCAGAAGACCCAACAATTCTACAAAAGTCAAAGAACGACAACACAGGGCGAAAAAAGAGAGAGAACTCTTGCAGTCTTACTCTCATGTATGAAGCAACATGGCCGCCAAAGATGTAGTTCCTGTGAATCTCCGGATCAAGCTGCTTATCATCCTTCTTAAAGCCAGCAAACCTCTTGTCGCTGTGAGGAATGTCAAGACCACCATCCAACGCTCCCTGAAGTTGTAAATAGTAACATGAGAAGCCAAAAGAATTAAAAAGGTTCCTAAATTTCAGATGATTAACCAGCCATCAAATTATGATAAATCAGGTTTTTGACTTAGATACAGTGATCTACATAAAAAAAAATATATGCCGGCTATGTTTTATTTTTTTTATAGAGCCATTTTGTCTGATGAAACCCATTTTGTTCCCTTCTGCATAATCTAGATACCGAGACATCAATTTCCAAAGAGCTTCCACTTTCATTTCAGGGGAATCTAAACATAACATAGAATTCTCATGATTGCTCCTGATGATACACATAAATGTCAGACCTACCACTAAGGACTCAAGTAAACAACGAGAACAAGTCAGAATAACACGAACCTTAAGAGCGCCGAACACACGATTTCCAGTGGTGGTCCTGACAAGACCGACATCAAGAAGAGCACGGAAAGGCCTCCTAGTTTCTGCTGGTTCAACAGAGTAGTCTTCGCCAGAAGCCTGCCAACAAGAAGAGAAAATATCAGTGGGCAGAGGAAAAATCTATTAAAGCTTCCTGTTATATAAAATTATCATGCAAAGTTTCATACCTCTACATTACCCTCGTATTCCTCGTCCATTTCAAGCTTTTTTAACACACGTCGAGCCAAGAGAAGTCCAGTACAATAAGCTGATATTACAGTAAAAGCACCAAAAAGACAATAGCATAAGCAGGCACATAGTAAAATAGAATAATAAAAAGGAGAAGATAAGAAATTTAAGGTAGCAAGTACCGGCAGCGTAATTACTAAGCCCAACTTCAAGCCCATAACGTGGCAGCTCGTGGGAATAAGCAGCTGCGAGGACCAAATCACCACAGATATTTGCAGAGATTATTTGTGCAATAATATCCTTGTTAGTCTAGTTGCAACTTATTAAGGATAATCAGTTGAGTTAGCAAACACAAGTGAAGCTATTCGGCGAAAAAAAAAACAATATGTGCAGGATACAAATCTGACAACAAATCGATATTTTGGTGTGGCATATTTGTTCTTGTCCTGATTAATAAGGCGAATCCTTGCTCGGTAATCCGTCTTTCCCGCTGGAAAAGGAAACATAAAAAGCGTAATTTATAACACTAACCTAAATAACAAATCTAATGCTAGAAACAAGTAAATTTAAATAACAACCTCTCCTTCTCTTGTACTTCACTTGAAAACGCTTGAAGTAAGCCCTACTCTTCTGGGATTTGACAAAAACCTAGAATGCAGATAAGTAATTGAGTAAACATTCTACAGCAAATCACAGATTTCAAACAAATCACACAAATTACTTAAAAACAAGGAACAAAACATCAAATTTAACAGTAGATGTCTCCTACAAACAACAGAATCACATCAAAAATTCTACTTTTAGAGGGAATAGAACATCGAAACTAGTAACTGCTTCAAAAATAAAAAACAAAAACAAAAAAACCCTATGATATTCAATATGTACAAACTAAACCGCCTAGTCCAAACGTTAGTTAATAAGCGAGCTCGATTTGTAGTTCTATAACCCTCGAAATCCAACCTAAATGGTTCTAAAACCCTAATTACAGATGTACACAAATCATTCATGAACTACAAGCTCAGATCACTGAGGAATCAAAGAAAAACCCTAGAAATCGACTCGAAAAAGGTTCTCGTACCATTTCGCTCCTCCTAGGGCTTCGCCTCCAAGCTCCGCGACTGCGATGGCGAAATCGGAGAAAAAGAAAGAGTTTTGCGATACATAAGCTCGACTCAGTTTATAAACCCTAAGAGTGAAATCGACGGCTGTGATTGCTTAGCATGAGTGGACGGTTCCGATTCAACGCGATTGGTTTGGCTTGATCCGAACCGGACCCGTTTCACATCCGATTCGCTCCAATCGCGCCCGCTATATACTCACAGTAGCTCTATTCTTCTATGCGCATCTTTTTTATCTCTCCCTATTTATTTATATTTTTCTATTTATTCCTATTTTTCTCTTTTTCTAATCATGGCATTTTTTTTTTTTGGCCATAGCAATGTAATTTATTATTTTTAGAAAATTCAATTAAAGCACATATTTTCAATAATAAATTTTACTAAAAAAAAAAAAAAAAAAAAAAAAAAAAAAAATCTCTGCACCGTATACACAACATCGGTGAAATGGAAGGTACCAAAACTGGGAGAGCGATTTTTGATAATCTATTGTACCACGAAGCTCGTCCAAGTACATTGAACCTTTTTTTCCCAAAATTTATACGTGAATTTACCAAATATTTTGCTCACCCTTCCTTTATCTCTTCCCCTGAAATGGAGAGGTTTTAGCCCTCGAAAAAGTCCACTCTCCTCTCTCTCTCTCGCTCTCTCTCTCCACGAGGATCGCCATGGCATCGCTCTCCGCTCCCGTCGCCTCCTCCTACTCCACCCGATCGCGATCGATCCGTGAAGCCCTTTCCCGTCGATCTCCACCCTCGTCTCTCCTCGCGGCTCGATTCCTAGGGCATAAACCCTCGACGATCGGGGGTGGTAGGGTCGCCGCCTCCGCTCCCTCTCCTCGCTTCGAGGTCGCGTGCGAGGCCGTCTCCGTGAAGCCCCCCACGGAGATCGAGGGGCTCAACATCGCCGAGGATGTCACTCAGGTATCGGAGAGTAGGAATTTTGAATGGATCAGAGTAGTTCGAACTAATCCGTTTTGATTCGACTGTGTGGTTCATCGAAGTTGTTATTTTGGTAGTTTATTGGGCACCATATAATCCATAATGTGCTAATTTCTTCTTCTTCTTTTGACTTGCTTGTCTCCATTTTAGCTGGATAGTAGATAATTCAATTTGGAACCATGAAAAACATCATTTTATATATTAGTCCGTCAAAAATGCTGCAAAAACTGTACGGGTAGGTGTTATAATCAGAATTTTTTCAAGTTTAGGCACCTGTTTCAAATAATATAGAGCTAGTTAGTAGAATTAGAACTTTTGAAGTTCACATACCTGGTCCAAACTATGACATAGTACAGGTACGGTCTAAAGTCTCTACTTTTTTTTCTTTTTTTTTTTTACTTATAAATCCACGTAACATAGATAAAATTTTTCTACTTGTTCTGCTATCCTGCTTATGCTCCACCTTTGAGAGACTTCACAATCAATCAAGTAAAGAATTCAGGATCTGTGTTTGAAGTTCAAATGAACGGAACGTGTGGAACTCATCCCTTTTTGCTTCTTTATGCTTCGGTGCTGCATAATAAATTAACTATGTATTTAGTTGTTTCATTACAGCTTATCGGGAAGACACCAATGGTATACTTGAACAACATTGTAAAGGGCTGTTCAGCAAATATTGCAGCAAAACTTGAGATTATGGAGCCTTGTTGTAGTGTGAAAGATAGGTAAAGGTTCCGTGAACTTTCATTGCTTCATTCCAACTGACAGGAACTGATTCTTTATATATTTACTTGATTTCAGGATAGGTTACAGTATGATAGCTGATGCTGAAGAAAGGGGTGTTATAACTCCCGGAAAGGTAGCTGAAAAGATCTACAAATATTGTCATTAGTTTTGTTGATGTACTTTTGAGTACTCATGTGGGTGATTTATGAGTATGGTAATTTTATTTCGCTGATGTGCTCTCCCTTCACAAAATAATGGCTTGCATACCATTGATGCCATCGTATATTACTTTGTTCTGAATATCTAAAATGTTATAGATAAAGACAGTTTCTTCACCCCTCTGAGCTTGTTGGCTTAGCTTTAATTATCCTTCATCCATAACTTGATCAGTTGTGTGGGTTTCGTCAGCTTTACTCCGTTGGTTCAACTATAGCTCAAGAGATAGCCATTGTTATGCTTATTGATCCTTGCTTACTGTTCTTAAACAGAGTATATTGGTGGAGCCAACAAGTGGCAATACAGGCATTGGCCTTGCCTTTATTGCAGCTGCTAAAGGTTACAAATTGATCCTAACAATGCCTGCATCAATGAGTATGGAAAGAAGAGTTCTATTCAAAGCTTTTGGAGCAGAACTTGTGCTTACGGACTCCGCAAAAGGCATGAAAGGAGCAGTTGATAAGGCAGTGGAGATTTTGAACAAGACGCCCAATGCCTACATGCTTCAACAGTTCGAAAACTCTGCAAATCCAAAGGTAATAGAGGATCTCCATTGTCTTACCTTTACTGCATGTCCCCTCTGAATGTTTCTTCTTATGTTTTTCTATCTGGCGTCCTTTTTCTGATTCAGATACATTATCAAACTACTGGTCCAGAAATCTGGGAAGATACCAAAGGAAAGGTAGATATTTTTGTTGCTGGGATTGGAACTGGCGGAACAATAACTGGTGTTGGGCGTTTTCTGAAGAAACAAAATCCTAACATTAAGGTGCCTTTGCCTCTTCTTATGGCAAATTTTGTGTTATATGGTTTCTAATTTCATATCCTTCGTGCTTATATTGCATTTTAGTTACTCAGGTTATTGGCATCGAGCCTGCTGAAAGCAATATACTCTCTGGTGGGAAACCTGGTATGTACTAAAATCAAATTTTGCTTGCCTGTTTGTCCATCTTTGCTTTTGTCCTTATGCCTGCTTTTATAATCAGGTCCACACAAGATTCAAGGCATCGGGGCAGGCTTTGTTCCAAGGAACTTAGATCTCGAAATACTTGACGAAGTTATCGAGGTTCAATTATGTCTAATTTTTCATTAATATTTTCTATTGCATAATTTAGGTCATTGCTTGGATATCAGTCTATAGTGAGTCTATATTGGAATCATTATGACTTGATGCTTATCCATTTTGTTGTTAAAATATATCATTAGCACTAGCAAGATCTCCTAACTGCAACTTGTAAATTGTGATCTTGAAGCACAAGTTTGCTTTGGTAGTTTCTCTGTTGTTCCATTTCATATTCTGCATCTAAGATGCACTTGCGATGCGTTACAAGTGCATCTAAGTGCATCTAAGATGCACTTGCGATGCGTTACAAGTTGGCTGTCTGTTGCTGCTTTTGCCAATTTAACATGTCTTGATAACTATATAATCCTGAAACTTGGTTATATATCTGGTTTGTGAGTGATTATGTTGTCCTCCGTTCTGCTTTTCTCCTTGTGAGGCTTTGTACAACACTATGAGGTTCGTTAGTGTTTGTGTCTCTTTTTGGTGATTGTTCGACTAAATGTGACCAGACTAAATGTGACCCTAACCAAGCTACCTTACATTCCTTCCCACCCAGCCGTGGCTTCGGACTCACAATGCTATTGTCTTATTCTATCTTTCTTACTGTATTTCAGATATCGAGTGATGAGGCTGTAGAGACAGCGAAGCAATTGGCTCTTCAGGAAGGCTTGCTGGTTAGTGATAAACAAAAGCTGCTTCTGACTGATGTTCCATTTTATTGTTTAGTTATATTTTTTTTGTTATTCTGAAATCCTTTGTCAAATGAAGTTCCCCGTTTGCATGCTTAATTTGCTGCTTAACTGGAAACTTCAAACATATGTTACTGTGTACTGTAGAGATGGCATATCTTTGTTTGATAGCAGTTGTTCTTATGTCTACTGAAGTAGCTAAAGCAACCCATGAACATTCTGTGTGACTGCGTCCATATCTTTGAGACTGACAAGCATGCTGAAGCTCAAGCTCTATGAAGTTTATGTAGTGAAACATCAAATAACTTAACATAAAGCATATCTGTAATTTTTATAGTCAACATTATATTCTTTTATATGAGGTTGGTAGTACTGTGGTCATTGTTCCCCATAACATATTGAGAAGGTATATCCACGCAGACGAGTGTTGTCAAGTGCAAATATGTCCAGTGCAAATACATTTGTAACCTTTAATTATGCAGTATACTTATTAAAGATGTTTTCCTGTTGATTTCACATCGGCTGCGTGCAGGTTGGAATTTCTTCGGGAGCAGCAGCAGCTGCTGCTATGAAGGTTGCAAAGAGACCGGAAAATGCTGGGAAACTAATTGCGGTGTGTGAATAATTATGAACCTTCTTTTAGAATACAATGAGTTAGTGGAGTCTTGCTTCAACTATGTGGGCATGATAAAGCGCATATTAGGTTTAGCCTAAAAAGCTTAGGTTCGGCATCCGATGAGTACTTTGCCGTAGTCTTTTTAACCAATCAAGAGGTTAGTGAGTTGCATCATTTTGTTTCATTTCGACTTAACATCCAGATTGTCTGGAAAAGGCTGCAAGAGATCAAGCTTGCAAATTCCATATAGCTTCCACTTTTTTCCGATCATTTCGTTCGAATGTACAAGGATTTTTGAACCCTACCACCTCCTGCATTTTATACGAACTTCCATGGGCGTGATTTGTTAAGTGAACTCATCCAGCATCTCTCTTTGGACAAGATAAATTATTTTAAGTAAATCTGGATACCCGTTTCTATAGCTATTTCATTCTTCTTAGTTCACAGACATGATTTTTGTCATGCGCACACCCATACACACAAAAGCAAGCGCTTACAATGCGTCGTCCTTTATAAAAGTTAGCTCGAGATTTTTAATAGAATGCTGTTGATCTCGAGATTAGGGAAATTTTGCAGCTTCTCAATAGAGCATGAACATTGTGCAGATTCATCTAGGATTAATGTTGATAACTCGAAAAAAATGTGCATATAAGCTCGCATGCTCTTCTTTTCTCTATATTCCAACTTTACATATTTATGCCTTTTTTGGTTGGTCTCAGGTTGTGTTTCCGAGCTTTGGTGAGAGGTACCTTTCCTCCGTCCTCTTTCAGTCGATACGCGATGAATGCCAGAAGATGCAACCCGAGCCATGATACCTGCTTTCCCGCGCAATTCCACACGAAATCTGTCCCTTATATTTTCCATTTTTGCGCACGAAATCTGCCCTCTAGATTTTCCATTTTTGCGCAATTGTAATTCAATGCAACAGCTGCTTGTTCAATAAATAAAAAGTGGGCAGATCATCTCATCTCTTTGGGATCTTTAACCTACTTCTTGTGATAACTTTTAAAAGAAAAATCACGATGTAACGAATGTTAAACCGTCGTGTCCCTCTTTTCGATCAAAATCGTCATTTTTTTTTGCTCTTTTTTCTAACCTGCTCACTGGACGTGCATATATTCGTTGATTTTTTGTTTACAAATTCTGGGTATTTCATTTTATTTTTTTCTTTTTGACGTTGAAAGAGTGATCACGCAAGTTACTTTGAAGGACTTGCACGGAGACAAATTAATTGTTCGAACCCAAAAAAGAGAAAAAAAATAAATAAAAAAAGTTTTCGAGTCATCTAACAATTTCAAACGTGTTTCGCGTGTTGGGGAAAAAGCTGCAACATTCCTGCTACACACATTGGCCATACTCCGTGAAAGAGATTCGAAAAGTTTGGTTATAGTAATGCAGTTACTTTTTTTTTTTTTGGTACGCGGTAACAATGTTCTGTTTCTTTATTAATGCCCACATTCTGAAATCGTTGGTTTTTTTTTTTTTTTTTTTTTTTTAAAGGACGGTTTCAGCGTGTTTAGACGTGCCAATTCACTTGCTCACACTAATCTCTCATATATTATATATTATTATTATTATTATTAGAAAAAGATAGTACACTATCTCATTCTCTCTGAAAATACATTTTATGGGTTGGCTACCTGACTTTACCTTTTTTTTTTTTTTTTTTTTTTGAAAAGATTGTAATCTTTAATAAATTATTTTATAAGAAGTAGAAATAAAATTTTAACTCTCAAAATAAAATTCTTAATTTGCTGTTTCTGATTCTGATTATCAAAAAAAGAAATGGCTAATAATACACCAAGTGATCAACCGTCTCTAGTGCAAGTGGTAAAGAATTTAGTAGTTGATATCCGAGATCCGAGTTCAAAGTCTAATTGCTTCATATTTCCAACTAAATTTATTTCAAAAATAAACGAAGCGGATAACATGCTGCATTTCTCTCAAAATAATAATAATAATAATAATAATAATAATAATAATAATAATACACCAAGTGGTAATGCTTGCTATCATAGACCTACTCTACTAGGTCAAGTAGCTAGGGTGGTCCTCAACAAATTAACCTCATCAACTATAAATAATACACCACAAATTAAGGCCAAAACCATGGTTTGGTTAGCCCATTGTACACATTTGCTATACAATTACTACAATTAGGGTTAGGTTTTTGACCAGGTCAAACCAATTCAAAGTCAACCCGTGGATTTCCCACCAAGTTTTTTTTTTGGCGCAGTATTAACCACTAGCAATAAATTAATAGCCGTTTGATGATGGAATGCGCATGATCAGAATATATATGTTCAGTTTAATTAACCTAATGATGATGAGAATGAAATGCACAATTAATGTTGTGCTATATTAAAAACCCTATATATGGGTTAACTTATTAGGCTATTAGTCCATGTGAGTAAATTGCGCTATTATATTCATAAAAAAAAAAAAAGAAAAAAAAAAGTTGAATTTTGTTTTTTTTTTAAATTTTTAATATTTATGATTTAATATAATAACATATTTTATCTACAAAATAATTTAATTTATAATTATATTTTTTATCCATGAGATATATATATATATTTTAAGTAAATTACAAAGATATATTGAACATAATTTTTATGTATCTAAATAAGACTTCGGCGGAGTTTCGTTGTGGTTAGCATGTACTTAAGCTCGACACACTGAAACTGCGCACTACAACAAAACTATACTATAGCGATATTTTTTAATATTTTTAAAATCTAAAAAAAAGTACCGCTAATAAAAATACCGACACTTATAATTAGCGTCGCTATATGTGTCGTCGTTAGGTTGTATAGCGACACATTATTATAATATGTCCTAAAAATATGTCCCTATAATTTAATTTTGAATATAAATAAAATATAAATAGGACACTTGTACAAAAATATTATAAATATATATTTTTATAACCTAATTTTATTATAGTAGGGAGACCTCAAACATTCAAAAATTATTCAATTGATCCCCGTTCGTTTGCACATCCGAGTATAATGATTTTTCTAGCCCCCAATTAAATCCATCTAATATTGCAATTAACCCTATTGTTAAAGGTCGTTTGATTTCAGGTTTATAATATTTTAAAAAAAATTATATATTTTATATTAAGAATGCTAAGTATATTACCTACTTATCAATCCCCTTGGATGAAAAATTATTATAAACTAGTATATTTTTATTAATAAATTACAAATAATTTTTACAATAAAAATATATTATTTCGGCAACTACACATTTTGAATTGAAATATAATAATTTAAATATTTTTAATAAAAAATACAAAGAATTATTGAAATATTATGAATTGTCAACCAATGGACCATTAATCTAAAATAGAGTACAATTTTTAATTATTGAAAATAGACAGTAAAATTATAAATGCATGTTACATAGATATACAGATACATCAGATGGAGGCTGGAAATAATTTTCTTTAAGATTAAGTTTTTTTTTTTTTTTTTTTTTTTTTTCTTGAGAGAAAGATACTTTAAAAATAAATTTGATTGTAAATATAAAATAATTAGACTTCAATTTTGAGTTTTAAGTATTAATCATAAAACACTTTGCCATTTGCATTAGTGATAACAAGAACTAAACATTTTCAAAAGTTTATAATCTCTAAATATTAAACTTACGAGCAATTATACAAAAATTGTGAATTATAAGCGTTGGCCAACTATTTTAAAAGCACTTGCTAATAAGAAAGAGGCACTTATTCATTGCATTTAAGAGCTCAACCACATAGTTCACGAGTTTTGACATGATTCAGTCCACCTGAATATTAAATTTATTATTTAATCTTTTGTCATTAGATATAGTATGAGCCGTAGTCTCATTCAATTTATTGAGCTCAATCCAATTCAGCCTATTAATCCTCCATGACTATTATCCCAAAGTAGAAAAGTTAGATCTATTTTCAGCTAATATTTTTTTCCTTCCATCCAGACACTTGATCGAGTCGTTAATGTAATATGTAGGAATCGGTCCCGCACTATATAATATTTGAATCGTAAGCGTTGGCTAATTATTTCAAAAGCATGTGCTAATAAAAAGAATAGACTCATCGTATTTAAAGTGTCAACCCGTGCGTTAACAAATTTTGATCTAACTCAATTTAGTTGTATTTATTATTGAATCTCTTGCCCTTACGTTAATTACGTACTATAGCTCAACTAAATTTATTGAACTTATTAATGACCTATGACGCACTAGTTGGGTTATTTATCCGTATGCTATACCTATATTGCGTGCTGATCAAACATGTGGACGGTGTTGTTGCCAGGTTGATTTCGAAATTTGTGGCCTGCGGTTCATTTAATTGAGTCCTCAAAAAGTTGAGTTAGTCGACCACAAATTTCGGAATCACCCTGGCAACACCGTCCACATGTTTGATCGGCACGCAATATAGATATAGCATACGGATAAATAACCTAACTATTTCGTCATAGGGCATTAATAAGTTGAATTCGATAAGTCTAATAAATTAAGTTGAGCTATAGTTTATAATTAACCTAATGGCGAGAGATTCGTGGATTGAATCAGATCAAAATTTGTTAGCTCGATGATTGATCGATCCTTTAAATGCGATGAATACATTCTTTTTATTAGTACATACTTTTAAAATAATTAGCCAACGCCTACGATTCAAAAATTGTATCAGAAACAGTGATGGGGGATCGATTCCTAGATATCACATTAAGGATGCAGGTGTCTAGATGGAAGGAAAAAAATATTAGCTAAAAATAGGTCTAACTTTCCTACTTTGGGACAATAGTCATGGAAGACTAATAGGCTAAATTGGGTTGAGCTCAATAAGTTGAATGAGATTACGGTTCATACTAGATCTAATGATAAAAGACCAAACAATAAAATCAACGTACGATGGACACGTGCACCCTTCTTATTAGCAAGTGCTTTTGAAATAGTTGACCAACGCTTACAATCCATAATTTCTGTATCTTTGCTCGTAAGTTTAATATTTAGAGATCATAAACTCTTGAAAATGTTTAGTTCTTGTTATCATCACTAGTGCAAATGGCAAAGTGCTTACTGTTTAGTACCCACTTTGACTAATTCCACCCTTTAGATCATATTATTCTATCAACCACTCACTAAATCATAGGAGATCACTATCATCCTATCCGCACATTCCTACATCTAAAGACTAAAAACTCATAAGTATCAATTACTTAATACTTTTATAAGTATAGAAGGTCAATTATATATATATATATATATATATATATATATATACTTTTATAAGTATAGAAGCTCAATTTTATATATATATATATATATATATATATATATATATATATATATATATATGGCTAAATTACAGAAAACCCCCCTCTAATATCCCGCTTTTCCACTTTACCCCCCTGTCATTTAAAAGTCGACAATCTGCCCCCTCGTAATTTCAGAAATGTCTTTAGGGGGCAACACCGTTAACGGATGGGGTAAAATGACGATTATGCCCTTCTCTTTTTTTTTTTTTTTTTCTATTCCGAAGTTTTTCTTTTTTTTTTTTTTTTTTTTTTTAAGGGATATTTTTCAAGGGTATTTTGGGTATATGAAATTATATTTTCAAAAAAACTGACGGTCAACTGACGGCGGGGGGTTATTGGACAATTCGGTAATTACGAGGGGGCAGATTGTCTACTTTTAAATGACAGGGGGTAAAGTGGAAAAGCGGGATATTAGAGGGGGGTTTTCTGTAATTTAGCTTATATATATATATATATATATATATATAGTCCGGCTACTATGCTTGTACAAGCATCAAGGAATTGGTGCTTATAAGTTTTCTACCGTTAGATCTATCCCTTTGACTAATTTCATTTCTTACATCATTCTATTTTATCAACCACTCACTTAACCTAAGGAGTCCACTATCATCCTAATCATACATATTTTCATCCAACGACTAAAAACCTATAAGCACTAATGACTTGATATTTTTAAAAGTATAGAAGCTAAATTATATATATATATATATATATATAGAGAGAGAGAGAGAGAGAGAGAGAGAGAGACCGGCTACTATATTCTTATGAGTATAAATCATTTCGTACTCATAAATTTTTCACTCTTTGATGAAAAAATGTATGGTTAGAATTATAGTGGTCCCCTAATTTTTATACTATTTCACCAACAATCTATTAAATCCTAGGAGATCGCTGTCATCCTAACCACACATTCCTTCATCAAAAGACGAGAAACTTATGAGTACGAAAGGATCTATACTTATAAGAGTATAGTAACCCTACTTTATATATATATAAGTCTAACTATAATGCTACCAATTAGCATAAAATATTTAGTGCTACTAAATTTTTCGTTGTTAAATCCATCATTTGACCATTTTCACTGTTTAGATTATATTATTCTATCAATTATTTACTAAATCTCTTTATTCAAGAGTCGAAATCCTAATATCATAAATAACTTAGTATTATTTATATTATAGTAACCTAATTCTATATATAGTATCCACCTAAGGCTAATCAATATTTTGGTAAGCGTTAATGAGAAGATAATTGATAATAAATTAACCAGAGAACTCAAGGCTTTCCCACTGGAACATTAATTAATTATGTGCTTCTCCAAATGGGAATATATATCTTGCATTGCTGTTCATAGTAAAAATAATCCAGGCGTTCAAATCTAACAGATTTTAGTTCGTGTTCACATTTCCATAATAACCTGCAGAGCTTTATTAATGGACCATAAAATTTATATCGTAACCAAATTATTGTGGTTTATACGTTCTTTTTGTAATTCCAAATAAAATCTTACGCCTAAAAGAAAACATAGCAGTTTCTGTTAATTAACTTTGCTCTTAAAACTCATCACAGTACCTTCTCATCTCTCCGACATTATTGGCCGTTATCACCACAAATACATACATTATTATTTTTTATTTTTTTAGAGAATTCTCACCTCTCCGATATTATTGGTCTTTATCACCATAAATACATACATTATTTTTTTTTTTTTAGAAAAAAATAATATGCTACTCACTTTATTTATTTTTAAAATAACTAAATTTTGAATTTGGGATCTCGAATATCAATCATCTTGAATATCAACCACCAAACTATTTATCACTTGCACTAGAAATGATAGATAAAAATATATACATTATTTACATATTAAATCAACCGTTTACACTTTGATCTAAGTCATATATATATATATATATATATATATATATATATATATATAAATATATATATATATATATATATATAACGATCTGGCCCAGGACTCAAACCACTGCCCAAAATGGTTAAGCCCAGTTATTATTACTAGTGTCCATGTCTCATATAAATCCAATCACAATTCCATCCACATTCGATGTGGAACTATTGGGGGCGACATCTGATGTGGGAGGGCGTCACAGACTCCCCCCGTTTAGGCCTGACGTCTCGTCAGCCCAAACACACTTGTCTTGTCTCGCTATTCACAGACTCCCCCCGTTTAGGCTTGACGTCTCGTCAGCCCAAACACACTTGTCTTGTCTCGCTAGCACTGTCATCTGGACCCAGACTCAGCCGAGACTCATCACACACTCAGACTCAGCCGAGACTCATCACACACTTTCGGCTGGTTATTGGCTCTGATACCAAATATAACGACCCGACCAACTAGCAATAATAACTCGTTGGGCTCAAACCACAGTCCAAAATGCTTAAGCCCTGAATTCAGACTCAGCCGAGACTCATCACACACTTCCGGCTAGTTATTGGCTCTGATACCAAATGTAACGACCCAACTAACTAGCAATAATAATTCGTTGGGCTCAAACCACAACTAGCAATAATAACTCGTTGAGCTCAAACCACAGTCCAAAATACTTAAGTCCAGTTATTATTACTAATGTTCATGTCTCATATAAACTCAATCACAATTTCATTAACATTCGATGTGGGACTATTGGGAGCGTCACATATATATATATATATATATATATATATATATATATATATATATATATATATATATATAGCTCGGCTATTAATTTGTTCAATTTGTTCGTTACCGACATCAAGAGAAATTAATTAACTCACGCCCCATGCATACTTAATTAGTGACTTTTAAACCATGTTTAATTAGTGTATAAAAAGGAGACCCTAATAATATTAATTTATTTTAGTAATTGGTGGAGTTCCAGCTACTTTGATCGTACATAGATTATATATATGTGTTGCTTTTTTCACAACTACTATATATCCAACTCTTCTCCCACATCTCTATCTCTAAAGCGACACTACTCTCTCTCTCTTCTCTCTCTCTCTCTCTCTCTACAACAAATACTTGTTGCTTGGCATTGGATTGCATGGCCACTAAAAGGTTAATTTTTCTCACATACCAAGTAATGCAATTGCATGGCTATGTCCAATTTGAATGGAGATACTTGAAGTAGTAACCGATGATGTTATTTTTATTCATGCATGTGTGTGTGTAGTAGATCAACATGGTGGTCGAAGGACACGGTGGCGGTGGTGACCGGGGCGAACAAAGGGATCGGTTTTGCGATTGTCAAGAGGCTCGCGGAGCTCGGTCTCACGGTGGTCCTCACGGCTCGAGATGTCGAGAAAGGGAAGGCGGCTGTCGAGTCCCTAAAAGCCCGAGGTCTCGACGTTGCCTTCTGCCGCTTGGATGTTGCTCAACTCTCGTCGATCCAAGCCTTCGCATCTTGGCTGTGGCAAACCTTTGGAGGACTGGACATTCTTGTGAGTTCTCTCTTTCTCTCTCTCTCTCTCTCTGTATAGAAAAAAATACACTCATCGCACTTAAGCACTCAGCTACAGCATCCTCGGACATTAGATTTCTTATTAGATCTCTTGCTGTTAAATTTATTATGAACTACAGCCGTACTGAACTTAATGGACTCATCCAATTTAACTTATTAGTTTTTTAAATTTATTATCACAAACTAAAAAATTAAATATATTTTAGCCGATAACAAATAGCCTAGATAGTAATACTGTTGCTATTGTGCATAGGACTAGCTAGTTTTCTTTCGGTGGTGGAGCGTACGTTGAGATAGAACTGAAGCACTCCAAAAATACCAAACTATGCTTTTGGTTGTACAAAATATAAACTCTTGTTTATCAAATTAATGCATGCATGCATCTTGATTTTCGAAGTTTGGGCATAAAGTACAAGAGCACCTAAAGTGTACTTTTTTTTTTTTTTTTTTTTTTTTTTTTTTAACCACGTCGGGGACTTACTCACTAGTATTAGTTTGCGGCTTGAGTCTTACTATATGTATATATAATTTGTCTGTTTTGACAAACAAAATCTAATTACGACTGAATTATGTAGTGCAAACTAAGAGAAAGTACAATTTCGTAGAATTATGATTTCTGACCGACTTTGATATCATGTTACAAAAATATTGATTAGATACGCAGCAGTGATTTTCTAGTAATCTTAAAACGAAATTGTGGAATTATGATTTCTGACTTTGGTACTATATTACAAAAATATTGATGTGGTAGGCAGTGTCTTGTAGTAATCTTAAATTGACTTTGTAAAATTATAATTTGAGACTGACTTTGTAATTATATTTTTTTGAGAGAAGGTAGCATGCTACCGCTTCATTCAAGATAAATTGAACTAAGCAACGTAATGAGGCAGCCAGGCCTCAGAGAGAGAAAAAAAAAAAAAAAAAAAAAAAAAAAAAAAAAAAAAAAAAAAAAAAAAAAGGCGTTTAACGACAGGATTCCCACGACGCGCGTAGGGTACGGATAGTATCAAGGAGTTGCTTCCCATTGGCCCTCTTGTTAGCGAAGATCCTATTGTTGCGCTCCAGCCAAATCGACCACCAAGTTGCGACAATGATTGATCTTTCTCTCCACCCGAGGTTTCCACCAATCCGACCGCAGTGCTCCCACAAATCACCCGCCGTGCTGCAGGAGTAGAGCAGCCGTTTGTGAGTAAGCTGGGCACCCAATAGCTGCCTGCTAGCTTCGCAATCAACCAGCAGATGGTCAACAGTCTCGATAGATGTCCCGCAGTAAACGCACTGATTATCCCCGGTCAAGGTTGTAAAGGCGAGGATGTCTTTTGTCCGGATCCTACCTTTCAAAGCCAGCCACATGAAAATCTTAACTTTCAGTGGTGCTTTCGTGGCCCAAAGCTTATCAAAAGTGCTGACCATAACCCCGCCGTCCTGCAGAAACTCGTAGGTCGACTTAACTGAGAAGGATTCCGAAGATTCCCACCGCCACCGAATCACGTCCTTCCCCCTGCCTGGAGATCTGGAAGATAGAATCTCCTTCAATTCTTTGATGATGGCACAGGAATGCTGTCGCCTGCGAGGAATCCCCGAGAGTATACGACTCCACTTCCACCCTCCCCTGCCACGGCACTCTGAGATAGTACCGCTCTTAACCGAAATGTCCCTGAAAATACCCGGAAACTGGTGGCAGAGGGGGGTCATACCGCCCCACTTATCCCTCCAAAGATCAATGCACTTCCCATCCCCTAACGAATAATGGGCCCCGCAATTGAAAGTGTCTTTAACACTCAGAACACTCTTCCACCAAAAGGAGAAAGGGTGAAAAGAAGCCCCTTCCCGGAGTGGCGTCCTTCTGGTATAGTAAAGGGTAGAAATAAGCCGCCCCCAGAGGTGGTTGCCGCCGCTCAACAGTTTCCACCACCACTTCGAAAGTAGGGCAGAGTTCATGTCGCGCAGATCGAGAATTCCTAGCCCCCCGTTTTTTCGGCTTCGGCAGGCTACCCGCCAGCTAACCAGACAGTTGCCTCCCTGCACCGAACTCTCCCCTTTCCAGAAGAAGGCTCGACGAAGGGCTTCCATGCGGTTGATAGCCCATTTTGGAGCTCGGAAGATTGAAAAAGCGTAAAGGGGCAGGCTAGAGAGTGTGGAATTCACCAGGGTAAGCCTGCCTCCTTGTGAAAGGAGCCTCGCCTGCCACCCCTCTATCCTTAATCGGAACTTATTGATGACCGCCCACCAGTCGTCCTTCGATAAACGTTTGCTGGAAAGAGGCAGGCCTAAGTATTTAATGGGGAGGTTTCCCAGCTTGCAACCGATTAGATCTGCCAACCTCCTCCCCCTGCTGGGGTGCCTACCGAAGTACAGGAGTTCGGATTTGTTCCAGTTTATCTTGAGGCCTGAAGCCCACGCAAACAGATGCCACATAAATTTTAGGTGGCGGACATCGGACCGCCTGGCCTTGGTAAAGAAAATTGAGTCATCTGCGTACTGAATGAGGGAAACCTGACACCCCTCCCCCGGCCCCATTCCTGAGAATAGACTGTTAGCCACTGCCCGATCCGTCATACGCGCCAACCCTTCGGCCACGAGGAGGAACAGGAGGGGGGAGAGTGGGTCCCCCTGCCTTAAGCCCCGTCTAGATTTAATCCATTTCGTGGGTGTCCCGTTGACTAACACTGCGACTTTTGCATTGGCGATGCACTGCTCGATCCACCCGCACCACCTGGGGTTAGCGCCCATCCAACGCATGACTTTGAAAAGAAACCCCCAATTCACTCTGTCAAAAGCCTTCTCGAAGTCAACTTTGACAGCAACGCATTCGGCTTTGACTTTGGACCCCCAGCTTACGAGTTCGGTTGCTGTTGCAAAGGAGTCGAGGATCGACCTGCCCTTCAGAAAGGCCGCCTGGCAGGGAGATATTAGGCCGTCCAACACCCTAGCGAGTCTGTTCGCTAGGACCTTGGAAATAATCTTCTGAATGCCGTTGATCAAGCTGATAGGCCTGAAATCTCCGGCGGTTTTCGCCCCCTCTTTTTTAGGGAGCAAGGATATGTAGGCGTAATCGATCGGCCCAGTGTTGAGATTCCCTACAAAAAGATCTTCGAAGATCCGAAAAATGTCGTCCTGGATAATCCCCCAGAACTTCTGATAGAACCTGAGGTT
This sequence comes from Tillandsia fasciculata, assembly GCA_029168755.2. Lineage (NCBI taxonomy): Eukaryota > Viridiplantae > Streptophyta > Magnoliopsida > Poales > Bromeliaceae > Tillandsia > Tillandsia fasciculata. The sequence continues at coordinate 18,508,035 of CM054946.1, read as the reverse complement.
GAACCCGTCTGGGCCGGGAGCCTTGTCACCACCGAGTTGAAAAACCGCGCTCTTGATTTCCTCTCTGCTAAATGGTGCCGTTAGAGCCCCCGAAGCTAGGGTTGGGTGCTCTCGAAAAGGCCGCTCCAGTCTCCAGTTAGATCTGTGTTATTACCAGAAGGGGCGAACGCCTCCTTAAACTTGCTGTAGAAATAATCTCTCTTCTCGCTCTCCTTGCGGATCCTGTGGCCGTCGTCCTCGACGACTTCGATAAAGTTTCTTCGTCTACGCCCATTCGCCACTGCATGAAAGAACTTGGTGTTGCCGTCCCCGTTTTTGAGCCAGTGCTGCTTGGCCCTAGACTTCCAGAGGGCTTCCTCCTCGGCCGCGGTAGCTTCTAGTTGTAGTCTAAGACTGCGTCGGCGGTCGAGAAGCCCTGCAGTGAGACCGGATGACTCCTCCAGGAGATCCAGTGATTGGATTTCCTTAGCTAGGTCCGACTTGGCCTTAGAGATGCTGTGGAAGTAATTGGAGCTCCATTCCTTGAACCTGGCCCTGCAGTGCCTGAGTTTCGCATTAAAGGAGAGAATGCACGACTGATACGTTTGGTTCCCGGCAGCTTCCGCCCACCACGTCGGCATACGGGTGTTGAAGTCCTCCCGTAATAGCCAGGCATCTTCGAATCTGAATTTCCGGGGGGGGAGGTACCCGCCGGTCGAGAGGCGTAACGGCGTGTGATCCGACGTGACTCTGGGAAGACCTACCACCTTGCTGAGGGGGAAGGTTTGATCCCACTCGACCGAGACGAGGTGTCACGCCCCGGAACCCGGGCTCGTCTACAGATCCGCCGTGCACACGGAATTTCCCGCGTACACGAAGCGCTGGTAACCTGCTCAGATATCAAATGTATAATAAAAGAGCATAATACAGAGCTGAAATAGAAGAACCACATAGTATCTCAGACTGGAACTACAAATACAGCTGTAATATGTACAATAATCTCCCAGCTCACTAAAATAATACAACCAGCTGGCTAAGCCAGACCCAAAATAAAAGGAGAATTCACAGTCTGAGTGAAGGGTACAGTGTCTATCTACAGCTCTCAGCCTCCCAGGAGATCTATTCAGCGATCCCCTTACCTCGATCAGCTGCCGATGGCCTAGCAGCTCCCGCAGATGACTCTGCAAAATAAAGGAGAAGAAAGAAACAGAAAACAATAATGGGGGTGAGAACTACCAGATAAACCAGCAGCCTCCCCTAGTGGGTAAAACCTCAACTCTGACGCACCCACTAGGACTACTAGAGGCAAAAAGGGGAAGTGGTAGATAAAAGATGCTGAAACAGGAAAACTATCACTACTATGCTGTCAAAACTGTATGCATGCATCAGAAAATAGTATCTGACCAAATAAACCCAATCTAGTCACCAGTAATCACTGGTACTGCCTGCTCAGCGGAATCTGCACACACGGCTCGAAACCGCGGGATCGGCTCACACGGCTCGCATCCCAACATAAGTATCAGACCGGCACACACGGCTGGGTCCGAGAAAGCACACCTCCGGAGTGGCACTCGAGGGGAGCGACCCACACGAGTAAAATATCTCTGTCATCAGTATCACAAGTATCTCTGTAGCACATGTCTCAATATAGCAGGACTGGATCATAACCATGATCAAAGTGGGAAACTCCATCCACTATGGAAACCCAATCCCCAACTGATGCAATAAATAAACCAAACTCAACCCCAATCTGATGCAAGGATAAACATCTGGTCAACCGCCTACTGTCCGCGGTCACCGCAATACCCCACAAGTCCACAATCTAGCACAACCTTGGCTACACTATCCCAAACCCCTGCTCACACTTGAGCAACAACATATGAATGCAAAGGACAACAATGAAACATGTTCAAATCCCAATATGATAGTGTAGCAATGAATAGTGGCCTTACCTGATGTCCGGGCATGCATGCAACTGTCTTTATTTTTAAAAGTTGTAAAATAGTGTCAAAGGTTTAAAACAATTGATTTACTGATAAAAGTCATTTGCATGCGAGATCATAGCCTTTGTCTCAATCACAGTGTCCCAATATAAGTCATCATATCATTTGTGGGGTTATATTAAATTTTAGGGGAGTTTGTCCCAGCGGTCCTTGTCATTTGTCATATTAATTTGTCCCAATGGTTCTCATTAATTGTCCTGTTAGTAGTCCTGTTAGTAGTCCTGTTAGTAGTCCTGTTAGTTGTCCCAATGGTTCTCATTAATAACCATGTTACTTTGTCCCAATTGTTCTCGTTAATTGTCATATTTTAGGGGATTTCTAGTAATCCCAGTGAGCTTGTCAAAAATGAGGTAAGCAACAACCGCCCACCTCGAACAGCTCAAACAACACCCCAGGTAGTCTCCTGGTTGTCCACAGTCCTCAAATCCTGCAAATCAACGCTCCCGGTATAAATAACTCCCAAAAAGTACAATATTAGACAGCACGGGAAAAGAGGAATTTTTCACCTCTAAAATGAGCTCCTAAAATCCCAGAAAAATCACGGTTGCGTTCCTCGCGAAGAGTAGATCAAAATCGACTCTTTAAACGCCTCGATCTGATGCTCCTACGTCAAGATAAAAATCGGAGAAGTCGGTGCTGTCCAAAAACCATCACAGTAAAAAGGGGGGTCAAAGAGGACCTTAAAACTGTGCCAAAAGTACGAAACGGAGCAAAATGATCAATACGGAAATCGAAGCCCTACCTCTTACGGTCGCGCTGTCGCAAAAATCGTCCAAAAATTCCACCTGGTTAGCCCGCAGTGAATTTTCGACGGAACTGCGACGGGAAATGGGCCTAAAAGAAAAATCGTCGCAGTGCGCCGCGTCGCAGATATCTCACTATCTGTAACTCCTAAATTCCTGAGATTCTAGAGAGAGAAAGAAGAGAGAGAGAGGAACAACTTTCATATTCAGAGTTTTCTCTGATTCTCTCTCCTTGGCACGCAAATCGAGGTGAATGAGAGGGGGTGAGGGGCTCTTATATAGTGGGCCAAAAGGAATATTCCCACACGGGATCAGATCCGAACAGGAAACACCAAACTGACCAACCAGGCGCGCCACGTGTCCACAAAACAGGAAACAGCCCGTGCAGGGCCAATGGATTTTGCCACGTGGCCACGTGGTCCATGTGCCTGGTCCGCGCTCCGGGTCTTCCGGAAATTGTCGGCCTACGGGATGGTGCCACGTGTCACCATCTAGAAGCTTCTAGAAGCCGGCCATCCAATGGGAAGCTGCCACGTGGCAGATGGAATTTTCGGTGCACCCGGTGCACGCCAGCCGTGGACCGCGCACCCGAGCGCCTGCTGCCCGCGCCTGCCCGCGCTGCCCGCGCTGCCCGCGCCGCGCGCCTCCGCGCTCCGCCGCTGCCCTGCCGCTGCGCCGCTGCCCGCCGCCGTGCGCCGCCGCCCGCCGCCGCTCGCCGGCGGCCGCCGCCGGCCGCCGGAACAGTAACTCCGGCATGAACAGTAATTTTTGCCGAAAAAATAAAGTGAATATACCATTTCGACCGTTTTCGCGCGCTGAGTCCGATTCCGCGTCCGTTTCGCCAAATTCTCATCCGAAATTTTGGAAAGGCTCCCGAAAATCCCGTTTGCTCCGATTTTCGCGCAGAGTCAATTAAAAATATCCAATTTCATTTCTACAAGCTCCGTTGCACTGTACAAGCTTCCCGCAGTCACTGTTTAATGTTGCACAGTTCCTGCGGAAGTCCGGATCATCACATCCTCCCCCACTAAAAAGAGTTTCGTCCTCGAAACGAGACTTAACAGTAATCCTCAGTCCGATGTCTCGAATAAGTAGGGGTGAGCATCCCTCATCTCCGACTCGAGCTCCCATGTAGCCTCGCGCTCGTCATGATTGCTCCATTGGATCTTTACATAGGGAATGACCCGACTGCGCAATTCTTTTACCTCTCGATCCAGAATTCGCAGTGGGCGCTCCTCATACCTCAAATCCTCGCTGATCTCCAGCGGTGTGAAGTCGATGACGTGCGATGGGTCGAAGACATACTTCCTCAAAGTAGAAACATGAAATACATTATGGACACCAGCAAGCCTCGGAGGAAGTGCAAGTCGGTAGGCAACTGGCCCGATACGCTCCAATACCTCAAAGGGTCCAATGTATCGGGGGCTAAGCTTCCCACGAATGCCGAATCTCCTAATTCCTTTGGACGGCGAGACTTTTAGGAATACATGATCTCCAACCTGAAACTCTAAGTCTCGTCGCCGAACATCGGCATAACTCCTTTGTCGGCTCTGGGCGGTCTGAAGATGCTTCCGAATCACTCGGACCTTCTCTTCTGCCTCTATCAAGACATCTGGTCCCAAGGTCCGCCTTTCGCCCACGTCACTCCAATAAAGCGGTGATCGACACTTGCGTCCATACAATGCTTCAAACGGAGCCATCTGGATGCTTGCTTGAAAGCTATTGTTGTACGCAAACTCAGCTAAAGATAAGTGTCGAATCCACCCTCCGCCGAAATCCAAGACGCAAGCCCTAAGCATGTCTTCCAGGATTTGTATCGTCCGCTCTGACTGCCCATCCGTCTGTGGATGAAAAGCTGTGCTGAACCTGAGTTCAGTCCCCAAGGCTGTTTGCAAACTTTTCCAGAAATGCGAAACAAATCTTGGGTCTCTGTCTGATACAATGGAGGCTGGTACTCCATGTAATCTCACTATCTCATCCAGATATAACTGGGCTAGCCGGTCAAGTGGCCACGTAGTCTGCATGGGCAGAAAGTGTGCCGACTTGGTAAGTCGATCCACGACTACCCAGATAGCGTCTGCTCCTCCCTGTGCCCTAGGGAGTCCGACCACGAAATCCATCGTAATGTGGTCCCATTTCCACTGGGGAATTGGGAGACTCTGTAACTTGCCAGCTGGCACTCGATGCTCAGCTTTCACCTGCTGACAAGTTAAACACTGAGCCACAAATCTCCCAACATCCCTTTTCATGCCTTTCCACCAGAAATGTGCCTTGAGGTCCTTATACATCTTAGTCCCACCAGGATGTAGGGTATAAGGTGTATAATGGGCCTCTCGCAATATCTGCTCTCGGATTTCTGCATCCGCTGGCACACATGCTCGGTTTCTGTACCTTAGTACTCCCGAGGCATCTACCGAAAAGTCCCCAGACTGATCACTCGGAATTTGATCTCTAATCCTGGTCAAGTGGGGGTCCTCACTCTGTTTCTCTCTGATCCTGTCCAGCAAAGTGGGCTGTACGACTAAAGATGTCAGTCTAGCAGAGACCCCAGGGGACACAACCTCTACCTCGAGCCGTCTCATCTCTTCTAATAGCGGTGTCTGGTCTGTGATCATCATAGACAAACTTTGCACCGCTCTCCTACTCAAGGCGTCAGCAACCACATTAGCCTTGCCTGGGTGGTAGAGAATATCTACATCATAGTCTTTCAATAGCTCTAACCACCTACGTTGCCTTAAATTCAACTCCTTCTGAGTAAAAAGGTATTTTAGGCTCTTATGGTCGGTGTAGATTTCACAATGCTCCCCATAAAGGTAATGACGCCAAAGTTTTAGTGCAAACACTACAGCAGCAAGCTCCAAGTCATGGGTAGGGTAATTCTTCTCGTAATCTTTGAGTTGCCTTGATGCATAAGCAATCACCCTCCCTTCTTGCATCAACACACAACCAAGCCCACTGTGTGATGCGTCGCTGTAGATCACATATCCTTTCCCCATAACAGGAAGGGACAGGATAGGAGCGGTCATCAATCTAGTCTTTAGCTCCTCAAAACTTTTCTGACAATCCTCACTCCAAATAAACTTCACTCCTTTACGCGTCAAGCGAGTGAGGGGTGTGGAAAGCTTTGCAAAGCCTTCCACAAACCGACGGTAATACCCAGCTAAACCCATAAAGCTACGTACCTCAGAAACCGTCGTTGGTCGGGGCCAATCCCGGACTGCCTCAATTTTCGCCGGGTCTACCGCTACACCTGCGGCGGAAATCACATGGCCCAAGAAAACTACCTCCCGAAGCCAAAACTCGCATTTTGCCAATTTGGCAAACAACTTCTTCTCTCGCAGAAGTTGCAGCACTATCCTTAAGTGCTCCTCATGCTCAGCATCACTTCGGGAGTAGATCAAGATATCATCAATGAACACTACTACGAATCGATCCAAGTATGGGCGGAAGATTCGGTTCATTAAATCCATGAATGCGGCAGGGGCATTAGTTAGCCCAAAAGGCATAACTGTAAACTCATAATGCCCGTACCGTGATCTAAATGCCGTTTTCGGAATATCCTCGGCCTTCACCTTCAACTGGTGGTAACCGGATTGCAGATCTATCTTAGAGAAGACACAAGACCCTTGCAGCTGATCAAAGAGATCATCGATGCGCGGCAAAGGGTACTTGTTCTTGATGGTCACTTTATTTAATTCTCTATAGTCCACACATAGTCGAAGTGACCCATCTTTCTTCTTTACGAATAGCACCGGCGCTCCCCAAGGCGATACACTTGGCCTAATAAAGCCCTTATCCATTAAATCCTGGAGTTGCGCCTTAAGCTCTCGCAACTCAGCCGGTGCCATCCGGTAAGGAGCCTTTGAGATTGGCGCAGTTCCTGGAACTACGTCAATCACGAATTCGATTTCCCTATCTGGCGGCATGCTAGTCAGCTCAGGTGGAAAAACATCCGGAAACTCACGGGCAATAGGGATATCCCCGAGTCCCGGCGCCGCCGTAGGCCCCTCAACAACACTAGCCAAAAAGGCTACACATCCTCGATGGATCATTTGCCTCGCTCGGGAAGTCGAAACCATAGAGGCAAAGAAAGCACTCTGACATCCCCGGTATACCAACATCTCCTGGCCTGGCTCTCTAAAAGTGACGGTTCTTGCGGCACAATCAATAGTCGCAAAATACCGAGCCAGCCAGTCCATTCCGAGGATCACATCGAAGTCCTTCAGCTGTCTCAAGACCAACAGGTCTGCTGGCATAATCCAGGACTCGATTTGCATCGGGCAGGACCAACAACACTCTTCCACGTGCAAGGTGTGATCGGGAATCTGAACCTCTAGCGCACGTGGCAAAAGTCCTACCTCTAACCCATGTAATGATGCAAATGATCTACTAATAAAAGAATGCGATGCTCCAGTATCAAACAAGGTACGAGTCCTAATGTCAGAAAGTAAGGTGATACCTGCCACCACATGGTCTGCTGCCGAAGCGTCCTCTACTTGCGCAGCATACACTCGCCCACTCTGAGCTGGAGGGCGATAATCCGTGGGATGGGAAGAAGATGGTCTGCTTGCGGGCCGCTGAGCTGTCGACCGCTGCTGCGATGAAGATGGAGCAGATGCTGAAGAAGGGGTGGTGGGGGCGAAAAGGGGCACGAAGCTTGAATGTGCCCGGGCTGTCCACATCTATAGCAGCGACCCCACCGCTGGTCGCAGGTGTTGGAAAGATGCTGACCTCCGCAGAAAATACAATTGCCGGGGGCCCGTGGCTGTCGTGATTGCTGTTGAGACTGCCGCTGTCGCTGAGGCTGCCGCTGCGACCCACGCTGCGACGACTGTGATCTCTGCTGCCGCTGCTGGTGCTTCTGGGATCCACCAGGCCCTCGCCGCTCGGACCGTCCTTGGCCGGGGAACTGTGGCTGCGGCGGGTGGTCGTGGGAACTCCAAGATTGTCCCCCAACCTCCGGTGCTGGTCGTTTCGCCCCCGGATCACTACGGGAGCTGGAGCTACCTCTCCATCACTACCTCCCCGCACTCAACGTAGAGTGCCTGCTCCATCGAGGCTTCCAAGGTCTGCAACCTACGCGAACGAACTAATTGATAAAGGTCTCGGCGCAACCCTCGCTCGAACATGTAGATCCGGTGCGCCTCGTCCCTGGCCACGTTCGGTACACATGCCAACAATTGATTGAAATTGGCAATGTACTCGTGTACGGGCCGATCTCCTTGGCGGAGGTTTCTCAACTGTTCCTCCAACCTCTGCCGGACGCTTTCCGGAAAGAAAGCCCCCAGAAGGAGATTGCGGAATTCCGCCCAGGTCAGGAGCTGAGCCCCAGGCGGACCAGCCGGTCGAACACGCCGCCACCAAGCTTCGGCGTTGTGTTCCAAAAAGTTCGTTGCCAAAATTACCTGATATCGATCCTCGATAAATAACGTCTCAAAACGTCGCTCCATCGCCGTGATCCACGACTCTGCCTCCCACGGCTCTGTACTTTGCCCCGAAAAATGGGGTGGGTCAAACTGGCGAAACCTCATCAACAGGTCCACCACTCCCCGCTGTTCTGTCGGGGTCAGAGATCCTGTCAGCCCAGTTGGCTGTCCACCAGTACCCCGAGCAATAGGGGATGCCGGGGTTACCGGTACAGCTGGCGGATTCACAGCAGGGGAAGAAGGTACGGGAGAATTCTCCGGGGGTGCTACAACAGGCTGCGCCCTCTGTTCTAACATCTGCGTCAGCCGGCTCATGGCCTCCTCCTGACGCCGAACAGCTTCAGACATCTGGGCCATCTGAGCCTGCAACTCTTGCACCTCACTCTGCTGGCCCTGCTCGGACCCCTCCGGATCGGACTCAGGGGAATCCGGCTGAGAACGGGTCAACATCCTACGTCGCGGAGGCATCCTATCACAAGAAATCACACTCAGTATCAAACCCCACACGACCCAATCTAGCGAAAGTCAAAGACATCCCCCTATTTCTGTGACTTTATGTTGTCTGCAGCCAACATAACTGTACACCAGAAATTTGGGTATGTCGGTCTCTCTTCTCTCACTGGGAGAGTCAACCAATAAATCAGCGACTTTCGCGAAATGTCACGTCTCTCATGCCCTATTATCCTAGGGTCTGCCAAAAGCCTAGGGTTTCCTAAGTCCCAACTGAACTATCCCTAAGCTCTGATACCAACTTAATCTGTCACGCCCCGGAACCCGGGCTCGTCTACAGATCCGCCGTGCACACGGAATTTCCCGCGTACACGAAGCGCTGGTAACCTGCTCAGATATAAATGTACAATAAAAGAGCATAATACAGAGCTGAAATAGAAGAACCACATAGTATCTCAGACTGGAACTACAAATATAGCTGTAATATGTACAATAATCTCCCAGCTCACTAAAATAATACAACCAGCTGGCTATCGCCAGACCCAAAATAAAAGGAGAATCCACAGTCTGAGTGAAGGGTACAGTGTCTATCTACAGCTCTCAGCCTCCCAGGAGATCTATTCAGCGATCCCCTTACCTCGATCAGCTGCCGATGGCCTAGCAGCTCCCGCAGATGACTCTGCAAAATAAGGGAGAAGAAAGAAACAGAAAACAATAATGGGGGTGAGAACTACCAGATAAACCAGCAGCCTCCCCTAGTGGGTAAAACCTCAACTCTGACGCACCCACTAGGACTACTAGAGGCAAAAAGGGGAAGTGGTAGATAAAAGATGCTGAAACAGGAAAACTATCACTACTATGCTGTCAAAACTGTATGCATGCATCAGAAAATAGTATCTGACCAAATAAACCCAATCTAGTCACCAGTAATCACTGGTACTGCCTGCTCAGCGGAATCTGCACACACGGCTCGAAACCGCGGGATCGGCTCACACGGCTCGCATCCCAACATAAGTATCAGACCGGCACACACGGCTGGGTCCGAGAAAGCACACCTCCGGAGTGGCACTCGAGGGGAGCGACCCACACGAGTAAAATATCTCTGTCATCAGTATCACAAGTATCTCTGTAGCACATGTCTCAATATAGCAGGACTGGATCATAACCATGATCAAAGTGGGAAACTCCATCCACTATGGAAACCCAAATCCCCAACTGATGCAATAAATAAACCAAACTCAACCCCAATCTGATGCAAGGATAAACATCTGGTCAACCGCCTACTGTCCGCGGTCACCGCAATACCCCACAAGTCCACAATCTAGCACAACCTTGGCTACACTATCCCAAACCCCTGCTCACACTTGAGCAACAACATATGAATGCAAAGGACAACAATGAAACATGTTCAAATCCCAATATGATAGTGTAGCAATGAATAGTGGCCTTACCTGATGTCCGGGCATGCATGCAACTGTCTTTATTTTTAAAAGTTGTAAAATAGTGTCAAAGGTTTAAAACAATTGATTTACTGATAAAAGTCATTTGCATGCGAGATCATAGCCTTTGTCTCAATCACAGTATCCCAATATAAGTCATCATATCATTTGTGGGGTTATATTAAATTTTAGGGGAGTTTGTCCCAGCGGTCCTTGTCATTTGTCATATTAATTTGTCCCAATGGTTCTCATTAATTGTCCAGTTAGTAGTCCTGTTAGTAGTCCTGTTAGTAGTCCTGTTAGTAGTCCCAATGGTTCTCATTAATAACCATGTTACTTTGTCCCAATTGTTCTCGTTAATTGTCATATTTTAGGGGATTTCTAGTAATCCCAGTGAGATTGTCAAAAATGAGGTAAGCAACAACCGCCCACCTCGAATAGCTCAAACAACACCCCAGGTAGTCTCCTGGTTGTCCACAGTCCTCAAACCCTGCAAATCAGCGCACCTGGTCAAAATAACTCCTAAAAAGTACAATATTAGACAGCACGGGAAAAGAGGAATTTTTCACCTCTAAAATGAGCTCCTAAAATCCCAGAAAAATCACGGTTGCGTTCCTCGCGAAAAGTAGATCAAAATCGACTCTTTAAACATCTCGATCTGATGCTCCTATGTCAAGATAAAAATCGGAGAAGTCGGTGCTGTCCAAAAATCATCACAGTAAAAAGGAGGGTCAAAAGAGGACCTTAAAACTGTGCCAAAAGTACGAAATGGAGCAAAATGATCAATACGGAAATCGAAGCCCTACCTCTTACGGTCGCGCTGTCGCAGAAATCGTCCAAAAATTCCACCTGGTTAGCCCGCAGTGAATTTTCGACGGAACTGCGACGGGAAATGGGCCTAAAAGAAAAATCGTCGCAGTGCGCCGCGTCGCAGATATCTCACTATCTGTAACTCCTAAATTCCTGAGATTCTAGAGAGAGAAAGAAGAGAGAGAGAGGAACAACTTTCATATTCAGAGTTTTCTCTGATTCTCTCTCCTTGGCACACAAATCGAGGATGAATGAGAGGGGGTGAGGGGCTCTTATATAGTGGGCCAAAAGGGAATATTCCCACACGGGATCAGATCCGAACAGGAAACACCAAACTGACCATTCAGCGCGCGCCACGTGTCCACAAAACAGGGAACAGCCCGTGCAGGGCCAATGGATTTTTGCCACGTGGCCACGTGGTCCATGTGCCTGGTCCGCGCTCCGGGTCTTCCGGAGGTTTGTCGGCCTACGGGATGGTGCCACGTGTCGACCATCTAGAAGGTTCTAGAACCGGCCATCCAATGGGAAGCTGCCACGTGGCAGATGGAATTTTCGGTGCACCCGGTGCACGACCAGCCGTGGACCGCGCACCCGAGCGCCTGCTGCCCGCGCCTGCCCGCACTGCCCGCGCTGCCCGCGCCGCGCGCCTCCGCGCTCCGCCGCTGCCCTGCCGCTGCGCCGCTGCCCGCCGCCGTGCGCCGCCGCCCGCCGCCGCTCGCCGGCGGCCGCCGCCGGCCGCGGAACAGTAACTCCGGCATGAACAGTAATTTTTGCCGAAAAAATAAAGTGGATATACCATTTCGACCGTTTTCGCGCGCTGAGTCCGATTCCGCTATCCGTTTCGCCAAATTCTCATCCGAAATTTTGGAAAAGGCTCCCAGAAAATCCCGTTTGCTCCGATTTTCGCGCAGAGTCAATTAAAAATATTCAATTTCATTTCTACAAGCTCCGTTGCACTGTACGAGCTTCCCGCAATCACTGTTTAATGTCGCACAGTTCCTGCGGAAGTCCGGATCATCACACGAGGAAGCGGTCAAGTTTGGCCAGTGAAGGCGTGGCCTGCATGTTGGACCAGGTGAATTGTTGATTGCCTAGCGGAAGATCGATCAGTTCCAGCTTGTTAAGCAGATCCGCGAACATTGTCATGAGTTTACGGCTCCAGCAGTTCCCCGACCGCTCCTGCTGGCTTTTAGTGAGATTAAAGTCCCCACAAAGCACCCACAGGCCTCTACAGTCCCCGCGAAGTTCGACTAGCTCCTTACAGAAATCCTCCTTACCCTCCCACGATGGTGGGCCGTACACATTCGTGAGAAAGAAGGAGGCGCCGCTGGAAAGATGTTTCAACCTAACCGTCAGAGAGAAACGGCGGACCAGCACATCGGAACAAGAGAACTCGCAAGAACTCCAACAAGTGATGAGCCCTCCCGAAGCGCCGTCGGATTGCAAGATCTGGCATTTGTCCACGAGAGGGCAAGCAAACGAACGAAGAAAGGATTGGGACACAGAGGAAACTTTCGATTCTTGCAAACAAAATACCGCCTTCCTAGAAGAGGAAAGCCCAACCTTAACCAGACTCCTTTTTTTGGGGTCATTCAAACCCCTTACGTTCCAGCTACATATGCTTAACATAACAAAGAAGAAAACCCCAATCATGACAGCCCGCTGAGGGTAGCCGCCTACGCTGAGCCCATGAAGGCCACGAGATCCTGCTCATCCTCAGGTAACAGGATCACCCCGCACTTAGCACTCTTCCTCCAAATCGAAGAACAAGCCGCCTGAACCGCCCGCCTCGGCAGCACCTGTCCCTTCGCCGAGTTCGCTGCGGTCCCCTCGCGAGCAGCCCCGCCTTCCCGGAGCCGGGCTTTGCGTGCCACCGCCCGCGCAGTAACCGGGACCGCCGCTTTTTTCGCCAGTCGAGGACAGCGTCTGACGGTGCCCGCAGCCCCCCCTTCCACGGACCTGGGGGTTGAGACACTTCCGGCGACGGTCTCTGGAGCACCGCCCAAGGGAGCCCCTCCCTCATAACTTCCAAAACCCGATGCGCCAACCGCCGGTAAGCCCAGCATCCAACAGTTGCTCGCCGCCGCACCAATGGGGCACTCCCGAATCACCCCCGGTGGCCCCACCCGTTCCTCAGCGCATAACGGCTCGCTGAACGTGAGCAGACCCTCGACACACGGGGAAGCCAAGGAGTCGCTCGACGCTACGGCAGCATCCAGGCGCGTGGAGGGCCGCGGCAAAGACTTCCCCCCACCCGCGGCCGAAGCTGGAATCAACCCGCCCCGACCGAGGGAGGGGACCAAGGCAGCTTGGGGCGAGACGGGGCCAACTACGGACGGAGGTTGCCGGGCGGCTGGAGTGCGGGCCGGCAGATGCTTCCCGGAGGCGGAAGCTGGTCCGAACGGCTGGGGCCCTTGCAGGCCAACAGTCTCGGGCTCCAGCTCACCGCCGACACGTGGTTGCAGGTTGGGCGCTGGGCCCCCCCGGGCAGCAGGGAAACCCGACCCAAACGCGAGCCCGGGAGGCCTGGTGGAGGCCCCAAGCTGGAAATTGACGAGCAGAGGGGCTTGGACTGTAGAAGGCGGCCCAAACTGAGGGGGCCCAGACACCACCCAAAGAGAAAGTGAGAACAGAGGAGGCCCGAATATAGGGGGCCCGGACATACTTGGAGGAGGAGCAGAGATCCTAAGGGAACCGGCCCATGACACGCCGACGGGTCCAGCACGCGAAGGATGAGGGGAAACCGGGCCCAACAAGAGAACCAAGGGAGTCGAGACCTGAGGAGGCAATGCCGAGGACACCAAAAACGGACTCGAGGTGCCCTCGGTCAGCGAACCCGAGCTTTCCCGAGTCAAAACCGAAGCACCCAGAGGGAGGGGGCTGCAACACGCAATCTGTTGCCCCCCCAAACAGGAAATCCCATTTGAAAAATTACCAAAAGAGGGCCGACCACCCAGAAGAGAGCACTGCGCAGCGGACCTGGCGTTCCCCGATGCTGGCTCGCACGCTCCCCGGGATGCAGTCGAAGGTAGCACCAGGCCAGGACGACCGGCAGGCTGAGCGTCGGCCTTGCCCACGACCAAAGGCTCCGCCGGGTGGACCGCCGGAGCGCACGCCGCGTGACGACGACGAACACCAACTACCGAACTTCCGGAGGGACCACCACCCGATCTGGCGCCCTCCCTAGAGCTCTCCCCGCCGCCTGCTCCTCCGGGGATATGAATTCTCCGAGCCAACTCCATCCCCAGAGGATCATGCTGATCACCCCCTTCGTTGCCATCTCCTCCAACGAACGGGATCCCTCGGTCCTCCCCTCCGAAGGGGGCCGTTCTCTCAATACTAACCGAGACAGAGACGACAATATCACCCATCGAGATCGACAGGTGCTCCGGGATCTCGGCGAGGTCATCCACCGCGATCGAACATCTAAACCCGGTGAGGTCTGCCACATGTAAACTGTTTGGATCCGCACCGAGATAACGCCCGAAACCATGCACCATAGCCCTCACACAGGGCTCAGACCAACACTCGTAGGGGAGATCGTTGATCCTTATCCAAGCTTTGTAACGTAGATTGCAAATACTGGCGTGCCGATAAGGCTCCCACGCGTAGCATTGCAGTTTACAGTGTGGAAGCCGGATGATCGAGCAGCGGATAAGGTCCTCCGGGCAGACCCATTCCGGAAGGAACAAGATGAAGTCCCGATCCCGAGCCTTCGCCACCACAAAGTCCGTCGGGTAGCCACCAAACCTTGCCGCGAGGTCCTCGGCGATGCTATCCTGGGGGTAGTGTCCCAGGTTAGACCGACCGATGACATCCGCCGACACCGAATGACCACGTTGCAGACGCCGCTTGCGGAAGTCTTCCGAGATCGGGATAAAGATTTTGGACGAGTGAGGCCGGAAGTCCCTCGCTCGAAGCATCTTCGCCGCCGGTGAGACTGGGCGAGATCGACACTGTCGCGCCCGATGCCCAGTACGAAGGCACGCCGCGCAGCGAAGAGGGTCTCTACAGTTCCGGACGTGGTGATCGCTGGAAAGACACCTGAAACACTTGTTCTTGAGGTCAAGGAGTAAGGGAGCTCGACGGATTCGAGACTCAGGAGGTTTCAGGTGAGGTAACCCCTTGGTAAGAGCCTCTTTATAGGAAGAAGGCCTCGCCCCGCCACCCCTCCTCTCCCACACCCCAAGCCGAGGGGAGAAGGAGCAAAGCCGCTGCCCCCGCTGGTCCGCCCAGGTGATCCTGCGCTGAGCTTTAGAAATCTTCGAGGTCTGGTAACCCTGTCCAGCCATAAGTGCAACGCTCTTCCTCTTTCCATCTTCAGGTTTAGCAATAACTCCACCCTCATCACCACACTTAAAGCCCCTACCAAATAGATCTTTCGAATCCCTGGGGCAAATCTTCACCTTACCCCCCTCAAGATGATTCGCGATCTTCTTTAATTTTCTCTCAGCTACTTGAATGTCTTCTCTGTCATCGGATGGAACAGTAGATCTGCGGCCCCTTGAGGAGCACGCTCTCACACGCTCGCAATCCTTGAGGGTAACGGGACGTTGGGGCTTGACAAAGATGGACGGACAACCACCTCCGCCTCCAGCTGTGCCCGCCGGTTGGGCTTCTCTCTCGCTTTGAAAGGAATCCTCGAACCGTACACTACCGCCGCACCGACCTCCCTCGCGCTTCCTACCACTCTCTCGCTCTCTGCCTCTCTCTCTCTCCCTGCCGCTCTCTCTTTCCCTCGCTCTTCCACTCGCTCTCACCCTCGCTCTTCCTCTCTCTAGCATATTTCCTGTTTGCAATTCCGACTTTGTAATTATATTACAAAAATTTAATGTGATAGGCAATGTCTTGTAGTGATCTTAAATCGCTGGGTAAAACGTGCTTATTTGGTGCTCAAAGCTGAACCGCATTAGGACGTAAAAAGGAACGTGATCGAATCTAACATAACACATTTTTGACAGGTAAATAATGCAGGTGTCTCATTCAATGAGATCGGCGGCAACTCGGTGGAGCACGCAGAAACCGTGATTCGTACAAACTTCTACGGACCAAAGCGATTGATCGAATCACTCCTCCCTTCGTTCCGTCGATCCAACGCCGGTAGCAGAATACTCAACATTAGCTCTCAGCTTGGCCTTCTGAATGTAAGTGATCTTCAATCCCTTTCCATAGAATGTGGTAATTGAGGGTTGCAGCTCTAGTAGGAATACGTACCACACCCTCAATTGGAGATAAATTAATTAATTTGCACTTTTAGTTTTGGCCATTAATTGTTTCTGAGAGTGCGGGAGCACGCAATTCTGGCATTTGTCGACTTGTTGCTGGCATAAAATTATGACTTTTCATGGCTGCAGAAGCTCAGGAACAGCACATGGAAAGCGCTTCTTGAGGATGAGGAGAGATTATCCGAAGCCGATATCGGGCGTATGGTCTCGCAGTTTCTCGACCAAGTGAAAGACGGGAGCTGGGAGGAGGGAGGGTGGCCGACGGTGTGGACGGACTACGCTGTGTCGAAGCTCGCGCTCAATGCCTACTCGAGGCTGCTGGCAAAGCAGCACGAGGGGCGCACCCTCAGCGTGAATTGCTTCTGCCCGGGTTTCACTCGCACCGCCATGACCCACGGGCAGGGCAGTCGGACCGCCGAGGAGGCAGCAGACTTCGCCGTCATGCTCACACTGCTTCCGCCTGATCGACTGCCCACAGGACAATTCTTTAAGTTGTCTACGCATTCACTGTGCTCCAAGTTGTAGGAATACTACATATTTGTGTCAAAAGCTGAAAAGCCAATTTAGATGTTCGAACAAGCGATAACCTCAGAAAAACTTAAACACTCTGAACATTCATAGATAGATAAATTATTACCAACGAGTGCCTATATATCTTAAGGCACACCGCATAGACAATCACATTTGTTTAGGTGAAGATATACAGTTTAAAGAAGAAATTAACAATCGGAATTCGAAACCCACATTCTTAATGATCGTATTCACGATTTCCATATTTAACTACAGGACCTGATTTGTATTAGTAATATTAATGTTGCATCAGATCTTATCTTTAACAGAAAACATCAAAACCACACGACAAAAAAGTACTTCAACAGATTATAGAAAGAAAGCAACACTGCTTGCACTTGAAGAATTCTCATCAGCACTAAAATTAAGTACCTTGAAAATCCAATAAGGATACAAGAGTAAACATGTGGATGCATGGGCTAAACCCTCTGATGTTTGATATGGAAGATTATATAAATGCTGTCTCAAAAATGAGGAGAAGAACAAAATGCCACTTGGCGCAAAATGCTAATTGTCGAAACATGGAAAAAAAAACCTCTTACATAAAGAACCTAAAAGAATTTGATCACATCTCTATCTTTGATTAATGGAAAGCACATAGAATGCGTAAAATTTGCTCAATCGATGGAGAGCATGGATTTGATGTGACTAACAACATGAGGAAGGGCACTTATGTTGTCGTCAATAGCTTGATTTACGCAGGTCTCCAAGTCGTTCACGGCATCAGTTTTGATCTTCTGGAGTTTAGCTTGTTCAAACTTGTCTTGGCATACCATCAAAGACCGATTCATCCGTTCCTGAAAGGGTGAAAAAGAGGAATATTGATTCGATCAGCATAGAAACTCAATTCTTCCATACAAGCCAGGGCAAAGCATGTCTAATGGTCGCAAAAGCGTGAAGCTCAAGAGTCATCACCCAAAAGAATGAACTATAAAGATTCTTAAGACGAATAGTTGCATACACATGAAAAAACAGTCGACTTTTCCAAGACTCCAATAGAGAATGTAAATCAGACACAATATGCTATTTATATGATGCATTACATATTCGACACATTAAAATTGAGCTATCTATTGTTGAGGCAAAGAGCACTTTCACCCATTTTAAAATTAAGAAAGATAATATTGAATGTAAGTGCCATCGACGCATTTCAATGGACGCATCGAAGTAAATGCGAAACGGTATGTATAACAATTCCTCGAGAAATTTGAGTTCACAGTCGGGCAGCATATATCTCAACATAATTAGTAATGATCAATTACATCAGTTGTCTTCTCTAGTTTTTCTGCTGCTATGCAAGAAAAGTTGCAACGAGCAACAACCAACACTAAAGTATGCATATCCTTTAAAGTAAAGAAATAGAAGATGAATCCAAAGAAAAAACATCCGCGTGAACACAAGGAAAGAAAAGAAATGACTACCTGAAATTTGGCCATCTCAGATTCGACAAGATTGTTGGCATTGAGCACCGGAACACTGCAGTGCTCCACGCAATTATTTATATCGTCCTGTTTCCTCCTTCGGTCGAAACAATCATACGCACACTTGAAGTAAGCTTGCTACAAATAACCACACATAGACCAATCAAACATGATTACGCAACAACATACCAACAAATTGTTCTACCAATTCCCATAATCACCTCTAGATTAATTTGATACTGCTAAAGCAGGAACAAGGTATAGGACATTTTGAAATAGAGCTCTCAAACTATTTTTCTTCTGATTACGCCTCCTCAGCTTGTGGTTCTTTTCATTTTAGTTTTTCCAGACCATAAACTGAAATTTTTTGTGAAATGTGATAGTGATTTTGTTCAATTTAACTGTTTTGAACAAAGATGAAACTGCAAACTTCCTTAATTGTTAACAGCTGATAGTTAACAAAGCCATTAACTTTATCCAACCTCTAAAACAACCATGCAAAATAACTAAAATCAAAATAATATAAGTGGTGCTAAAAAAAAAAAAAAAAAATCAAATTTGAGGGTCCATTCAAAAATGGCCTATAGTATAGAAAACCTTCATAACATATTTACCCATTTTTTCCATCAATAAAATCACAAAAAAAGGAGTAATTTTTACGAAAATTAGCTACCTGGAGAGTGAAGTTGACGTGGTCTTGGACGGATGAGAGTTGGCTCTGCGCCGCTACGTTCACCTCCTCAAGCTTCTTCCTGATTCGCTCCGTCACAATTCGCTCCTCCACCGCCGCTACGTGATCCATCTCGAATCGCAAAACCCGCAAAACCCTTCTCAACGATCGATCCCGAGGAGAACAAAGGGGTGGTTTTTAATCCCTCGTTGCGTATCGATTGTTTTTTTTTTTTTTTTTTTTTTTTTTTTTTTTTTTTTTTTTTTTAAAAAAAAAAAAGGAGAGAGAGGGGGATTTAGGGTTTTTTGGGGTTTTGCGGAGTAGATGCATGGGAGATAATTTCATAGACTAGGTGCAACAGGCCATCCCGTACACGGCGGCATCATGGCCGTCCAAATAGGCCAATCCGATCCGTCTGATTTTATAACGGATTTACGGATTTACTAATATGAGTTGTGTAAATAACAAGTATTGTGGGGTGTTATGCGAGAATTAATATGAGATAATACCATTTTATTATCATTTTAACCATTTTATTATCATTTTATTTTTCGAGAGAGAGAGAATGGAGTCGCCCGACCCGATATGCCGAGAAGTTTCCCCATTGGTGGCCTCCTTCGTCGACGCCTTCGTTGACTACTCCGTGAGCGGCCTCTTCTTCCCTCCCAGCCCTAGCCCTAGCCCTAACCCTAACCCTAACCCTGACCCTGATCCTGATCCTCTCCCGACCCGTCTCCCCCCGGCTGCGCGCCTCGTCGCCATCGGCGACCTCCATGGCGACCTCCCCAAGGCCCGCGAGGCCCTCTCCCTCGCCGGCCTGTCCGAGCCCTCCTCCGGCGCCTCCCGGTGGAGCGGTGGCGCCACCGTGGCCGTCCAGGTCGGCGACGTCCTCGACCGCGGGGGCGACGAGATCCGCCTCCTCTACCTCCTCCACCGCCTCAAGCTCGACGCCGAGCGCCACGGCGGCGCCTTCCTCACCGTGCTCGGCAACCACGAGGTCATGAACGTCGCCGGCGACTTCCGCTACGCCACCCCGGCGGGGCTCGACGAGTTCGCGTCGTGGGCGCGTTGGTTCCGCGCGGGGCTCGCCATGAAGCGCCTCGTACCCGACCTCCCCCGGCCCAAGGACCCCTTCAGGGGGGTCCCCAGATCCTTCCCCGGGATCAAGCCCGAGTTTTGGGAGGGTCTCACGGCCCGTATCGCCGCGCTCCGCCCCGAGGGCCCGATCTCGGCTCGGTTCCTCGCGGAGAACCACACGGTCCTCGTCGTCGGCGACTCGGTCTTCGTTCACGGGGGCCTCCTCGAGTCCCACGTCGAGCACGGGCTCGAGAGGATCAACGAGGAGGTGAGGGAATGGATCAGGGGATCGCAGCCGAGGGCGCCGGCGCACGTGAGGGGGAAGGACTCGGTGGTGTGGCTGAGGAAGTTCTCCGAGGACGGCGAGGGCGCCGAGTGCGACTGCACGCATCTTAAAGACGTGCTGGGGCGGATCCCGGGGACGAGGAGGATGGTGATGGGCCACACGATACAGAAGCAGGGGATCACCGCAGCGTGCGGAGAACGGGCGGTGAGGATCGACGTGGGGCTGTCGAGAGGGTGCGGCGACGGCGCTCCGCAAGTGCTCGAGATCAGCAACGGAGGCAATTTGGTGCGGGTATTGCCGACTGAGCCGCCGGCGGGGACGGTGGTGGGGAGGTGGGGAGTGAGGAGGAGGGAGGACGAGGTGACGAAGAAGCAGGGGCTTGCAATGCTGGTGAAGGAGAGTGGGAGTGGGTCGAAAGAAGTGGAGGCAAAATCATAGATTATTCAAATTCATGGTACTGGTATTTAAATACATCTCGCTTTGATTTATTATGAAATTTGTGATTGTTAATTATATATATTTAAAGATATTATTAGTATTTTTTTTAAAAAAAATAAACTTAGCTCAAA
Source organism: Tillandsia fasciculata (assembly GCA_029168755.2). NCBI lineage: Eukaryota > Viridiplantae > Streptophyta > Magnoliopsida > Poales > Bromeliaceae > Tillandsia > Tillandsia fasciculata. The sequence continues at coordinate 18,487,367 of CM054946.1, read as the reverse complement.
AAATCAAATAATTTAACTTCAAACTTAAAAGACGGCTGCAAGTACCCAATATTACAGACAGAAGTCTCTTATCTTAAGCCATTACTGTGTACAAGACAAAGCAGATTGACAACAAACCTATTATTATTATGCAGAAGCATGATGACCGCTTCCCACATCAGTCTACAGTATGTTACATACTAATGAGAATTATGACAACATCTGAGAAGCTTATTGTTCCATCAACACACAGCTGCTACTGGACGAGCTGCACGCAACACACGGAATATCTCCAACTAGAACTTTTACTCTTCGGGACCCAATATTTTCCAAAACCTCTAAACACTCCTGCAAATCTGAGTCGCTTGCTAAGATCACCCATTCTTCCTCATCATCTCTGTACTTGAGCTGGAAAGTTCCACTTAACAATTTGAATCTCTTCACTATTTCCCCAAGAAGGTGCTGGTAACCGCTGGACGGTGAGAATTTGAACCTCACCATGTCGTTCTTATATGCAGCCTTCACTGTGATTGTAGGGCTGTTTTCATTTAAAGATGCAGTTCTGGGGTTTCTCTTGAGAGACGGGCGGCTCGACGTGCTGCCGCTGGAAGAATCCGTCATGCTGGAGGAAGAAGGATTGCTGTGTTCCATAACCCCTTCGTCATCATAATCTATTTTGTGAGAAGCCTTGGGACAATCTGCTTCGTTACTAAGATGTGAATCACTTGAGACACCTCTGGAAAATAGCGGCAGTCTTGACATGCCTTGAGAATTTGTGTACTGAAATATCCCTGAATCAGGAGGGGTAGTTCTGCAACTATCTTCGCGGTGGTTCTCCGCAGGAAGATCAAATTCACCCTTTTTGTGTTCATTGTGGTGAGAGCAACCACCTTTCAATTTCGGAACCAAAAGTTCAGCTTCATTGTTGTGAGAAGAAACTGCAAGCACGGAATCACAGCGTGGAGATTCGATGATTTTCAAGGTCAGGTTTTGAATTGGGGAGACGGCGGCTACAAGGCATCCCGTGGTGGGGTCGTACTGCAAAGATCCTTCGACTCCTTGGACCGAGTTTATAACACTTTGAATTTTCTTAAGAGAGCGGTTTACTTTGTTTATTTTGCGGGAAGGCCATCTTGCGATACCATGTTGCCTGCATATCCGTTTCAGGGTAGTTGGACAAACTGTCAAAACAGTAATAAAGCTAATCAGAATTTAACTCAAAAGAGTCTTATACATATATATGCTGCAAAGTCATCTATATATAGTTCCTTTCACATTAAATAAGTTTTTTCTTTGCATCATGTAACAGAACTCAAACTTTACAGGGATATAATTCGTCAATAGATTATCTGCAAATAACTCTATTTGATGATCCAGATATATTTTGAACAGTGCTAATAATCAGATTAGTCTAAGGGCTTAGTTCCAGCTAAAAAGGATGATGATATACTTAAATCCAAACAGCACTCACCACCAATGCTCTTTGCAGCATCTTTCAGACTCCCAGAGAAGTACTGATGAAGCACACTCAAGCTAATATTTTTCTCAGCTAAATTGCATTTTTTCTCCGCATGTCTCATCGAGCTAGACTTGAACTACAACAAAGAATCAACATTAATCACACGAAATTTACGGACAAGAACTTCACTACAAATACACACCACCCTTTAAAGAGAGGGAGAACATAGAAGGACCAATATAGTAAACAGAACTACTTATCAAGAAACTCTGAGAAAAGAACAGGCTGTTACAACAAGAATGGTCCATTAGGGTTGTTCTATTCTACAGAGGCAGTTAATTGCAGCCACTTGTCAAAATCCTGCTAGTTGGAACTGGAAGAATCTAAGTCCCTGGTCTCCTTCCCAGAAACCCATTTTAAGTATCTAAACAATCCCAAATTCCAAGCTGACACAATTCTCTCTCTCCCTCCCTCCCTCCCTCCCTTCCTCTCTGTCTCTCCCTATCTACCTCTCATTTTTTTCCTTCCCAGAAATCCTGGTTGAGTATCTGAACAATCTCAAATTCCAAGCAACATGGAAATTTATACCTTTTCACATAACTAAGGATGCAAAAGTTTAAAACTACTAAGGGTGAAATTAAAAGGATTTTAGATAAGCACCTTCTCAGGCTGTACATCTCCTCCTCGCTCATCAGTCCGAATATTCTGATCTTCAAAGAGAGTCTTTGCTACTAGGTCATTTTTACCCTTATGGACGTCGTCTTTATGGGCATTAATTCCAGCTAATTCAGCATCTGAGATAGTTCTCAAACTCTTACAATGTTTCTGCATTGTGCTAGACAGGTTATTTAGTAAAAGCTGTTGCTCTTCACTACTTTTGTGATTAACTGGGAGAAAAAACTCCAATACATAATCATCATCACCGGTGTATGTGCTCCTTAGCCTAATTGCCACAGCAGCACCGAGATTGAATTTTCGAGCATGATGTGCAAGTGGGTATTCGCGAATATTACATGCTTTCACATCAGAGCAGAAAAAGGGCTGATTTGATTGAAGTGCTTTTCCAGCAATGCCCTTTCCATTCTCGAGGCGGTGTTCAGCACAAGCATGAAGAAAACCCTGCATTCTCAGATCATTTACGTAACAGGCTGATTCTTGGATGCAGAGCATATTTTTGTTCCTCGAATCTGAATTAATTTGTCGACCATTAGCTTTAATGAAAACTTCTGAATTTCCAGCATCAGAGGAAATAGGAATCCACGTTAATGCCAAAGGAAGAATGTGTGCATGGCAAATGACTCTAAGAACATCCAATATTTCGGCGACTGCAGATTTCTGATTCTTTGTCAGGTTCTGCAAATAAAAGTAATCAGATAAGAAGAGACCATTCTAAATTGTCGAGCACTCGATGTTAAGGGAAACCTTTCTAGCGCCACAGTCAAGGATATATGGTTATTGGAAGTACTATAAAAAATATTATAGATAATTACCTGGAGAAGAGGTCGGGCTTTCACAGTCCGCAAGTTTACCTCCTGCAAGCATTAGAATATCACTGATGTGTTAAAGAAAACAACACTTTTTTTTTGAGAGAAATAAAGAAAACAACACTTTTTTAAAGAAAACAACACTAAAGTGTGAAGTAAACACTTTCTCTCTTATGTTCTATAAATAACAATAAGCATGTGTATGCATATTAAAATCCCGATACGGCACAATTTATCACCAGCAACTCGTTCCAACCTCCCAAAAGGCCCTTAGGGAAGGTATCCTCTACCAAATGATCTTATATTCAATACAAAGTAGAATAAAGGGGATGGCAGATGGTCTCTTGCAAGTATAAGTCCAGTTATTTTACTTTTCTAAACAAAAGCCTCCCTGCGGTTGTACTAATATCTTGAGGAATGATGAGATAGAATAGAGAGACTAGAGCTGACCTCCAAGGCATTACAAACACTCTCCATCTCCACATCGAAATCAGGTTTCTCCGACATCGTCACGAGCTCCAGCACGGCGCAACACGAGCCTTCATTAGAATTAAAAACCGGCATGGCTAGAGATCCACGGACACGATGTGTGAGCGCATAATCCATCCTCAAATACTCGAACCCATCATAATAGAGCACATTCGAGGTCCACTCCGGCATGCCGGACATAAATACCCTCCCGGGAAGCCCAGGAAACATGCCCGGTGCTTCCTTAGCTGCGAAAGTAAATTGTCTAGAAACTTCTCGATACCCAGCAAGAATCTGATCGAGCAGGAAGGGCTGGTCGCAGGTGCTCAACACTTGATTATTGCCTTGTTTCATCGGCATCCAAACTTGGGCGAGAATTCCGCCGCCCGATGATTTCTTAAGCACCGACAGTGCCGTAAGCATCTTCTCAGGAAGCGAAACACTAGCTATAGTTCTAGGAACAGTGCTAGTATCCGCAAATGGCGAATTCGCAGAAAACCCGAATTGGGAATTACTCTTCTGGGGTCCCATATTATCCCCAAAGCCAGAATACGCAGCAGAAGAGCCGTTCGCATTTCCGGTAGCAGCATCTTTACCTTGTACTGCAGAATCGGGCGAAGCAAAACAGGGCCAAACTGCCGGTACATCCTGAGCCGCCAAGTAGGTCAGAGCTGAGAAGATCTGGTCGGCGTTAGCAGGACTAGAGATCTCCGAATAGCCGTCGTAGTTCATGAGGGACGAGAGGGCGAATGGGTCCTCAGAAATCGGGCTCTCCATAGCCCCGCAATCCAAAGGAGTGAATCCCTCCTCCATACTTTCTCTACCACAAAGACCCAAAACGTGTGTCATTCATACAAAACTATGCAAAAAACGTAACTTGATTTATTTCGACAAATCGACCGATTCAGGCATTCCATCGAACACGCCATCTACACAAGACGAAACCCTAAACCTCCCGATTCAAAAGCCAATCCGCGAAGCAAAAATCCCGCCTTTCTTCGCCCCAACGCTCGACAACCCACCAAATCCAACGCCTCCGCCCCTCAAAACCCAATCTCCACCTAAAAAAACCCCAAAAAGCCAAATCCGAACCCTAAAATCTCCATCCAAAAGAGTCTCAGATTCAGGAAATAGTATCCCACCCCAATATATCAGTCGATAAGGGGGAGCAGGGGCGCAGAGCGGTAACAGAAAACCCTAGCAGTAGAAAAGATTCCAGAAGAAGCGGCTTTTTTCGGCTTCGCAGGGCCGCCGCAGCAGCAGATTTCTGCTTCTCGTCGCCGTTCACTCTTTCGGCTTTGGAAAATTCTTCTTCTTTTTGGAATTTTTAATAAAAATAAGACACTGTGCGGGGGCACAGAGAGAAATAGAGAGAGAGAGATAGAGAGAAGAATAAACAAAAGAAGTGGGGAATAGAGAAAGAGAGAAAAAGGGGGGCGGGGAGCGGTGGGCGGTGCAGTAACTGCGGAGATGCCAACCATGATCTTTGTGCGATCTGAGCGACCCTGGAATTTGCGGCAGGCCGACAGTAAATGCCCCCGATTTTTTTGATAAATTTACGGCTCGCGCCACTCCCAGGTGAAATCTGTTCGTTTTCTGTTTCTCTCTTTCTCTCTCTCTCTATCTATCGATTTTACGATTTTCAGTAAATTGATTGTATTTTTTAGATTGATTCTGACGAATTCACAGAAATTTACTCTACAGTGGGCCTAGAGAAAATTTGTGATCATAATTATTTGAGCATTTGAATTATTCTCTTCCTGCACTAGTTGAAGAAACTATTTATGAATTCTCTCTACAACATTTTTCCCTTTTTGTTTTTTTTGACTACACAATAAAAAAAAAAAAAAAAAAAAAAGCTAATTACAATCAATAAGTTTATTATATATATATATATATATTTTTTACACCGACTGTCCCTAGCACAACACAAATAATAAAAAGTTTGGTTGTTGATATCCGAAATTTCGAATTTAAAATTTAGTTGCTTTATATTTTCAACGAAATTTATTTTTTTTAAAAAAATAAACGAAACGACAGTATAATACAATTTTCTAAAAAATTATTTTTTTTAAAATTTGTGCTTGGGAGATCATATATGATATGTATTTTAGTTCTTGTTCCAGATACTTGAATTTGATAATGCATGAACATGTTCAAAGTATTCGACGCTTTGAATTAGATTGTGTCTAGATTTATATTTTTTTTAAAAAAAAAATATATAACACCCTATTTATTTTATTCATAATTAGAGTATCAAAAAAAAAAGAAAGAAAAAAAAACACAAACTTTTTTGACCCAGCTTAGCAACGCATGCATGGTGAGTCACTGTTAACTTTGTTTATGATGTAATTGGAATCAATATAAAGTGGTCCCTACTACTTTTATTATTGGTTTTTGTTCCTAATGGATTCAGAAGATGTGACAGGGTAAAAAAATATCTCCATCTCATAACATCTCTTCACAACATAAGTCACTTTCAGCCACTTCCCCGTTGCAACGGGATAAGGGGCATAAGAGGTTATTTCCTATCTTATCTCCAAACAAAAATTAATAAGAATGAGAACAATTATTTTTATTCCTAATAAATTATTTTAGGATAATCCGTTAGGGATTGTAATAGCCTATTCCCATCCCAAGTGGAACAATTTCTTCAGTTTTTTTTTTTTTTTTTTTTTTTTTTTTTAATGATAAGATGTTTAATAAATTTATAAAATTAAAAATTTATTTTTTTATTTTATAAATTTTAAAATTTTTAACTTACTTTTTAATAAATCTAAAAATATAATTTTTTCTAAATTTTTTTAAAAATTTATTAATTTTAAAATTTTTAAATTTATGCAAATTTTTTAATAATTTTTTTTAAATTTATACTAATTTTAAAAATAAAATGTTTGCTTCTATTTTTGTAATTTTTTAAGACAATTAAAATTAAAATTTTTAACATTTATAAAATTTTAAATTTTATAGCTTTTAAAATTTTTAACTTTAATTTTTAATAAATTTATCATATAATTTTAATAAATTATATGATAAATTTTTTTAATAATTTTTTTATATATAAGTAAAATATAAATTTTAATAATTTTTTTAATAAATATTTTAAATTAAATATTTAAAATCATATCAGTAAAATTTTAATTATAAATTAAAATTTTAGTACTCTTTATTCTTCTTATTCCTCTTTAACTTACCAAACACAATTTTCTTTATACCCGCTATAACTCTTATACCCACCCAAATATAAATTAACATTAGTTCCGGTTAATAGCATAACTTATATTTATCTCCGATATAACTAATTTTTTTTATACCCGAATCAAACACAGCCTTATAATATGAAAACACATAGGCCCTGTTTGGGAAGGGGATAAAGGGGGGATATCCCCCTTTATCCCCCAAACAGTTTTGGGATATCCCCGTTTGGGGATATCCCCCCAAACGGGGATATCACTGGGTTTGGGGTGGGGATATCCCACCCCAACCCAACAGGGCCGGGTTTTGGAAAAACCCTTCCCAAGGCTGTCAGAGCCTTGGGAAGGGAAATTTTTTTTTTTTTTTTTTTTTTTTTTTTTTTTTTTTTTTTACCTTTCTTTTTTTTTTTTTTAATTAGAATATTTAAATTTTAAAAAATATTTAAATTATAAATTTATAATTTTATAAATTTTAATTTTTTATATTTTTAATTTATATATATTTTATATTTTATTAAAATTATAAATATATTTATATTTTATTAAATTATATATATTTATAAATTTATAATTTTATAAAATATAAAATTTATATAAATTTTTATAATTTTTAAAAATTTATATAAATTTAAAAATTAAAATTTTTACTTCTACTTAAACTATTTAAATTTTAATTAGAATATTTAAATTTTACTTAATTTTTTTAATTAGAATATTTAAATTTTAAAGAATATTTAAATTATAAATTTATAAATAATTTAAAATTAATTTTTTATATTTTATAAATTTATATATATTTATATTTTATTAAAATTATAAATATATTTATATTTTATTATATTATATATATTTATAATTTATAATTTTAAAAATAATATTAATTTTAAAATTGTAAAATTTATATAATTTTTTTATAATTTTTATAAAATTTATATAATTTAAAAATTAAAATTTTTCCTCCTACTTAAAAATATTCTAATACATTCTTTAATTATAAATTTATAATATACATAAAAGTAAAGGTCACATCGTCATTAAAATAAAAAGTCAACTTTATACCTCTTTTTCTAAAACCCCAATCCAAACACCTATTTTCTTACACCAGGTTTATACCAAGTTTATCCCTCATTTCCAACCAAACACAATTTAGGTTTAAACCAGGTTTATCCCTTAGCTTATCCCTATACCTGGTATAACTCATTCCGGTATATCCCACATCCAAACGATACCATAATGCAGTGACCAGTTATAATTTCAAAATCAAGTTCTAAGTCATCATGGCATGGTCAGTAAGTTTTTTATATTATATTTGAGCTATTAACAATGGTTAAAAATTTTTGTTTTTTCTCATTCTTATTTTAGAGAGCTTTGCAGTATCTTGCAACATAATTGTGCCAAAAAATTTATACATTAAGGCATGTTTGAGAGCTTTTTAAACAGGCTGTAATTAAAAAAAATCTTTATATCTAGTTAATTAGATTTGACAAATTATTTTATTTTAACAATCGAGGTATTTGGATACCTTATTTGTAGTGTCATCAATAACTACACCTAATCAATGCTCCAATTTTAGAGAAAGTAATTAATTGTTTCTATTAGCAAATAGAAATCAATCATTTTCTAAGTTCTTCAATTTTTTATGTATGGTTTAGTACTCCTAATTTGTATATGCTTTTGCCGATACTATAGGATCGTTGGTATTAGTTATTAATTCTAAAAATATGAGCCGTAAGAAATACGCAATCAATTCGTTTAAAACGTATAAAGATATATCGCTCATGGATTACGTGTTTTGATTGTGACTCGGTTGGCCTCTTTAAGCCAACAATTCTCTCTCATTATCTATATAAAATTATAGCATGCGGGAGTGTGGGAATCGAATTCGTAACCTTTTGGCTTTGATATTAGTTGTCGGATCGTCGACTCTAATCATTAATCTAAAAAATTAGAGCAGTTAAAAATACGGAACCAATTCACTTAAAATCACACACACACAGCGTCCAGAGTCTTGATTGTAATTAACTCAGCTCAATCCAGCCTCATATTATTTCGAACGTGAATCTAACCTTCTATCGCCCTTTAAATTCACATGTATTCACTTAGCTAGTCACGTAAACATTCTAAACTTTGAAGCACATACATGTAAATTATAAATAACAATGGAATTTACATAGAAATGAATATCATATATGTGATGGTGACCTTAAGAAGAGCTAGTCAATGCTTAATAAATTCTATTTATGTTAGTGATAGTGCTACTACAAAGTGTTATATTATTATTGGATCAATAAAGCACTAATAATTAACCCCATGCATGCCTTTGATAAAGGTATCACATCTGTTATTATTTAATTCAAAAGGATTGTTCATAGCATCATACACTCTTGTTAGCAACGAGCGCACAAACTAAACAAAATCAATTGGCGATCACGACAAAAAAGTAAATCCAAAATGCACGACAGAAAAATAACACACAGATTTACGTGGAAAATCCTTTGCAGGGAAAAAACCACGGGCGAAAGAGGAGAGATTTTACTATGTAGAAAAGGGGGAATACAAGAGTTCTATTCTGTACAATCGCTCGATCTCTCTAGGGCAAACAAAAGGGAAAATTAGGGTTTTTCTTAGCGGATCGGATCGGTCCGCGGGGCCAAACCCCCCGCTTCCCCCGGATATCCATTTCCTTTCTCCAAGACATCCACAAAATTTGTTGTCGCACCGCGAAGCCGTCGGCGAACCTGAATCATAATATCGAAGCGATTCTGATTTTGAGTCACATCTAACAAATCTCCACCTTGACTCGAAATTCCCTTTAAATAAAACATCAGTGATAACTCTCCACCTTCTCCACAAGCCCCTAAGGGCACTCCAATCAGCAAGCAATGCTAATCAAGTCCAAGCAGTGCTTGAACTTGACATACGGAAGAGGCTTTGTCAACATATCAGCTGGATTCTCCAATGTGCTAATCTTCTTCACCGCAATGTTCCCTTGAGCAAAAACTTCGCGAACAAAGTGATACTTGATGTCAATATGCTTTGTTCTCTCATGGAACATTTGGTCCTTTGTCAGATAAATAGCACTCTGACTGTCACAAAATACTGTAACTTTTTCCATGCTTATGCTTAATTCATTGAATAAGCCTCTCAACCATATGCCTTCCTTCACAGCCTCTGTAATTGCCATGTATTCAGCCTCCGTCGTGGATAATGCAACCGTGGGTTGTAAGCAAGCTCGCCAACTAACTGCACATCCACCAAGTGAGAAAACATAACCGGTAAGTGATCTTCTCTTATCAAGATCTCCTGCATAATCAGAATCTACAAAACCGGTTAGGCTTGCTTCAGACTTCCCAAATTCCAAACATGCATCTGTAGTACCTCGCAAATACCTCAAAATCCATTTCACAGCTTGCCAATGTTGTTTTCCTGGATTTGCCATGTATCTGCTTACCACACTAACAGCATGCGCAAGGTCTGGTCTCGTACAAACCATAGCATACATAATGCTTCCGACTGCACTGGCATAAGGAACTCGTTCCATGTATTCTTTATCCTCATCTGTTCTTGGTGCTAAATCAGTTGAAAGTTTAAAATGTGTAGCGAATGGGGTACTTACTGGCTTGGCATCCTTTAAGCAGAACCGTTCCAAAACACGCTGGATGTATGCCTTCTGAGACAACTGTAGTTTCTTTGCACTTCTGTTCCGTTTTATCTCCATACCAAGTATCTTCTTCGCTGCACCTAAATCCTTAACATCAAATTCAGATTTCAACTGATCTTTAAGCTCATCAATGTTAGCCATGTTCTTAGCAGCAATTAACATATCATCCACGTAGAGTAGAAGATAAATGAAAGAACCATCAATTTGTTTCTTTATATAGACACAACTATCAAAATTGCTTCTATGAAAATCATGGCTAATCATAAAAGAATCAAACCTCTTATACCATTGCCTTGGAGATTGCTTTAATCCATAAAGCGATTTCTTCAATCTGCACACATGATTTTCTTTTCCCTCAACTGTGAATCCCTCGGGCTGCTGCATATAGATCTCTTCCTCTAATTCGCCATGTAGAAAAGCTGTCTTCACATCTAGTTGCTCAAGTTCTAGATCATCCATGGCGACCAAACCGAGCAAAACTCTAATGGATGTATGCTTCACCACTGGTGAGAAGACATCATTGAAGTCGACACCTGGAATTTGACTGTATCCTTTTGCCACCAATCGAGCCTTGTATCTGATACTCTCAGTTCCCTGTGTGCCTTCTTTCTTCTTGAACACCCATTTACATCGAACAGCTTTCTTTCCTTTAGGAAGCTTCACTAAATCCCAAGTCTGATTCTTATGAAGAGATTCCATCTCTTCCTCCATAGCGAGCATCCACTTAGCGGAATCAGTACATGAGACTGCCTCTGTGTAAGTAGATGGCTCCTCAAGTGCATCTGTTTCTTGTGCAGTCACAAAAGCATAGGCCACCAGATCCGTGTCTTCATATCTCTGCGGTGGTCTGATCTGCCTCCTCGGTCGATCTCTAGCTATAGAGTGTGTGTCTGTCTGTGGTGGTGCCTGAGGCTCCGCAGGAACAGAATCGCCTGAAGTGATACCTGATGCCGGAGTGATCTGGACTTTAGAGTTTGTTTGATACTCCAACTCGACAAATTTCTTTGTTGCATCTGCACCTGTATCTGTACCTGTATCACAAGGAACATGCGACTCCTCCTTTCGGCGAAGCATATCATTCTCGTTAAACTTAACATCTCTACTGATTATAATTTTCTTATCCTCAAGACACCACAACCTAAAACCCTTTGTACCAGAAGCATAGCCCAAGAATTTGCATTCTTTCGACCTAGGTTTTAGCTTTCCTTGACTCACATGTGCATAAACTGGACAACCGAATATTCTCAAATCAGAATAATTTGGAGGGTGACCAGACCATACCTCTTCTGGAGTTTTGAGATCAATGGAAGTCGACGGAGACCTATTCACCAAGTAGCAAGCCGTAGAAGCTGCCTCTGCCCAAAATTCCTGACCAAATCCTGCATTCGAAAGCAAACATCTTGTCTTCTCGATGAGTGTTCTGTTCATACGTTCTGCTACGCCGTTTTGCTGCGGCGTGTAGGGAACTGTACGATGTCTCTCGATTCCTTCATTTTTGCAGAACTCATTGAACTCTCCTGAACAGAATTCGAGTCCATTGTCTGTGCGAAGGCGCTTAATTTGCTTTCCTGTCTGCTTCTCAATCAAGATCTTCCACTGCTTGAAGGTCTTGAATACATCATTCTTGTGCAACAGAAAGAATGTCCAAACCTTCCTTGAATAATCATCGATGAAGGTCAGCATGTACTTTGCACCACCTTTAGAGGGAACCGGTGCTGGCCCCCAAAGATCTGAATGGATGTAGTCAAGTGTTCCTTTTGTTCTGTGGACTGCTTTGCTGAAGCTAACCCTTTTCTGCTTCCCAAATACGCAGTGTTTGCAGAAGTCCAGACTTCCTGTACTTTGGCCACAAAGAAGTCCTCTCTTACTCAGCAATGTCAATCCTTTTTCACTCATATGTCCCAGCCTCATATGCCACAACTTTGTGACATCTGAATCTGACATAGATGAAGAGGATACTGCAGCTCCACCTGTCACAGTTGAACCTTGCAACACATAAAGTTTTCCTTCCTGCCTTCGTCCTTTCATCACAACAATGGCTCCTTTCGAAACCTTTAGAACTCCATCTCCACCAGTGTATTTATATCCTTTAGAGTCGAGGGTACTCAAAGAAATTAAATTTCTCTTCAGTTGTGGAACGTACCTGACATCAGTAAGCGTTCTCACAATGCCATCAAACATCTTGATATTCACCGTTCCTTGTCCGACAACTTTGCAGGATGCATCGTTGCCCATCAAAACGACCCCACCATTCACAGCTTCAAAAGTGGAGAACCAGTCCCTGTTGGGACACATATGGAACGAGCATGCTGAATCAAGAATCCACTCTGTGCTGGCTCTGGATTGATCATCGCAGACCAGCAGCACATTCCCCTCGCTGCTATAGTCTTCTGCTACACTGGCTTCAGCAGATTTTGAACCTTCTCTTCCCCTTTGATCACCTCTTCCTTCGGTCTGTTCCTTTCTTTTCAACTTGAAACAGTCCGCTTTAATGTGGCCCTTCTTCTTACAGTAATTGCAGATCAAGTTTCTGTGCCTGGATTTCGACCTAGCCTTCCCTTTACTGTCTTCGAAACTTCTCTGCTTGGATCTTCCTCTTGTGAACAGACCTTCTGCCTGACTTTCAGTGGTACCACTCATCTCCTTATCGATCCTCTCTTTCGAGAGTAGGGCAGATGAGACGTCTTCCAAAGATATGGTATCACGTCCATAAAGCATAGTATCTCTAAAATTTGTATAGGAAGATGGTAGAGAACATAACAGTAATAATGCTAGATCTTCATCATCATATTTTACTTCCAGCATTTCCAGATCCGTAACGATTTCTTTAAAGTCGTCGAGATGAGATTTTATACTCTTACCTTGAATCAGACGATGAGAGTATAACTTCTGCTTCAGATGGAGTTTGTTGGTAAGACTTTTCGTCATACACAATGACTCCAATTTCAGCCACAAGCTCGCAGCAGATTTCTCCTTAATGACATGCTGTAAGATCTCGTTCGAAAGATGCAGTTGGATCTGCGTAAGAGCCTTCCGATTCATCTTCTCCTTTTCCGCCATACTGAGGGATGCAGACATCTTTTCCATCCCGAGCAGCGCATCCTCTAGATCCATCTGAGCCAGAATTGCGCGCATCTTCACTTGCCATAACGTAAACTGTGACACCCCCGGAATTTGGATTAGTCCTCTATATAAATGATATAATAGGACTAAATCTCTAACCCGGCTATAGCATTTTGGATGGTAGCAAGATCCAAGAGGAACATGAGAGTTAAGCGTGCTAGAGCTAGAGTAGTTCTAGGATGGGTGACCCCCTGGGAAGTGGGGCGTCACAGTTGGTATCAGAGCCATTCACCAGCCGGAAATGTGAGATGAGTCTCGGCTGAGCCAGGGTTATATAGCGGGTAGAGCGAGGCTCCCCGGCTAATTACCGTTGTGAGTGGAGTGCAGCTCCTCACAAGGTCGGCTAAGGCTAGCGAGACGAGTCTCACATCGCCTGGTGCTTGTGAGTGTGCTTGAGCCTGACGTGGACGTCAGGGCTTAAAGGGGGGAAGAATGTGACACCCCCGGAATTTGGATTAGTCCTCTATATAAATGATATAATAGGACTAAATCTCTAACCCGGCTATAGCATTTTGGATGGTAGCAAGATCCAAGAGGAACATGAGAGTTAAGCGTGCTAGAGCTAGAGTAGTTCTAGGATGGGTGACCCCCTGGGAAGTGGGGCGTCACATAAACCTTGTGCTATGATCGAGCAATGGGAGATCATACTTCATGGACGCCATTAATGAGAAGAAACCCTAATCGATGAATAGGGCTCTGATACCAGTTTGTTAGCAACGAGCGCACAAACTAAACAAAATCATTGGGATCACGACAAAGAAGTAAATCAAAATGCACGACAGAAAAATAACACACAGATTTACGTGAAAAACCCTTTGCAGGGAAAAAACCACGGGCGAAAGAGGAGAGATTTCACTATGTAGAAAAGGGGGAATACAAGAGTTCTATTCTGTACAATCGCTCGATCTCTCTAGGGCAAAACAAAAGGGAAAAATTAGGATTTTTCCTTAGCGGATCGATCCGCTTTACCGCGGGGGGCGGATCCCCCCGCACCCCCCGTCCGATGTCAGTGGTGGGCTTCGGCTCGGGCTAGCGGCCCGAGCCCTTCGCTTCCATCACAGACATTCACAAAATTTCGAAGTCGCACCGCGAAGCCGTCGGCGAACCTGAATCATAATATCGAAGCGATTCTGATTTTGAGTCACAACTAACAACTCTGAATAATAACAAATTTATAAACTAAAAACTGTTGACACAAAGCAATTAATTAGATTCTTAGAGATTTCCCATTTTCACCCTTTTAAAGTGCAGTTGCTTTTCGCTACTATTGCTTTATTTTGAATATTCGATAATAAAGTTTTGATGCAAAATATTCTTTTTTGATATCATGAACCGATTATTCTAAAAGCTTACAAGGACCATAAAGTTGTATGAATAAAAACTGACTCTTTTTCATTAAAATACAAGCATGTTGATAAGTAGAAGAAATTTTATTAGACCAGCTTGTTTTATCTTTTCACTGTAATGCTTTTTTGAGTAAGAAGTTGATTCAAAAGTGTGAGCGGTTAATTAAATAAGTCTTAATATTTGAACCGACTTATGTTTAACAATTATACATAACTATAGAGTGAAGGACTGTCGGGGACTCAGAAAATGACAGTAGAGTAAGATACTGAGAGGTTTTGCTTCAAGCTTTCAGTTTGAGAGAGAACTGATTCCACAATTAAAAACGTTGGTTCTTGCGGTCCCCAATGTAAATGCTAGGAACGAGGTCAGAAGGAAGTGGAATAGATCAGAAAGGTTCAACATCAAATCACTGTATAATTTTTTGCAAGATGGAGGAGTCGCGGAAATATACTTTGCGCAACTCTGAAAGATAAAGATGTTAAGATATTCGTCTGGCTAGTTCGGAAAAAAATGATGCTCACAATCGATAATATATCTCCTCAAAAAGAGATAGAGTGGAGAGAAGATCTGCGTACTATGCTTGGAAAGGAGTGAGACGGTAGACCACCTTTTCATGATCTGTACTTTTACTAAGGATCTGTTACACGATCTTCTTCTAAATAAATCGTTTCTTTCTAATTGCTCGTCCCTTATTAGTTTGTGGGAAGAATGTAAACTCAACGTTGAAAATGAATAGAAAAATATTCGATCTAAAGAAACAGAATTTGAACTATTTAGAGATGGAGATACGTTCTCTTAGAAATGTTTTGAGTTCCTTTTGCACCATTTATTTATTTATTTATTTTTCGAGACTTAGCTGTCTCAGATAGACTTAGCTGTCTCAGATTGTAGTTAAATTTATCTTTTTTTAGAATAAAGCGATAGCATGCTATATATCGTATTCTCAATAAATATATAGATATAATCATAACTTATTTTTGTAACATGAACTTGGCTACTCTTGGAATGCATCTTTTTATTCAAGCTGTACTTTATTTATCTACTGAATATAATGATCACACAGAATATATATACTGTTTATTAAATCTTGGTGAAATATGTACCTATAAAGCAAGTAATTATTAATTAGTGATTCTTAGTTGTTTTAGTTGTACTTGCACTTATCCATGAAACTATGAGGAACCTTTTCTTCTGACATTGACTAGATGTAGGAGCGTCAGGCTCAGAATGTTGATAAATGAATCCTTTTCATAGAATAACAAATTACAATTTGGTTGGTAACATGTCATTGTTGCAGCATAAACAATTAAAGGTGGGTATCACACTATGCAGTGATGCTGCATGATCAGTAGATCACAGTTAATTTTATGGTTATGTAATTAGCTAGCTAGTTGCGGCTAATTAATTAAGTTCGCAAACTCATTCTCAGTTACTACATTCATGATGATGATTGATCTATAAACAACAATATATAATAAAAAAAATTAACTATAAAACAGCAGTAAATTAAGGAGATAGAAAGCCCTGATCTAGTTTTTATCGCCAAATAAACTTTGTAGATGTGTAAAGAAATTAATGGAGGCAAGCCCAGATCTTGTATTCTTATTTAATTTGAATTGATTAGTATTATTTGTTAATTGGTTTAGAAGGCATGCACGTACGCGCGTCTCTTGCATGTAATGTTTAATTTGTAAGCAATATTAATTGCATGCACCATAATATATTATCAACTTAACATAATTAATTTTGGCAATAACAAATCAATAGAAATTATAAAGCTACATTTATATATACTATCTATAGTATCGGAGCTTTGATACTATATAGTTTTATTTTCGTTTTAGAGTGTTCAAATTAACGATTCATATAGTTAAATATGATTTAGAATATATGAAATTTTTTTTCTCGACTTCGTATATATACTTAGTAAGTAAATCGATCATGTCAAAATGAACGATGAAAATTGAATAATTTATAAAATTTGATAATAAATTTTTTGAATTCAAGATAAAAAAATGCCGACTTTAATCTAAATGGTATGTTTAAAATAATTTTTATCAAAATTTGAATAAATTTATTTTTATCTAGCTACACGTTTAAAATTTAAGTTATTTATATATTTTAATAAAATTATATGAAATAGTTAGAGTGCGACAGAGTGACTCAAATCAAATAAATTAAACAATTAAATAATAAAATAAAAATTTAGAAAAGTTAATTAGTGAATTAAAATTGTCTATTGTTGAGATAAGTTTGGTATATCTTTATCAAAAAAAAATTTATGGAGGAGTCCACATCAAAAGGTTCAATACTTGGGAGGTCTCTATGCAAATATACTCTCAACACAAACAATTTTTCGTTGGGGTGAATAAAAAATACTGAAGTGGAGGGATCTTCACCCGAGAAATGATGTACATTTTAAAATGAGTGTATATCTTACAGTCCACTCATTATAAAGTGGAGCGATCTTATGATGTGAATCATGTGATTAGTAAAATTATTTTCATCTTAAGATGAATAGGACACAAGATATACATCCTTTAGGGTGAACATCTAACACGGCTTATATGAGACTAGTAAAAAAAATTCTATCTCAGTATATATGGAGTGTAATATGTACATTTATTTTGATGTATATATCTAGCATTGCACGGTGAATAAAAAAATTTATTTGTATACCATAAAAGGGATATATATTTTACATTCAATTTATTTTAAAATGGAGCGATCTTCTGTTTTTTTTTTTTTTTTCTTTTGAGAGAAAGGCAGCATATTACTGCTTTGTTTATTTTTTTTAAGAAATAAATTTAGATAAAAATGTGAAGCAACTAGATTTCGAACTCAAAATTTCGGATACCAATCACCTAACCCTTTGCCACTTGCGCTAGAGACGGTGGGTAGTATAAAGTGATCTTCACTAGTCACAACATGATGATACAACCATTAAAAAATTTTTCATTTTTTTGGATTTCATACTTAATAGGGGTAATTGGATAATTTCAGAGGTATTGCAATTTGATAATTTCATAAAAAGAAAATACTTTTTTGTACCTTTCAAATGAGTTGTATATCATATATTAAAATAAAATAAATTTTGTTAGTCATTTCAAAATAACTAATGGATTACATCTCATACTGGAATAGATGTAGAGATATCAACGGATCGGATTCGAAGCGAATTTTTAAAAATTTGAACCCGAACCCGACTACCTAACTCGAAATTCGAATCCGACGGATTTAAAAAATTCATATTCTAATCCGAATCTGACCAAAAATTTAAAATTCGAACCCGAACTCGAAACAATTATTTCTCCCTTTCCCTTTATAATATTTCAAAACATATTAAATTAAATCTAAATTTTTAAAATATAAATTTAAATATAATATCAAATATTTATATACATATATTATATAATGTAAGATTAATTCGGATTCGAATCGGGTATAGTCAAAATTTATATTCGAATTCAAATATATCGAATTTTTATTTTTTATATAAATATTCGAATCCATTTTTATTTAATATTAAATAAATTTATTTTGTTTGAATTTAAATTAAAATAAAATTTCAAATCTCTGAATTATAGGGATATACACTGTGCATCAAAAAATAAATGTACACAGAGAAATACTGCAGCAGCATTCTCGAGGAAGAGGAGGGAAGCTCGGAATCGGATGCCACGACTCCATTAAGGACACGTGGCGTTCGACGAAAGAGTGGGCGTGTGTTGGAGGCGGTGAATGGGATCTCGCGCTGGCGCGCATTAGATTCCAATCAAATATTCGGCGGAAAAAGCTCGCCGGTTTACATATACCAACTATCATATCATGGATGCCACCTCTCTCTCTCTCTCTCTCTCCTCTCTCTCTCTCTCTCTCTAACTTTTTTTTATTTTTTATTTTTTATTTTTTTAATTTTTATTTGTGATTAGTAGCCTTTGCCTAGTTCACCCATGGTCCATCCAAGTAGTTGAACCACCTCTTTTTCGAAAAAACCATGTTATAGCATGTTTTTTTAATAGCAAAATGCTAGATGTATATTTCTTGTGGAATGTATATCTTATATTCTCATCTATCTAATAGGTTGGGGTGTGATAAAAGATTATTTTAAATAATTTTTAAAGTCAATCTATCTATTGGATGGGTGGAATGTATAATGTACATTTCTTTCAAAGTGTATATATAATATTTCTCTTTTTAATATTATATATAATATATTTTTTAACTGAAGAAAAATCGGAGTTGAATGCATCTTTTTGCATGTGGTTTCGCAACTTGCAGTTTTTTTTACTACTCCACTTTACGGATTGTTTGGAAGCTCCGCAATTTCGACAGAGAAAGAAGTATATCTTACTAGGTTGTTTTTTTTTTTTTTTTTTTTTTTTTTTTTTTTTTTTTTTTTTGAGAGAGAGAGTGAGAAAAATAGTAAGCTACTTACTTCATTTATTTTAAAATAAATTTAGCTGAAAATATGAATCAACTAGGTTTCGAATTTGGAACCTCGATCGGATATCAACTGCCTAATTCTTTGTCACTTATTTTAAAGACAGGTGATGCTTCCTACAGAGTTAGACTCATTTTTTATGAGATTGTGATGAGTTTAATTTGAGACGAATATACAGCTTAGGACCTTGCCTCCTACTTGAATGATATTGAGGTTCGTATATAATGAAGTTCACTGGTTTGCGAGGAGGTCGGAGCTATTACAAAACAAACATATATCGAACCCTTTATCCTTCTCCAGATTGTTCAGATCTTATTGATTGATTGTTTGAGCTAATTTAGTGGTTACATATATAAGTTTGTTCCAATTGTACTTAGGAAAATGATCAACTTAATCAAAATCTAACTCTATTAGTCAACATAGTGCAATCTTAGAAAAATAAAAAACCTAGGGTTCTAATGAGCCTTCATCGATCTCACCATCTAATAAGAATTTAGATTTAAATGGGAGTTTCGGATTCAGATCTAAAATACTTATAAGAAAATTAATTTGTAATCTTTTATTCCAAATGAATTTAGATTCAAATTCACCGTAAAGAAAATGAGGTTTTCTTTTCCCGCCAAGTAACAAAAGGGAACATAATGGTAGTTACAGGAAAACAATGAAAATTAAGTACTCATTTGGAAAACAATCTAGGTCCATTCAGAAAAAATATTGATTCGACTAAGGGCACGTGCCGCGCAAGTGACTTATCCTTTCATATATATATATATATAGTCGAGAGGAAATGGTAAGAAATCGACAAATGCGACAAAATCATGAAGGAAGAGTCTAACTGATTGTTCAAACAAACGTTAGTTAGCTCAGCGATTGTCTTCAGTTTGGTCATATCGAACCAACGATGGAAATGCTTTGGAAACTTCCAAATGTCGTCTTTATGGTTTGCTAATGCGATTTATACTGTATATATCAATTTCTGTCTTTTATTTTGGGTAATTCTAAATTTTAATTTGGATTGTGGGTTTTTTCTTATTATAATTTTTTGGTTCAATCTTTGGGAAGTCGAGGCCAAAGCCCAATCATGGGTATTTGGGAATCAGGCATATGAACTTTGATGGGACCATTAGATATCTAAGATGATTCTTCTAATGGGTCCATTAGGTCTCTAAGGTGACAACAAACAAAATGCATCAACTATTTAGGTTGAAAGCCATAATACTAATACCTCAAGTAGTGAGGTCCAGATACCTACTACAGGTA
>CM054946.1:18230066-18466848 GCA_029168755.2 Tillandsia fasciculata | reverse complement strand
ACAACAACTTCTTGCGGAATCAAAGAAGATGGCCACTTACCAGAAGTTGAGGAAAGCAACAGCATAAGTATTCAGGGAATTCAAGACGAGAATCAAGCTTTAACGTTCAAACGTCATGATTCGAGGCGGAACATGGAAGGTATAGACAACAATAGAATCCTCCAAGACAAGCATAACAATCGGAGACAAACGCTAAATCATATATGGGACAAGGTGGTTTCTTGAAAGCAGTTTGAGGGAGTTCATGTCACCAACAAGCTTGGACCAAGCAAGTTCATCAACTCAAATCCGACATACAAAGGCTTTCAATTGGATTCCAAGAAACTTGAATGGTATGTCAGGATTAGGTCAATCAAGCAAGGTTGGTTTGGGATTTAAAAAGGATCAAACTGTGCATGCTTCAAGTTCCACAAAGAAAGTGAAGGAAGAACTTGTCACCTATGTGGACTTGAAGGACATTTGTGAAGGTGTTGCCCGAAAAAGAGAAAGAAAAATTCTTCGGCAACTTGCATCTAACGAGCGGACTCAAAGGATTCAAAAGACACATCAAGTCAATGAGTTCACTCAACCACCAAAGGTCCGAGCCACAACATCAATCATTCAAGTGGATTATTGCGAGGCAAAGACCCAAGGGGCCATCAACAGTCAAAGCTACCAACCCCGGGCAAATGAATCAAGACAACCCAGATCCGACGATTTTGGATGCGAAAGGTGATTCTTTCCTTGTCTTAAGTTCTAATAGCTTATGACTGTGTGTAATGCTTTTGAGGGGTTGTTCCTTCATATTTTTCTTAATCTCGCATTACATGTTTTTCAATGCTCTTGGTTGATGTTTTTGTTTTTTTTCTTTCTTTTAAACAAAAGGGTTTAAACGAACAAAGTGCATTGAATACAAAGGGTTTCACTTTCAATCACTCCCCTTTAATTTTATATGACTTATCAACTTCACTCCATAATCATAATTCTTGAAGATACTTCATTATAGGGTTTTGATATTATAAGCATCAAATTTTAGAAATCATGTGTGATCTTTAGATGCTTAATCTATCTCGGTTGTGTGAATTCATTGTGATAAACGTGAGACAACCGATAGACTGAAATTTGGGAGTTAATTCTTTCACGTAAGAGATTGCCTTCTTACAAGGGTAAATAAATGAATTATAAAAGATGTGGAAAGAGTTACATCCGAAAGGAGTGTGAAAACTACCACCACATGTGGGAAGAGCTACCATGTTATGGATGCCTGAAAAATATTTTATGAGAATTTTAGTCGAGCATTCGGAGATTTAAATTCAAAGTTCTTATTTTGAACAATCTCTGGTTGGTATAAGGTGGGATAGTTAAAAGATGCTCAAAGAGCCACCCTTAGGTATTTTAGTGCTTATCTCAAATTTGAAAGGGTAGAATCAAGATTGATGTCATTTGGAAATCTCCGTAAGTCATCTTTGTAAATCCGTTACATCCTGATAGAGTTTGGATCTCAAGATTATTTTTGATGACTTGTGTTTGATGAATATAACATGAAAAACGTCTATAATGTTTTACCTTTATTTTCATGATTTTGGAGTAAATCTTTTAATTTTTGAAATTAATTGGATTGAATGACATCTACGTGAATTCATGTTTTTCAAAGCACTTAAATGGATTTCTTGATGGAATACAAATCGGTATTTGAAAAGATTCCAAAATCTGGATTTGTTTCAAGAAATTATTTGATTTTTGCTTTCTGGTACCGGTACGCAATCTGCATTTTTGGTATATACCGGAACTGAGCTTTTATCTCTCTTTCTCTATGAACTAATTTCCTTTTGTCTAGTATGTTCACTGTTTGACAATTTGTGACAAAAAGGGGGAGAAGAGAAATGATGGAGATGAGATCATCAGAGAGGACAAACGAAAATGGAAAAAATGGGGGAGAACCGAAAATGATAGATCGTATCACAAGGGGGTGAACAGAGATGCTCAAGATAGGGGGAGACAAAGAAAATTGAAAGAGCCAAAAAAACAAAAGAACCAAAAGGACGAATCAAATGTAGGATTTTAATTTCTAACGACTAACATTTGATTTGTGTGGAGTTTTGTTTTGCAGGAATTACATCACTTTAAGACTCCAAGTCCTAAGTCATAGAGTATGTTCTACGACTGTTGGTTCAATGTAATTTTGTATTTATTGGATCTTTCACGCAAAGAAAATCAATGTTTTGGTGATAACATTGAATTTCGACTTTTTGGTTTAAGATGAGTGACTTGAGCGTTTTATGTATTTTTGGGTTTTGTCACGAAATTGCCAAAGGGGGAGATTGTTACGGCTTTTTGGTGTTGGCATATTTCGTGAGTCAAGTCAGTGAGTTGAGTCGGAGTCTTAAAGGGATCAAATTGTCAATCAGCAATCAAGACTTAGAGAAGATTCAACAAGAGCTCAAGTTGACACTCAGTGTCTTGAGTCTTGAAGATTGAAGATGAAGAATTGTGGATCAGTTACATCAATCTCAAGAAGAAAGTATTCAAAAGGATCAGGTATGTTTAACTAAATAATTTTGGTGATCCGAATACTTTCTTATAGTGTAGAAACACTTGGATGAATTTTTAATTGCATAAAAATCAAAAACTGGACATGGGACATGTTCAGGATCCGGATCAGATCTTCCAATCCGGATCCCGAAGGGTACTTGTTCATTGGCAATTTCAATCCGGATCTAGGCCATTCCGATCCGGATCCCGAACATTGGATGTTGCTGAAATTCATGAACGATCCGGATCGGGCCTTGCGATCCGGATCCCGAACCCTTGGATTTCTGGAATCGTCAATCTCGTTACGACGATCCGGATCGCAGTAATCCCGATCCGGATCGCCGTCCTGAAAATTTCCAGATAAGGTATGTTTTTGATTCTTATCTCTTTCCAAAGGTTTCTAAACTATAAATAGACATTTAGGGTTTCTCAAAAACGTGGGAGCTATACCGATCATTTTATAAAACACTTGAGAGCAACCCTAGAGGCTAGGTTTTTATCGTTCTTCTTTATAGCCTCTTTTAGGTCAATTCGACGGTTCTTCCAAGATCTATCTTTTGTCGAATTGATCTAATCTTTGCTTAGAGATTTTTCCCATGGATCTTCATTGATAATCTAAGCAAAGGATCACCATCGAAGCCAATATTCTTACCGGCTGAGTTTGCGTCGTGGATTCGACGTGGCACCGTGGATTCGGTGTGTTGAAGGCGTTTCGTGGATTCGAAACGTGTGCTCGTGGATTCGAGTGGCGTTCGTGGATTCGAACGTGTGCAGTGGACGTGCAAACGGTGGAGCGCAAGGTCCGAAGAAATTGAAGGAGGGGTTGAATCCGTGGAGACGGTAATCACCTTGTTATTCTTCATTTCTTAGTGGATTGTTATTGCGTGGACATCCAACCGGTCAGCGCAAGGTCCGAAGAAGTTGAAGGAGGGGTCGAGTCCGTGGAGTCGGTAATCACCTTGTTATTCTTCAATTCTTAGTGGATTGTTATTGCGTGTTGGTCCCGTGGTTTTTCTCCTGGATTGGAGTTTCCACGTAAATCTCGGTGTGTTGATTTTTATTTTCCGCATTGTTTTTTATTTTTGCACTGAGATTGGTTTTTATAATATTACACCTATTCACCCCCCTCTAGGTGTTTGATAGTACCTATTTAGATCCTTGTGGATCCTAAATAACTCTACAATAGCAAAACCGTCAATAACTGTCTGACCCCAGCCTCCGGAGGGGATCTCGAGGGGAGCGACCCACACGAGGAAAGCATCACCGGGCAATAACCGTGCCGGTGTAATAAGTATCAAAAGCAGGACTGGTTCACAACTATAAAGCCCCAGTGGAACACAACCCTCCACTAAAAGAAAACTGATTCCCAATCAGATGCAAAAGTAACCATCCGGTCAATCGCCCAATATCCGCGATTGCCGCAATACCCCAAAATCCATGACTAGGTCTCACAACCGACCTCCGGTCAACCGCGTAATATCCGCGGTCGCCGGAATAACCCACAATCACAATCATGTCCCACATCCGACATCTGGTCAACCGCCTACTATCCGCGGTTGCCACAAAACCCTCTAGTCCATAATCATGCCCTATCACCGATGTCCTATAACCGACATCCGGTCAACCGCCCAATATCCGCGGTCGCCGCCAAAACCCATAATCCACAATCCAGGCCCCTGGCTACACTATCCCAAA
The DNA here is from genome assembly GCA_029168755.2 of Tillandsia fasciculata. NCBI lineage: Eukaryota > Viridiplantae > Streptophyta > Magnoliopsida > Poales > Bromeliaceae > Tillandsia > Tillandsia fasciculata. Next base: position 18,462,642 of record CM054946.1, on the reverse strand, counting down.
CCCCTGCTCAAACCCGAGCAACAAGAACCACCTGACTAAGGAAAAGGAGAAAAGAAGCAAACAAGGTTTCTCCTAAGTCAAGTTCCAGCATGAAAGTGTAGCGATAAAAGATGGCCTATCTAGATGTCCATACAAGCATGCAAGTGTTCTCAAGGAAATAAAGGAAAAGGTGTCCAATAGTGGTTCCATATGTGTAACAATTAATAGCTCCGCATAGATATAACCATCATGCTAAAACATTATCCAACCACACATGTCTATAATCCATGTTCCATAATAAAGCATCACTATTCACCTATGCATGTCATAAAATCCTCAAATAGTACCAACCACTAACAAGATAATCATACAGTCCAAAATAAATATTCCATTCCACATGCAAGTTTAAACGCTAACATTCTATCCATACAAACATGTACAAGTCCCAACCACTATCAGATATCCACAAGCATGCAAGTCCCAATTACAATTATCAATCATGGATGTCCAAGAAGGATATCTCTAATACTCCTAGTGGGTAAGTCAGAAAAGAGGGATAAAGCAACCACCCACCTGAAGTGCAACTGTCCAAATCCGTACAGCTGAAAATACCAAAAACTCCAATCCCTTGCTCCAGTAAGTTCAGCACACCAGCAACACTCCTGGTACAATACAAAATCCACTAAATACACTTAGGCTCCCAAATAATGCTCTTATAACCACATACAACCTCGGATTCGAAACTGTTAAATTATCACCTGCAGAAAGTGCCCAGAAAATTCCAAGAAAAATATCACAGCGATCCTTGCGTCGCTAGCTTCGCAAAGGTACCTTGCACGCCCAAATCAGAGTTCGGTAAGTCAAGATAAAAATCCGGCAAGGTGGTGATCCAAACAACAAACTGTGGAAAAAGACTGCGCAGTGTACACTGAGAAAACAGTGATTTTCACCTCGAAATAAATCTCATAAAATTCCAAGAAAAATACGAGCGCGTTCCTTGCGATCTGTAGATGAAAAAGTTGTACAAGCTCGTCTCCGTCAGACGCTCGTGCGCGAAGATACGGCCAAAATACTCCGATGCTGTCCTCACAATCCTCACAGAAAAAGGGGTCACATTAATGCCTCAGGATCCGTGCCAAGGAGTTAAAATCAGAATGCGCGATCCAAATGAAAGATGAAGCCCTACCTGTCATGAAGCCAACGGCGCAAAAATCACAGAAGAATGATCTCGGGGTAGACCAGGAGAGCTAAAACACTGCTGCTGCGCCGAAGAAGAACACAGGAAATGCAACGTCGCGCCGCGCCGTAAAATCCAAAACCTCGGGATTTGAGCCTCCTAAAATCCTGAAACTTGGCGGGTGTAATCCTCACTTGAAGGAGAAGAAATCTCCTTCTCACCTCCCCTTCGAGCTGAGGTCTCGAAGGGGTCGAAAATCCCCCTTGAAGAGCCCTCGGGTTGCACTTAAGGGAAAACCAGAAAAATCTTTTCAAAATACCCATCGTGTCCTCAAAAAAATTCCACTGCGCCGGTGCACGTGCGCCCGCCAATGACGACGCGCCACGTGGCCACACCACCGTGCACCGCGCCGTGGACCGCGCACGTCGCACCTGCCCGCACGTCGCGTACGGCACCTGCTCCACCCATTGCGTGGACCGGGAGCACAACACCGCACCAATCACGTAACGCCACGTGTCCACTGACGGTCCACCGTGCACCCGAAGAACTCCGTGGACCGCGCGCTGTGAGCCGCCCAACTACCATCCGCCACGTGGCACCGCCACGGTGCACGCTTGGGCCGCGTGGACCGGCCGCCTGCCCGCGCGCCCGCGCGCTGCCCGCGCCGCGCGCCGCCACTGTGCCGCCTGCCCGAGGCCGCGCCGCCGCCCGCCGGCGCTGCCCGCCGCCGCCGCCGACCGCCGGCGATCGCCGGAAAGTACTGTTCCGGCCGTGAACAGTACCCGAGCACCAAAAATAAAAGTGGGTAGTTCGTTTTGACCGTTTTCGCGCGCTGAATCCAAATTCGCCGTCCGTTTTGCCAAATTCCAATTCTAAAATTTGCCGGAGGCTCCCGGAAAGATATTTTCAATCCGAATTTCACGCCGAGTCCAAATTTGATATCCGATTTGCGCGAAAACACTTCCAAACATCCGACGGGGTCTTGCGGTTACCCAAGTGATCCAATAAAGCTCGAGGTTCAACACTTGTATCAAATCATGCACCAACACCTCCCGAAACACAGAACAGGCTCCCCCGAAGTCACCGATGACCCTACCACAACTCTGCAGAGATCCAGGTCATCACATCCTCCCCCACTAAAAGAAAGTTTCGTCCTCGAAACTAAAGTCGTTCCTCAACACGGAATCTCAACCAGATAGAGGGGGTAATTATCCGATCATCCGCCACTCAAGCTCCCCAAGCTGTCAAATACCTCCTCCAGGGACACGATACAATCCTCGGGTCTCTAACAAGAACAAAATAAGGGTGGGAATTCCAGAAATCCGTACTACCTCAACCAAGTACAGCTGGACTAACCGCTCGAGCTACCAAGTAGTCCACATCGGTATACGCATCCGCTCCTCCTCAGCCTCAGATAAACCAACCACAAGTCTATCGGCACACTAGCTCGATCCAAGTACCTCTTTACTTCCCGTGATATCCAATGAAAGTCCCTCAACCACACCAGCCAAAAAGGCCACTCAACCACTGCGAAACATCCACCTCACGCACAAAATCAAAACCATAGAGGCGAAGATAACCCTCAAGCAACCCAAGTACACCAATACCTCCGGGCCTGGCTCCCCACGAAAACCGTCCTCACGGCATAATCAACCGCCGCGAAAGAAAAACCGAACCAGCCAGCCCAACAGGTACCACAACAACATCCCGCAGCTGAGTCAAGACCCTCAGGTCTACCGGCAAAATCCAGGACTCAAGCTGCACCGGGCAGGACCAACAACTCTCCCCCACGTGCCGCAGATCGGGAATATGACCTCCCGAACACCGGTAACCGTCCTACCCCTAACCCAAGCAATGAAGCAAAAGCACTACCCACCATGGAGGGAAATCCTCTCGTATCAAAAGATACGAACCCAAGAGCCCGGAACAACTCAAACCTACCACCACACTGACCGCTGGAACCCATGTGATCTGACGGTCTCAAAATCCACTATCCTGGAACAAGAGATCGGGAATGCCTCATCCGACTGACCTGTCCTCCAACACCCGGCGCCAAGCGCCTCAATCCGAACTCACCTCAGGCGGCAGATCCCCCCAATCCAAAGGAACTACAATGCCACGCTCCATACCCGGCGCCTACTCCAATGAGGCGTCCCTAGTACTCTCAATCCCCCACCGAACAAGACCCTGCCTCCAAAGGCTCCATTCTCAATCCCACAAATCGGGGCGACTCATCCGCCAAAATTGGCTCACTCTTTCAATGCAATCCCACAGCTTTCCCCTGCTGTCAACGGTCCACCCTTCCTCAGTGCCCCAGCACTAAACATCGGCATGGAGGGGCTACTCACTAGTCCGACAACTGTGCCACTGCACTGCTCCGACAACTGTGCCACTGCACTGCTCCGACAACTGTGCCACTGCGCTGCTCCGACAACTGTGTCACTGCGCTGCTCCGACAACTGTGTCACTGCGCTGCTCCGACAACTGTGCCACTGCGCTGCTCCGACAACTGTGCCACTGCGCTGCTCCGACAACTGTGCCACTGCGCTGACTGCGCTGCTCCGACAACTGTGTCACTGCGCTGCTCCGACAACTGTGCCACTGCGCTGCTCCGACAACTGTGTCACTGCGCTGCTGATCTGTCCCCCAACACTACTACCCTTCGGGTCCGGAGCTCTCAGACCCCAATCTGGGTATCCGGCCCGAAACAACCAGCCCAGACCCAACTGCCGCACCAAGGTGCACCCGGGTCAGGGCCCAACGTCGGAGAGACACCGCTCACCACGACAAAACCGCAAATCAGCACACCCCAACACTCGACCCAATCTAGCGAAAGTCAAAGACATCCCCCTAATTTTGTAACTTTATGTTGTCTGCAGCCAACATAACTGTCCAACAAAAATAGGATATGTCGATCCCTCTTCACTCACAGGAAGAGTCAAAACCAAATCACCGACTTTCGCAAAATGTCGCGTCTCTCACACCCTAACGTCCTAGGGTCCGCCACAAGCCTAGGGTTTCCTAAGTCCCAACTGACCTATCCCTAAGCTCTGATACCAACTAATCTGTCACGCCCCGGGTGTAAACCAGAACCCGGGCCCGTCTACAGATCCGCCGTGCACACAGTATTTCCCGTGTACACGAAGCGTCAACAACCTGCTCAGATATAAAAGATATAATAAAAGAGCAATAAAAACAGAGCTGAACTAAAACTAATACATCTCAGACTGAAGCTGGAAATAAAATACAATACATCTGTATAAATGATACATCAGTCTCTCCCAGCTCACAAATAATAAATACAACCTGCTGGCAAAAGCCAGTCCCAAAGGTGAAAGTACAACCGTCTGAGGAAAACATGGGTACACCAACAGTCCAGCTAACACGCTCATCCTGCCTCGAGATCTATCTACTCAGCCGTCCTCTCGCCTCGACCCGCCGCTGAAAGCCCAGCAGCACCCACAGAAGACACTGCAAAACAAGGGAGAAGAAAAAGAGAAAAGAAGAATGGGGGTGAGAACTACTAGTAAACCAGTAGCCTCCCCTAGTGGGTAAAACCTCAAACTCTGACGCACCCACTAGGTCTACCAGAGGCGAAAAGGAAAGAAGAGTGGTAAGAAATGAAACTGCTGAAAAAGGGAAATCTACCACTACTATGCCTCTAAAATGTAGTCCTAGACTGGAATAACCGTAAGAAACAATAACCAACCGTCCCAGATGAACCCAATCTGTACCGCCCTCATCATCGGGCAAGAAAGCCGCGCCGATGTGATAGCAAAACTCCTGCTGCCGCCCTCATCATCGGGCAAATAAGCCGCGCCGATGTGATAGCAAAACCGTCAATAACTGTCTGACCCCAGCCTCCGGAGGGGATCTCGAGGGGAGCGACCCACACGAGGAAAGCATCACCGGGCAATAACCGCGCCGGTGTAATAAGTATCAAAAGCAGGACTGGTTCACAACTATAAAGCCCCAGTGGAACACAACCCTCCACTAAAAGAAAACTGATTCCCAATCAGATGCAAAAGTAACCATCCGGTCAATCGCCCAATATCCGCGATTGCCGCAATACCCCAAAATCCACGACTAGGTCTCACAACCGACCTCCGGTCAACCGCGTAATATCCGCGGTCGCCGGAATAACCCACAATCACAATCATGTCCCACATCCGACATCTGGTCAACCGCCTACTATCCGCGGTTGCCACAAAACCCTCTAGTCCATAATCATGCCCTATCACCGATGTCCTATAACCGACATCCGGTCAACCGCCCAATATCCGCGGTCGCCGCCAAAACCCATAATCCACAATCCAGGCCCTGGCTACACTATCCCAAACCCCTGCTCAAACCCGAGCAACAAGAACCACCTGACTAAGGAAAAGGAGAAAAGAAGCAAACAAGGTTTCTCCTAAGTCAAGTTCCAGCATGAAAGTGTAGCGATAAAAGATGGCCTATCTAGATGTCCATACAAGCATGCAAGTGTTCTCAAGGAAATAAAGGAAAAGGTGTCCAATAGTGGTTCCACATGTGTAACAATTAATAGCTCCGCATAGATATAACCATCATGCTAAAACATTATCCAACCACACATGTCTATAATCCATGTTCCATAATAAAGCATCACTATTCACCTATGCATGTCATAAAATCCTCAAATAGTACCAACCACTAACAAGATAATCATACAGTCCAAAATAAATATTCCATTCCACATGCAAGTTTAAACGCTAACATTCTATCCATACAAACATGTACAAGTCCCAACCACTATCAGATATCCACAAGCATGCAAGTCCCAATTACAATTATCAATCATGGATGTCCAAGAAGGATATCTCTAATACTCCTAGTGGGTAAGTCAGAAAAGAGGGATAAAGCAACCACCCACCTGAAGTGCAACTGTCCAAATCCGTACAGCTGAAAATACCAAAAACTCCAATCCTTGCTCCAGTAAGTTCAGCACACCAGCAACACTCCTGGTACAATACAAAATCCACTAAATACACTTAGGCTCCCAAATAATGCTCTTATAACCACATACAACCTCGGATTCGAAACTGTTAAATTATCACCTGCAGAAAGTGCCCAGAAAATTCCAAGAAAAATATCACAGCGATCCTTGCGTCGCTAGCTTCGCAAAGGTACCTTGCACGCCCAAATCAGAGTTCGGTAAGTCAAGATAAAAATCCGGCAAGGTGGTGATCCAAACAACAAACTGTGGAAAAAGACTGCGCACTGTACACTGAGAAAACAGTGATTTTCACCTCGAAATAAATCTCATAAAATTCCAAGAAAAATACGAGCGCGTTCCTTGCGATCTGTAGATGAAAAAGTTGTATAAGCTCGTCTCCGTCAGACGCTCGTGCGCGAAGATACGGCCAAAATACTCCGATGCTGTCCTCACAATCCTCACAGAAAAAGGGGTCACATTAATGCCTCAGGATCCGTGCCAAGGAGTTAAAATCAGAATGCGCGATCCAAATGAAAGATGAAGCCCTACCTGTCATGAAGCCAACGGCGCAAAAATCACAGAAGAATGATCTCGGGGTAGACCAGGAGAGCTAAAACACTGCTGCTGCGCCGAAGAAGAACACAGGAAATGCAACGTCGCGCCGCGCCGTAAAATCCAAACCTCGGGATTTGAGCCTCCTAAAATCCTGAAACTTGGCGGGTGTAATCCTCACTTGAAGGAGAAGAAATCTCCTTCTCACCTCCCCTTCGAGCTGAGGTCTCGAAGGGGTCGAAAATCCCCCTTGAAGAGCCCTCGGGTTGCACTTAAGGGAAAACCAGAAAAATCTTTTCGAAAAATACCCATCGTGTCCTCAAAAAATTCCACTGCGCCCGGTGCACGTGCGCCCGCCAATGACGACGCGCCACGTGGCCACACCACCGTGCACCGCGCCGTGGACCGCGCACGTCGCACCTGCCCGCACGTCGCGTACGGCACCTGCTCCACCCATTGCGTGGACCGGGAGCACAACACCGCACCAATCACGTAACGCCACGTGTCCACTGACCGGTCCACCGTGCACCCGAAGAACTCCGTGGACCGCGCGCTGTGAGCCGCCCAACTACCATCCGCCACGTGGCACCGCCACGGTGCACGCTTGGGCCGCGTGGACCGGCCGCCTGCCCGCGCGCCCGCGCGCTGCCCGCGCCGCGCGCCGCCACTGTGCCGCCTGCCCGAGGCCGCGCCGCCGCCCGCCGGCGCTGCCCGCCGCCGCCGCCGACCGCCGGCGATCGCCGGAAAGTACTGTTCCGGCCGTGAACAGTACCCGAGCACCAAAAATAAAAGTGGGTAGTCCGTTTTGACCGTTTTCGCGCGCTGAATCCAAATTCGCCGTCCGTTTTGCCAAATTCCAATTCTAAAATTTGCCGGAGGCTCCCGGAAAGATATTTTCAATCCGAATTTCACGCCGAGTCCAAATTTGATATCCGATTTGCGCGAAAACACTTCCAAACATCCGACGGGGTCTTGCGGTTACCCAAGTGGTCCAATAAAGCTCGAGGTTCAACACTTGTATCAAATCATGCACCAACACCTCCCGAAACACAGAACAGGCTCCCCCGAAGTCACCGATGACCCTACCACAACTCTGCAGAGATCCAGGTCATCACAGATTGAGCACCTTGGGTGCGAGTGGTCTCATTTACTTTCCTCTGTTCCACTTTTTGAGTTTATAGATAGAGGCATGGTAGCTGTAGAGTAGTTCCAGCCTTTCTTGTTCAGATTTCATTGCACTGTTATCTTTTACCTCTAGTAGACTTAGTGGGCAGACCGTTGGGCTTGTTGACGGCACGCACTGAGAACTACTGTGGGAAGTAGTTCTCACACCCGTCGTGGTGTCTTTTCCCCAGGGACTTCTTCTTCTGTTCCTGTGCTCCTGTTGCTGATCCTTCTGACCGAGGCGAGGGAGTCGCGAGCTAGTTCCCTACCCGTCGTTGGAGTGTAGCGGTACCCCCTTCAGCGGAGAGCTTCAGTAGACTAGTTTACTACTTTTACCTCTGTTGAGAGAACTTTGTTGTGAGGTATAGAGTTGTACTTTATTTTTGCAGTTTGAGAGACTGTTGTAGTGAGGGTATTTTTGTATTGAGAGTTTGTACACTGATGTATTTTTTGGAGATATCTCCCTTTTGAGTTTTGTATCAGAGGACTTTGTATACGATCGTATTTGGGAGATGGATATGGTATTATTTTCAGTTGTACAGGGTTTGGATTTCAGTTTTTAGTAGTTTACTTTCAGCTCCGATATCTGTATACTGTAGTTGATTCTTTTTGCAGGTTAGATGCTTCGTCTGTACGGCAGTTTTCGTACAGATGGCGGATCTGTTAGCGAGCCCGGGTCGCAGTTTCGACCCCGAGGCGTGACAGATTAGAGTGGTATCAGAGCCTAGGTTGTAGGTCGTGGTGGACTTAGAAACCCTAGGCTTGTGGTTGGATATTAGGATGACTACGTGAGAGTCGTGACTTTTAGCGAGAGTCCTGATTGAGTTTTTACCTCTCCCAAGAGACGGGATGAGAGATTGGCATGTTTACTTTCCTAAGCGATTATGTTGGCTGCCGACAACATAATACTATGGAATGGATGACATGTCTTAGACTTTCGCTGGATTGGGTCGTATGGTTGTTGTGTCCTGACGTTTGTTATTGTGCAGCGGATTGCGATACCCCTGAGACGTCGTGTTGCGAAGAGGACACACCCCGCACCTGATGAGTACCCGAGCAGCGGGAGACAGAGCTATCAGTGCAGAGCGAGACCCAGGAGTTTGTGCGTTGAGATAGTTTCCCACTTTAACCGAGAGGGGCCGAATCCCTGAACGGTAAAGGATCGAAAACTTCGATAGGCTGAGCCTAGAATCTGTTCTTGTTTGATTGGGGTTCTAGGCATCGGTCTATCGGGATTTTCGGATTTTTGCCGCGTCAGTCGGTTCTTCTCGCCTATGAGTGGGGTGTTGTTGTGGGAGCCGTTTGGAGTGACGGCGGTCCCAGCTGTGTGGAGTTTTTTCCTGGCTGAGTTACCAGGAGGGCGTTTTTCCCTGGCTGAGTTACCAGGAGGGCGTTTTTCCCTGGCTGAGTTACCAGGAGGGCATTTTTCCCTGGCTGAGTTACCAGGAGGGCGTTTTCCCTGGCTGGGTTACCAGGAGGGCATTTTTCCCCGGCTGAGTTACCAGGAGGGCGTTTTTCCCTGGCTGAGTTACCAGGAGGGCGTTTTTCCCTGGCTGAGTTACCAGGAGGGCGTTTTCCCTGGCTGAGTTACCAGGAGGGCATTTTTCCCTGGCTGAGTTACTAGGAGGGCGTTTTTCCCTGGCTGAGTTACCAGGAGGGCATTTTCCCTGGCTGAGTTACCAGGAGGGCGTTTTTCCCTGGCTGAGTTACCAGGAGGGCGTTTTTTTTTCCCTGGCTGAGTTACCAGGAGGGCATTTTCCCTGGCTGAGTCACTAGGAGGGCGTTTTTCCCTGACTGAGTTACCAGGAGGTGTTGCCCTGGCCGAGTTACCAGGTGGGCACATGCCCTGGCCGAGTTATCAGGCGGTTGCTTTAGTGGGATTGAGATAGTTCGACAGGACGCCGAGATTTGGTGGCGTCGAGTTCGTCCTGTTGGACTACCAGGAGCGCAGTTGTTGACTTGGAACCAGTTTCGTGCTTTGCTGCTCAGGGCCTTCTTTCCTGACAGTGTAAGCAAAAACTAGATGGGGATCTTAGACTCCTGCAGCAGGGAAGTCGACATCTTCTGGAGTATGTTCGCGAGTTTTGCGATTATTGAGCGGTGTACCCCATGTCTCCTGGATGAGGTCCAGGAGGTTGAGCTAGTTAAGAAAGGACTGCAGTGGAATATCTATCACTTGGTGTACTCTCGGCGGGTGCCGACGTTAGATGTAGCGATTGAGCATGCTTAGCGGGCTTTTAGTTTTCGCTGTTCTTCTCGTCACCACCATGTTGTGATCGTGGTGCACGTGTGTTAGCAGGACCTTGAACCCAGAACCTGTTTGGACGAACACATGATTTTAGTCAGCCAATGTTTTCTTCCAAGCCTCGCAGGGTCGCCTGAATCTATTCTTGTTTGATAGGACGAGGGCATTAGCTCTTCGAGGTTTGGACATAAAACTTGTTTTCAAATGGTTTTCCTAAAAAGATTAAAAATCATAAAAAAGATGGATTTCCCTCAGATCAAATGGTCATCTGTAATAAACGTCACTGTTTCTTATAAACTTATCCACACGAGATGATTCGAGTGGTCTGGGTTCTAAGGGCTGATTTCCTTCTTGGGCCGAAAACAACGAGAGGCTACGCCTATAGCCTGTTCTTGTTCGATCGGGGCCGTAGGTATTAGTCTCTCGAGGTTTTCGGACCCTTCGCGGATCTGGCTGTGGAGCATCTCCAGCCGTGAGTTGTGAGTTGAGTCGTTGAGGGTTCTCCGACATAGCTGTGAGAGTGCTAGGGCATTTGCATTGTTGTATGGGCTGGAGATAGGACCCTTAGCTTGTGCTCGTGAGGTTCAGATACCTGATCACGTGTTGCACATAGTTGAGTGTTGTTGATCCTTCCCAGTGCAGTTGGGGCCCTGGTTTTTGCCTGTTGATCTTTTGGCCCTTCCTCAGCTCCGGGATTTCGAGGTAGTGCTGGGTATAGGACTGTGAGGATCTGAGGCCTTGATGCTTGGGTGATGCCACACCGTTGATACACGGTGATGATGCCACACCGTTGATACACGGTGATGATGCCACACCGTTGATACACGGTGGTGATGCCACACCGTTGATACACGGTGGTGATGCCACACCGTTGATACGCGGTGGTGATGCCACGCCGTGGGTGCACGGCAGTGATGCCACGTTGTAGGTACACAACGGTGAGAGTTTTTTGTATGTTTCGGACTTTTGACCGCGAGTTTGGGCATCAGTTTTATGATCGCCTTGCGAGCCAGTTTTCAGTCCCGTTCACCGACGGTTTGGTCCCCGTCAGGGTGTTCTTTATTAGTTGAGGGATTGACTTCGACCCGTGGGTCCGTTGGGGTTATGATAGCATGTTGAGTGACCAACTGCGGCATGGGATTGTGTCTCTTGAGGATCCCTTTTGAGGTTAGCCTGCAGTTGAGTAGTCCACTCGGGTGGTTTTGGATCGGGAAGTAACTGAGTGAAGACCCCAACTTATTGGATTCCCTTCTTTATTGGATGAATGTGCGGGTATGCTTCGGGTCGCCTTGTTGAGGTTGGCACCATGATGTGGTTTGGTGCGTGTTGAATTAGTGGTTATTTCCCTTTTCCCCAGCCTTTGATTGGAGCCCCTTGGGTATTTCACATCTCAGCTCAGGAGTGATGTGTTTTTCCTCGCCCGTGATTTACTTGCCCCTTTGAGATCTGGGATTGCTGGAGTACGAGGGACGCCCGCTGTAATTTCTGGCTCGAGAGATGAGAGAATTGCACATCGGGCCATACCGTACTTGTTGCTGTTGTTGTTGCGGAGTAATCACGGGGAGTGAGTGGTGTTTCGGGAGCTGAAGGCGTATTGATGGATACCTACCCGTGGTATTTGTGACGCCTGATGGACTTGATTTAGTTTCGAGGACGAAACTTTCTTTTAGTGGGGGAGGATGTGAGGTCCCGGAATCCCCCGCGTAGGGTTCGCTGGTTGTTTGGCAGCTTTCGGTCGCCGTTGGGGGTGTTTGTGCGCGTGTTGGGGCCCAGAAATAGATTTGTGATGCAATTTGGGATTTAGCTTGCATCACTGGAGGCCTGCGTGGTGTGTCGGTGATGTTTGCGCGCAATTTGGACACAAGTGGTGGACTTCGGGCTTAAAAGGAGACCCTGTGGGAATTTGGAAGACCCGTCGGGTGTTTATAAGTTGTTTCGCGCGATTCAGATGTCAAATTTGGACTCCGGGCGAAGTTTGGATAAAAGATTACCTCTCCGGTTGCCTTCGGGAATTTTTAGAGTTGGAATTTGGCAAATCGGACTTCAGAAATAGGACCCGGCGTAGAAATCGGATAAAGTTGGCTATCCGGGGGCATTCGGCAAATTTTCGGATGAGAATTTGGAGAAACGGACATCGTTTTTGGAATCAGCGCGCGAAACCGTTGAGATTGGACTATTTACTTGTTTGTTTTGGAGCCGGATGTTTTACGCGTTTTTTGAGGCGGCGCGGCACTTTTCCCGAGGCGAGGCGACGGCGCGGATCCCGAGGCTGTTACGGAATTTGAGTTGGCGTATTTCGTGATTGTATTAAGTCTTGAAGATTGAAGATGAAGAAACTTTGGATCGTATACCTCAATCTCAAGAAAGAAGAATTCAAAAGGATCAGGTACGTTTAACTAAAGATTTCTTGATGATCCGAATACTTCTTATAGTGTAGAAACACCTGGAAGAGGTTTTAATTGCTTAAACATCAAAAACTGGACATGGGACATGTTCAGGATCCGGATCAGAAATTGCAATCCGGATCCCGAAGGGTGTTCGTTCATACACTGGTTCAATCCGGATCGTAGCATTCCATGATCCGGATCCCGAACATCAGTTTTACCTATTTGCTTGAACGATCCGGATCATGAATTGCAATCCGGATCCCGAACATTGTGTTTTGGTAAAACTGTATGAACGATCCGGATCGGGGACTACGATCCGGATCCCGAACAAGCAATTTTCTGGAAACCGTCTTTTGTGCTTCCGCAATCCGGATCGCCAAATCCAATCCGGATCGCCGTCGGTAAAACTTTCCAGAAAAGTTTGTTTTTGATCCGTATATTCTTCCAATGGTTTCTAACCTATAAATAACCCCTATGGTCATTTTTCTAGGGTGAATCCAAATAGAGCCGTCATTATCAAATATCATTTTATACGGCCTTAGATCCACATATAGAGAAGAAAGGAAATCAATAGATTTATTCTATGTTTCTTCATCTATATTGATTGATTTGATTCTAGGTTTTTCTTACTCACATTTTGAGTAGAATCAAATCAATGAATACTTAGATGGTATTTCCGATCTATCTTTGATCTAAGTATTCGGCGGATCATCACCACCCAAACAAACAACGATTTACCCCAAAATCGGCGCGTGGACTCGCGTGGCCTTGTGGATTCAAGGTGCAACCGCTCTCGTGGATTCGGAGCGAGGTACGTTCGTGGATTCGAAGCGTGCCACTGGGTGAAGACCGTGGATTCGGTCGGACGTCGTGGACTCGACGTTGGACGCTGTGGATTCAGCGTTGGGCGCGGATCGTGGATTCGAGAAGCGTCGTGGAGCGAGCGGGAAGATCTACTAGGAGCGTATGAAAAAGGTTGAGTCGTCTGTGAGTACGGTATATCACCTTGTACGTGTGTTAATTCTAGTGGATTTCGCCGTGTTATCGGTCCCGTGGTTTTTTACTCCGGTTTGGAGTTTTTCCACGTAAAAATCTTGCGTGTTCTTTTATTTTTCCGCATTGGGTTTATTTGCGCAATGATTTTTTGAGTGTTTATTGTTTACACCTATTCACCCCCCTCTAGGTGTTTTTCCCCTATTTAGATCCAATTACTTATAACCCAACAAGTGGTATCAGAGCGGGAATAGGGTTGTAAACAATGGTTGAAGGTGGAAACATCAATCGACCCCCTTTCTTTGATGGAACAAATTATGCGTACTGGAAAGTGCGGATGAAAGCTTTTTTAATTTCCATCGACGAAAGGGTGTGGCAATCAATTGAATTAGGATGGTCTAATCCAACTGAAATTTTAGATGATGTTCGCACCTTAAAACCTAGGTCGAAATGGACCAAGGAAGAGATAGATTCTTCTTCTTACAACGGCAAGGGAATTAATGCTTTATTTAATGCTTTGTCACAAACTGAGTTCTCTCGCGTCTCGGCATGTGAGACTGCGAAAGAAATCTGGGATGTTCTTCAAGTTACGCATGAGGGAACTAACCTAGTGAAGATTCAGAAACTGCAAATGCTCACGAGCAAGTTTGACTCTATCTCTATGGCAGAGAATGAATCTTTCACTGACTATTACACACGATTGCAAGATATCGTAAACTCATGTGCTAACTTGGGAGAGAAGATTCCAGAATTTAAAGTTGTAAGAAAAATTCTAAGAACTCTTCCTGAACGATTTCGCCCGAAGGTCGCAGCCATTGAAACAATTAAACACCCGGACGAAATGCGTGTAGAAGAATTAGTAGGTGCTTTACAAACTTATGAAATGACATTTCCTACTAACTATTCTTCTGGAAAGGCATCCTCTTCTAAGTCTTCAGGTTACGCATTGAAATCAACTAAAGAAGAAGACGCGGATTCATCCTCCTCGGACGACGACGAGAACCTTTCTATGGAGGACTTTGAGAAGCAGCTCGCTCTCTTGACAAGGAAGTTTCGCCGCAACTTCCGAAGGGGAAATTCAAGCAAAACTCCACCCTTCGGAAAGTCGAAGAAAGGCAAGGGTCCTTCAAGTTACAAGTCAAGGAACCAAGAGAACTTCTCAAAGGATAAGAAAAGTTCGGAGGGACAAGTTCAGTGCTTCAAATGTCGAGGCTACGGCCACATTGCAACGGAGTGTCCCAACAAGAATCCGGCAAAGAAGAAAGCGATGCAAGTCGTTACTTGGGATGACAACTCCACGTCAAATGAGTCATCCTCAAGTGATGAAGAAGACAACGCGACAGCTTTCCACGCGTCCACTACATCTTCACCCTTCATGTGCTTGATGGCGAGTACCTCTGATTCCTTGTCCAACTCCTCCCATGTTGAAAAGATTGCAACGGACGATGAATCGGATGATTCTGAAGGTGAAGATTTTGCTCTAGCCTACCACAGACTTTTGAGGGATTCAAAGAAACTGGCTAAGCAAAACAAGGGGTTGAAAGGGAGATTGCAGGATCTCGAAGAAGAAGTAAAAAGGGTAACCTCTCTCTCAACCGATCTTGAAGTGGAAAGGGATAATTTGATTAAAACAAATGTTTCCCTTCAAGAGTCCAATGAGCAATTCGAGAAGAATTATATAGATATGGTGAACAAAGCGAATTACTTCTTGAAGCTCAACGGCGAGGCTCGACAGGAAAAATTGGAAATGACGGAGACCATACGCCAACTGAAGGACGACTTAAAGAGATTTTCTTCTGGAAGGAGTAAGTTGGACAGACTTCTTGGTCTTGGTCAACGAAATAAGTTCGGCCTCGGATACACTCAAACTGGAGACATTCCAAGTTCGAGTGGGACAGTCTTTGTGCCTCAGTCGGTATCTCCTCCTCCGACACCGGTATTCACAACAAGCAACGACAACAAACCTACTACATCCTCCTCGGAATCGACAAGAATCAAGGTATGTTTTCGTTGTGGCATTTCAGGGCACATAAGGAGAAATTGCAAGACGGAAGCCAAACGCACACCTCAAGCACCTCTTGCAATGACTACCAAAAAGGCTATTCCTCAGAAATCAAATGCAAATCATTTGAAGGAAAAGAGTCTTGGTAGTACACCGCTCAAGACGATATCATCAAGGAGTAGTAACTCTTCAAGCAAGACGCTCTCACCTGGGAGATCAACTTCACGATCATTACCGACGCACTCCAAAAGGGTTTGGGTGCGCAAAGGAATCATCTCGTGTACCTCCGTCTACTCCTCTACCTCAAACGTTACGCATCTCCAAGGATCACCCTGAATCGAACATCATTGGAGATCCACAAGAAGGAGTTAGAACACGAAGACAATTGGTTTGCGGATTTGCATGCTATGTATCTCAAATCGAACCAAGGAATGTTGATGAAGCTCTCCAAGATGACTACTGGATTAAAGCAATGCAAGAAGAGCTCCATCAATTCGAGCGAAACAAAATCTGGGAATTAACGAAGCCTCCGACGCAACACAATGTGATAGGTACCAAATGGATCTTCAAGAACAAGAAAAATGAAGAAGGTACTATCATCAGGAACAAAGCAAGGTTAGTTGCTCAAGGCTACTCTCAAGTAGAAGGTATAGACTTTGATGAAACTTTCGCCCCTGTAGCTAGACTCGAGTCCATTCGTATATTGTTTGCGATAGCTTGTCATTTTAAAATCAGATTATTTCAAATGGACGTTAAGAGCGCCTTTTTAAATGGGTTTTTAAATGAGGAAGTTTATGTGGCTCAACCGAAAGGTTTTGTGGATCATAAACTACCTAACCATGTTTTTCGTCTGAAAAAGGCTCTTTACGGTCTGAAACAAGCACCGCGAGCATGGTACGAAAGGTTGACAAAGCACCTTTTGGAAAAGGGCTATACTCGAGGGGGAGCTGACAGGACTCTCTTTGTGAAGCATTATCAAAACAATTTCATAGTTGCTCAAATCTATGTCGATGACATCGTTTTTGGCGCAACAAGAGATAATGATGCTTCCAAATTCGCGGAGACCATGGAAAGCGAATTTGAGATGTCCATGATGGGCGAATTGACTTATTTTCTTGGATTACAAGTTAAACAAAACGATGAAGGAATTCACTTGTGTCAATCCAAGTATGCACTGGAGTTGGTCAAAAAGTTTGATCTTGAAAATTCTAAGGATTTTCCGACTCCAATGGGAACTAGCCATAAGGGACTTGGAAGTGAATCACAAAGTGAGAATGTAGACGAGAAACTGTATCGCAGTATGATTGGAAGTCTACTATATCTCACGGCTAGTCGCCCGGATATATCCTTCAGTGTTGGGATTTGTGCGAGATATCAATCAGCACCGAAGGAGGTTCACCTGAAAGCGGTGAAACGGATCATCCGATATATCAAAGGTACAATCAATTTCGGAATTTGGTATCCTATGGGAACAACTTTGGATATTGTTGGATACTCAGATGCCGATTGGGCTGGTTCAGTGGATGACCGGAAAAGCACGAGTGGTGCATGCTTCTATCTTGGCCATTGCCTTGTCGCATGGCACAGTAAAAAGCAGAATTGCATAGCACTCTCGACTGCCGAAGCGGAGTACATTTCAGCAGGAAGTTGTTCAACCCAATTGTTATGGATGAAAAGCGTGTTGAGCGATTTCCGGATTTCAACATCTTCGGTAACCATTTTATGTGACAACACTAGTGCTATTAACATTTCTAAAAACCCTGTGTTGCACTCTAGAACAAAACATATTGAACTTAGATATCATTTTCTTAGAGAGCTAGTTGAATCAAACTTTCTTCAACTGTCATATATTTCAACTGAGGATCAATTAGCCGATATCTTAACAAAACCTTTGGATCAAAAACGTTTTATTCATTTGCGTAAAGCAATTGGAATGCTTTCCTTGAAATAAACTCTTTTGAAACCTTTGCTTAGGTTAGGTTTTGTTTTTGTTTTTGTTTTGTTCTTTATCTATGTTTTGTACATAGGACATTAATTGAGCATAAATCATAATTGACTTTAATTGCATCCTTTTATGCATTTAGAAATTTATTATGCATTTGATGTCATAATATTTCAATGTTGCAATGATCATTTACGTTAATTAAACCATCTTTTAAGTGATCAAAGTCAATTTCTCTCTCAATGATCTCTTGGTATAGTCATTATCATATTTGATTGCTTAGTCGAGTATGAATTCGAGATCAATGGTTTGGTTGAATACTTTATATATTAAATAATTGATAGCCAATTGAGGGGGAGTCAATGAAATGTAAAATGCTCAAAAGATGTGGAAAGAGTTACATCCCAATGAGGAGTGTGAAAACTACCACCACATGGAGAAAATGAAAGAAAGAAAAAGATACTCCATGAATGCAAAGCAAATTTTTGTTTTGAAAATGTTGATGAAATACATATTGAAATATTTGACTCAGTCATATTTCATGGTTGGTATAAGGTGGGATTTTTAGTAAAAGATGCTCAAAGAGCCACTCCTTCAACAGATTGTCTAGATATATTATCTAACTTATCTGGGATTTCAAACATCTATTGATCTTGGTACTTCATTTTCTTTACTAAAATTGATGATTTGATAAAGGCATTACACATAGGATCAGGATAGATGTAATTGAAGTTGTTCAACTTTAAGTGTTTTAACTTTCGTAAATTTTCGTTTCATTTTTGGGTATTGTTGATAGATTTTACATAATCTATTTCTTGTTGTATGAAACGATGTCTTTCGTTTAAAGTTGACATGGTAAAGTGCTTACATACTTTTTCTGGATTTTATGGAATTTTTCTGAATTTTTCTGGAGAAAAAGGTGAAGCCGATCCGGATCGGGGTAAGTGATCCGGATCCCGAACGCAGGACTCTTCCTGCGGGTAGCCGATCCGGATCACATTCTCGATCCGATCCGGATCACGGCTAGGGTTTTTATAAGAACAAAGAGGATTTGATTTCTTTTACCCTAATCTTTTGTTCTAAAATCTCTAGAGCTTCTCTCTCTAGATTTCTTGCATTTTGGAGCTTCCAAACTCAAAGTTCTTCGGATTCAAGTAAGTTTTATTGATCAAAACTCGGTTTTTACAGTTTTTCATCAAACGTGTGTTGAAATCTTGAAACTTTTTCGTTTGTGAATGGTTTTTGATCAAATTTCCTTTGAAATAAGGACTCTGGGTCAATTAGTTTTGCTTTTATGCTGGGCTTTCTCAAGATAAACGAGTTTTTAGGCTTCGATTTCTAAAAATTCTGGTTTAGGGCATAAAAGAGGAATTTTTGAAAATCATGGAATTGATCTATTTTTAAAATTCTTTTTGGAAAACTAATTTGATTCTTGGCTTCTCTACAAGATTATGATTGTCTAGGTACAAAGTTTCAAATTTTTCAAAATTGACGATTTTTCATATGTTCTTGAGTTGGCTCTGCACAGGACACTTTCTCAAAACTCAAATATTAAGAATCTCTTCGTCAGGAACAACAAAGACTCTCTGCTGCACAAGAGAGAATATCGATAGAACTTCAGCAGATTTCCTCTGAACACAAGAAGATCAAGAAAAAGTACTCAAATATTAAGAATTTGCTTAAAGGGATTTTGAGCAAGCTGAGTTGTACTAGTTCAGATTCTTCAGACTGAGCAACACCTTCTGATCACTTTTTCTATGATCTTACTCTCTTGCAGTTCGCAGTTCTTGGTTCTTGATTTTTAGGTCTTAGTTTTTATTCTTACTTTTAGTTTAGTTCTCAGTTTGTGCATATTAATAGAACTTTTTTTAACCCTCCTTACATAGTGTAGCTCTTGCTACGTTTTGGCTTTGTTTTTTGACAAAAAGGGGGAGAGAGTTAGAGAGAAAGAGAACTCTGAACAATGAAACAATGATCTTTGTGAATATCAAGGTAAGTATGACTTCAACTCAACTTTGGTTTTGGTTTTTTATTGGTTGATTGGTTGCATGCTCCTACTAACTATTCTACTAACTATTTGGGTATGTAATATGACTAACAAGTTGATGTTGGACTAACATACTTTGACATTTGGTTTTCGATTGCTTAGAAGATATGTTGGTTTTAACTATGATTCTCTTACATATCTGAATTTTTCAAATGTCATGATGAGAATAAACTCTATCTCTGTAGTTGGTTTTGAATGTTTCAATTCTTGAGGTAACTAACGTTTTTGTTTGTCAAGAATGCCTTCTGTGTGCAGAGATTACAGATGTCTAAGTCTAGAGTCTGTTCTAGGAGTTTATCTCATGTTTTTAATTTCTGGATCTCTTTTGTAAATTTTTGTTGTATGGTGATAGCAACAAAAATATCTTTTTGAATTTTCTTTTGTGGATTTGTGTTTTGTCACGAAACCGCCAAAGGGGGAGATTGTTACGGAATTTGAGTTGGCGTATTTCGTGATTGTATTAAGTCTTGAAGATTGAAGATGAAGAAACTTTGGATCGTATACCTCAATCTCAAGAAAGAAGAATTCAAAAGGATCAGGTACGTTTAACTAAAGATTTCTTGATGATCCGAATACTTCTTATAGTGTAGAAACACCTGGAAGAGGTTTTAATTGCTTAAACATCAAAAACTGGACATGGGACATGTTCAGGATCCGGATCAGAAATTGCAATCCGGATCCCGAAGGGTGTTCGTTCATACACTGGTTCAATCCGGATCGTAGCATTCCATGATCCGGATCCCGAACATCAGTTTTACCTATTTGCTTGAACGATCCGGATCATGAATTGCAATCCGGATCCCGAACATTGTGTTTTGGTAAAACTGTATGAACGATCCGGATCGGGGACTACGATCCGGATCCCGAACAAGCAATTTTCTGGAAACCGTCTTTTGTGCTTCTGCAATCCGGATCGCCAAATCCAATCCGGATCGCCGTCGGTAAAACTTTCCAGAAAAGTTTGTTTTTGATCCGTATATTCTTCCAATGGTTTCTAACCTATAAATAAACCCTATGGTCATTTTTCTAGGGTGAATCCAAATAGAGCCGTCATTATCAAATATCATTTTATACGGCCTTAGATCCACATATAGAGAAGAAAGGAAATCAATAGATTTATTCTATGTTTCTTCATCTATATTGATTGATTTGATTCTAGGTTTTTCTTACTCACATTTTGAGTAGAATCAAATCAATGAATACTTAGATGGTATTTCCGATCTATCTTTGATCTAAGTATTCGGCGGATCATCACCACCCAAACAAACAACGATTTACCCCAAAATCGGCGCGTGGACTCGCGTGGCCTTGTGGATTCAAGGTGCAACCGCTCTCGTGGATTCGGAGCGAGGTACGTTCGTGGATTCGAAGCGTGCCACTGGGTGAAGACCGTGGATTCGGTCGGACGTCGTGGACTCGACGTTGGACGCTGTGGATTCAGCGTTGGGCGCGGATCGTGGATTCGAGAAGCGTCGTGGAGCGAGCGGGAAGATCTACTAGGAGCGTATGAAAAAGGTTGAGTCGTCTGTGAGTACGGTATATCACCTTGTACGTGTGTTAATTCTAGTGGATTTCGCCGTGTTATCGGTCCCGTGGTTTTTTACTCCGGTTTGGAGTTTTTCCACGTAAAAATCTTGCGTGTTCTTTTATTTTTCCGCATTGGGTTTATTTGCGCAATGATTTTTTGAGTGTTTATTGTTTACACCTATTCACCCCCCTCTAGGTGTTTTTCCCCTATTTAGATCCAATTACTTATAACCCAACAGAGGCGGCTCAAGGCGCGCAGCTGCAGGGGCCGCCACGTGGCGGCCCCCCGTTGGCGCCCGCGCGGGAGCAGGTGGGCGCGCCCGTGTGGCGCGCCCGTGTCCCGCGCCTGCGCGGGCGCGGTGTCACGCGCCCGTGTGGCGCGCGGACTGCGCGCCCGCGTGGCGCGCAGGGGCGCGGCCATGTGGCGGGCGCGCGGTCGCCTGCGCCTGGTGCACCGCTTTGTGCCGTGGACCGGGCGGTTGGAGGATCCGGATTGGCCGGTGCACCGTGTTGGGTTGTATGTAATAAAGGATCTAAATAGGGGAAAAAATACCTAGAGGGGGGTGAATAGGTGTAAACAATAAACACTCAAAAAATCATTGCGCAATAAAACCCAATGCGGAAAAATAAATAAACACGCAAGATTTTTACGTGGAAAAACTCCAAACCGGAGTAAAAAAACCACGGGACCGATAACACGGTGAAATCCACTAGAATTAACACACGTACAAGGTGATATAACGTACTCACAGACGACTCAACCTTTTACCATACACTCCTAGTAGATCTTCTCCGCTCGCTCCACAACGCGTCTTGAATCCACGATCTGCGTCCAACGCCGAATCCACAGCGTCCAACGTCGAGTCCACGACGTCCGACCGAATCCACGGTCTTCACCCAGTAGCACGCTTCGAATCCACGAACGTACCTCGCTCCGAATCCACGAGAGCGGTTGCACCTTGAATCCACAAGGCCACGCAAGTCCACGCGCCGATTTAGGGTAAATCGTTGTTTTTGGGTGGTGATGATCCGCCGAATACTTAGATTAGAAATAGATCGGAAATACCATCTAAGTATTCATTAATTTGATTCTACTCAAAATCTGAGTTTGGAAAACCTAGAATCAAATTAATCAATATAGATGAAGAAACATAGAATTAAATCTATTGATTTCCTTTCTTCTCTATATGTGGATTTTTCCTTTTCGGTCGTATTTTTCGTTTATTTTCCGATACCCTAAAAATGAATCATAGGGTCTATATATAGGTTAGAAACCGTTGGAAGAAGATAAGGATCAAAAACTTTCCGTTTCTGGAAATTTTCAGGACGGCGATCCGGATCGGATTTACTGTGATCCGGATCGTCGTAGCGTGATTGACAATTCCAGAAAACCAAGGGTTCGGGATCCGGATTGCAAGGTCCGATCCGGATCGTTCATACAATTCAGCAAAATCCCATGTTCGGGATCCGGATCGAAACTGGCCTTTGATCCGGATTGGATTTGCCAATGAACAAGTACCCTTCGGGATCCGGATTGGACTGTCTGATCCGGATCCTGAACATGTCCCATGTCCAGTTTTTGATTTTTATGCAATAAAAAATTCTTCCAAGTGTTTCTACACTACAAGAAGTATTCGGATCACCAAAAATCTTTAGTTAAACATACCTGATCCTTTTGAATTCTTCTTTCTTGAGATTGAGGTATATGATCCAAACTTCTTTCATCTTCAATCTTCAAGACTTAATACTTTCACGAAATACGCCAACTCAAATTCCGTAACAATCTCCCCCTTTGGCGGTTTCGTGACAAAACACAAATCCACAAAAGAAAATTCAAAAAGGATATTTTTGTTGCTATCACCATACAACAAAAATTTACAATGGAGATCCAAAAATTTAAATACATGAGATAAACTCCTAAAACAGACTCTAGACTTAGACATCTGTACTCTCTGCAAAAAGAAATCATTCTTGACAAAAAGAGATCGTTAGATACCTCAAGAATATTTAGCATTCAAAACCTAGCAGAGATAGAGTTTATACTCATCATGACATTTAGTAATTCAGATATGTAATAAGATCACAATCAAACTTGACATATCTTCTAAGCGATAAGATTCCAAATGTCATAACTTTGCTTTGTTAGTAATCAAACAACTTGTTAGTAATAATACATGTCCAAATAGTTAGTCGAATAGTTAGTAGGGACATGCAACAAATCACAAATAAAACCAGAAGTTGTGATACTTACCTTTCACCAAAGTCAAAGTTTGTTCAAAGTTCTCACATGTTCAAAGTTCTCACATCTCATCTCTAAACTCTCTCCCCCTTTTTGTCACAAACTAAGCCAAAATTACAAAAATTTAAGGAGAAGTAAGAAATCCAAAATCAAGAAAAACCTGAGAACAAAAACTAAAGCAAAGTAAGAACAACACTAAATCCTAAAAAGGTAAAAGCCTGCACAAATCTGCACAAAAAGTTGTTAGCACACAAATTAGTCATCGGAGTCCGATTCCTCAGACGCACTACATCCTATCTTAGTGAACATTTTCTTGATCAATTTCTTCATCGAGTTTACTCTCTTGGTCAATGTAATGTGTGATGCAGTGATGATCTCGAGTTCCCCAGAAATCCGCCTTTGTTCTTTGGTTATTCGCTCTTGCTCAAAAGATAGGCGCTGTTGTTGCTTGAAAATCGAAGTTACCGATGCTTCATCATCCGCGCCGGGTGCTTGTTGAGACGGTGAGGCAGAGTTGCCGACACAAGGTTTCTTTCCAGTGGAGGGTGTCGGAGTAACATGTGGTAATTTGTGAAGTGACTTCACAATCGTTGACTCATCTATCATCCCCCAACAGTGTTGATATGATGTCGAGCTTATATCAATTTCAAATTTTTGCAAGATCCTCATGATGATTAATGGAAATGGAAGTCGCTCAGAAGGATGAGGATGCACAACATATCTTGACATTCTATTCCAAATTATGTAGGGGATGTTCATGTTCAACCCTACAGCCTCAGAGGGATGACCTATGAGATATAAGAACAGCATTCTATCCCATCTCACTACCTTGGTCTGCATGTTAGGTAGAATGTTGTAACACGTGATGAAATTAAGAAATCGGTACTCCAGTCGAAGATGTTTGGATTTTACACTTTTACCATCAGCTGATTCAGTTCCTTCCAAACAAATTTTTCTTATCACGGTTTGCCACAAGTCATTCGTCAAACTTCTTCCTGTCAAATAGTTGATCCCCGATGTGTTGGATTCCATTCCAAGGACTTCGCCTATTAACTGCGGAGTGATTTTAAGCTTCATCCCTTGGATATTTGTATAGAAATGCGTTGAGCCAGGTTCATCTTGTTGAAGATGTCTTGTCACGCCCCGAAACCCGGGCTCGTCTACAGATCCGCCGTGCACACGAAATTTTCCGCGTACACGAAGCGCTGGTAACCTGCTCAGATATAATCTAACAATAAAAGAGCATAATACAGAGCTGAAATAGAAGAACCACATAGTATCTCAGACTGGGACTACAAACACATCAGTAATAAGTACAATAATCTCCCAGCAACCAAAATAGTACAACCAGCTGGCTAACGCCAGACCCCAAAATGAAAGGAGAATATCACAGTCTGAGTGGAGGGTACAATATCTGTCTAATAGCTCTCAGCCTCACAGGAGATCTATCTATTCAGCGATCCCCTTACCTCGATCAGCTGCCGATGGCCTAGCAGCTCCCGCAGATGACTCTGCAAAACATGAGAGAAGAAAGAGAAAAACAACGATGGGGGTGAGAACTACCAGATAAACCAGTAGCCTCCCCTAGTGGGCAAAACCTCAACTCTGACGCACCCACTAGGACTACTAGAGGCAAAAGGGAAAAGGAAAAGTGGTAAGATACATAAGATGCTGAAACAGAAAAACTACCACTACTATGCTGTCAAAACTGTAAGCATGCATCAGAAATAGTATCTGTCCAAATAAACCCAATCTAGCCACCAGCAAGAACTGGTACTGCCTGCTGCCGCTCTCATCATCGTGCAATAACCGCGCCGATGTGATAGCAAAACTGTCAAGAACTGTCTGGCTCCAACCTCTAGAGGGGAACTCGAGGGGAGCGACCCACACGAGTAAAGCACCACCGGGCAATAACCGCACCGGTAAGATAAGTCTCAAAAGCAGGACTGAATCTCCGGGCAATAACCGCCCACGGTATGATAAGTTTTAAAAGCAGGACAAGCACCACCGGGCAATAACCGCACCGGTAAGATAAGTTTTAAAAGCAGGACTGGATCATGACTATGATCAAAGTGGGAAACTCCATCCACTACAGAAACCCAAACCCCAACTGATGCAATAAACCAGACTCGACCCCAATCTGGTGCAAGGATAAACATCTGGTCGACCGCCTACTGTCCGCGGTCACCGCAATACCCCACAAGTCCACAATCTAGCACAACCTTGGCTACACTATCCCAAACCCCTGCTCACACTTGAGCAACAACATATGAATGCAAAGGACAACAATGAAACATGTTCAAATCCCAATATGATAGTGTAGCAATGAATAGTGGCCTTACCTGATGTCCGGGCATGCATGCAACTGTCTTTATTTTTAAAAGTCGTAAAATAGTGTCAAAGGTTTAAAAACAATTGATTTACTGAATAAAAGTCATTTGCATGCGAGATCATGGCCTTTGTCTCAATCACAGTGTCCCAATATAAGCCATCATAATATTTGTGGGGTTATATTAAATTTTAGGGGAGTTTGTCCCAGCGGTCCTTGTCATTTGTCATATTAATTTGTCCCAATGGTTCTCATTAATTGTCCTGTTAGTTGTCCTGTTAGTAGTCCTGTTAGTAGTCCTGTTAGTAGTCCCAATAATTCTCATTAATTGTCATATTTTAGGGGATTTCCAGTAATCCCAGTGAGCTTGTCAAAAATGAGGTAAGCAACAACCGCCCACCTCGAGCAGCTCAAACAATACCCCAGGTAGTCTCCTGGCTGTCCGCAGTCCTCAATTCCTGCAAATCAGAGCACAGTTGTACATAACAACGCTCCCGGTATAAAAACAAACCCCAGAAAGTACAATATTTGCTGTTTTTCAAACAGCACGAGAAAAGAGGAATTTTTCACCTCTAAAATGAGCTCCTAAAATCCCAGAAAAATCACGGTTGCGTTCCTCGCGAAGAGTAGATCAAAATCGACTCTTTGAACGCCTCGATCTGACGCTCCTACGCCAAGATAAAAATCGGAGAAGTTGACGCTGTCCAGAAATTTCCACAGTGAAAAGGGGGGTCAAAGAGGACTCGGGAAACGTGCCAAAAGTACGAAACAGAGCAAAATGATCAACACGGAAATCGAAGCCCTACCTCTTACGGTCGCGCTGCCGCAAAAATCGTCCAAAAATTCCACCCGGTTAGCCCGCAGTGAATTTTCGACGGAACTGCGACGGGAAATGGGCCTAAAAAGAAAATCGTCGCAGTGCGCCGCGTCGCAGATATCTCACTATCTGTAACTCCTAAAATCCTGAGATTTGGAGGAGAGAGAGAAGAGAGAGAGAGGAACAACTTTGGTAGAGGGAAGTTTTTCTGATTCTCTCTCTCGGCGCGCAAAACGAGGTGGGAAATGAGAGGGGTGAGGGGCTCTTATATAGTGGGCCAAAAGGGGATATTCCCACACGGGATCCTGATCCGAACACGAAACACCGAAACGGGCCATCCAGGAAGCGCCACGTGTCCACAGAACAGGAAATACGCATGCAAGGGCCAATGAAAAGCTGCCACGTGGCCACGTGGTGCACGTGCCTTGCCCGCGCTCCGGGTTTTCCGGATCCTGTCAGCCAATAGGAGCACGCCACGTGTCACCGCCCCACGGGCTTCTAGAAGCCGGCCCACCAATGGGAAGCTGCCACGTGGCAGCAGGAACTCTCGGTGCACCCGGTGCACGCCAGCCGTGGACCGCGCACCCCGCCCCCTGCCCGCGCCTGCCCGCGCTGCCCGCGCCGCGCTCCCGCCGCGCTGCGCCGCCGCTGCGCGCTGCCCGCCGCCGTGCGCCGCCGCCCGCCGCCGCTCGCCGGCGGCCGCCGCCGGCCGGAACAGTAATTCCGGCAGGCGGTTACTGTTCCGGTGAACAGTACCAAGTGCCGAAAAAAATAAAGCGAATATACCGTTTCGACTGTTTTCGCGCGCTGAGTCCAAATACGACATCCGCTTCGCCAAATTCTCATCCGAAATTTTGCCGAAAGCTCCCGGAAATTCCCGTTTGCTCCGATTTTCGCGCAGAGTCTATTAAAAATATCCAATTTCGATTCTACAAGCTCCGATGCACAATATAAGTCCCCTGCAGTCACTGTTTAATGTTGCACAGTTCCTGCGGGAGTCCGGATCATCACATCCTCCCCTACTAAAAAAAGTTTCGTCCTCGAAACGAGACTAAACAACAATCCTCAGTCCGATGTCTCGAATAAGTAGGGGGTAGCATCCTTCATCTCCGACTCGAGCTCCCATATAGCCTCGCGCTCGTCATGATTGCTCCATTGAATTTCCACATAGGAAATGGCCCGATTGCGTAATTCTCTCACCTCTCGATCCAGAATTCGCAGTGGGCGCTCCTCATACCTCAAATCCTCGCTGATCTTAAGCGGTGTGAAGTCGATGACGTGCGATGGGTCGAAGACATACTTCCTCAGAGTCGAAACGTGAAATATACCAGCAAGTGCAAGTCGGTAGGCAACTGGACCGATACGTTCTAATAACTCAAAGGGTCCAATATATCGGGGGCTAAGTTTCCCACGAATGCCGAACCTCCTGATTCCTTTGGAGGGCGAGACTTTCAGGAACACATAATCACCAACCTGAAACTCTAAGTCTCGTCGCCGAACATCGGCATAACTCCTTGTCGGCTCTGGGGGGTCTGAAGGTGCCGTCGAATCACCCGGACCTTTTTCCTCTGCTCCTAACAATACATCTGGTCCCAAGGTCCGCCCCTCGCCTACGTCACCCCAACAAAGTGGTGACCGGCACTTGCGTCCATACAACGCTTCAAACGGAGCCATCTGAATGCTCGCTTGAAAGCTATTGTTGTATGCAAACCCTGCCGACGATAAGTGTCGAATCCACCCTCCGCCGAAGTCCAAGATGTAAGCCCCCAGCATACCTTCCAGGATCTGTATCGTCCGCTCTGACTGCCTGTCAGTCTGCGGATGAAAAGCTATACAGAACCTGAGTTGAGCCCCAAGGCTCAAATCTTGGGTCTCTAACAGATACAAAATAGAGGCGGGCACTCCAGGTAGCCGCACCACCTCATTAAGTACAGCTGGGTCAACCGCTCAAGTGACCAAGTAGTCTACACCAGCAAATGCATCCGCTCTTCCCAGGGCATCTGGTAATCTAACCACATGCCCACCAGTACAAACACCCGATCCGAGTACCTCCACACTCGTGAGGTATCCGATAAAAGTTCCTCAACTTGGTCACGCGAACCCTGATCTCTAATCCCAAAATCGTCAAGATGTAGAAGCAACTTCCCAACTCTTCGTCATCTACGCGCAGCATATACGGTCGAGAAGACCATACTGCAAATCAACCTTCGAGAAGACTCGGGACTCGAATCCTTCATGCTCGACCAAGGATACTTGTTCCAGGTGGCTACTTCATCTAATTCCTAATGCCAAAGTGAACCAACCTTCCACATCTTAAATAGTACCGGCGCCCCGTAGGCCCTAAACTATGTTAGCCAAAAGGCTTCGTACCCAAAGCGAAACATCCGCCTTGCTAGCGAAGTCAAAACTAAAGAGGCAAAGAAAGCCTTCCGGCAATCTTGGTACGCCGACTTTTCTTGGCCTGGCTGCCCAAAAGACTGTCCTTGCAGCACAATCAACCGCTGCGAAAAAAGAATACTGGGCCAGTCAGTTTATCTATGCACCACGATCAAGTCCCGCAGCTGAGTCATGACCATCGGGTCTAAGACTCATCTGCACCGGGCGGTACCAACGACACGCCTCCATGCACTAAAAAAAAAAATCGGGAATACGTACCTCCCGTGCACAAGGTGATCGTCCTACCCCTACTCATGCAATGAGGTAAATGCACTCCTAACACATCTTATAATGCTCCAATGCAATACAATGCAAAATCTAATGCCAAAAAGCAAAACAATACTAATAATAATAATAATAATACCGGTCGGCTGTTGCAAAGTCCTCCACCTGAGCGGCATAAACCCGACCGCTCTAAACCGGTGGCTGGTGATCCGCAGGGTAAAAAGATGGTGATCCGCTCGCTGGAGCATAAAGCCGCTGAGCCGACGACCGCTGCTGAGATACGAAGGGAGACGAAACTGAAGAAGGCGCCGCTGGGGTCGAAAGGGGGCATGATGCTCGAATGTGGCCTGACTGTCCACATTTAAAACAACGACCCCACCTCTGATCACAGGTGTGCGACAAATGAGGTCCTCCACAGAATATACATCTGTTTTTGTCGCGAAGCCGTGGCTGTCCCGACTGCTGCTGTCTCTGTATCTGTTGCCGCGATTCCTGCTGCTGCTGTGGCTGACGGGGTTCACCAGATCTTTGGTATCCCTGAAACTCACGACCCGGAGGATGGAATCGTGGAAGTTTCGAGGGTCCCTGGCAGCTCGATTGCCCTTCGTCCGTCTGTGCTGGGCGCTTCGCCCCCGGAATCACTGTGGGAGCCGGAGCTACCTCCTCCATCACTACCTCTCCGCACTCAACATAGAGTGCCTGCTCCATCGAGGCCTCCAAGGTCTGTAACCTACGCGAGCGAACTAGTTGAAAAAGGTCCCGGCGCAACCCTCGCTCGAACATGTATATTCGGTGCGCCTCATCCCTGGCCACGTTCGGTACACATGCCAACAACTGATTGAAATTGGCAATGTACTCGTGTACGGGCCGATCTCCTTGGCGAAGGTTTTTCAACTGCTCCTCCAACCTCTGCCGGACGCTTTCCGGGAAGAAAGCCCCAAGAAGGAGACTGCGGAACTCCACCCAGGCCAAGAGTTGGGCCCCAGGCGGACCAGCTGGTCGAACACGCCGCCACCAAGCCTCGGCGTTGCGCTCCAAAAAGTTCGTTGCCAATAACACCTGGTATCGCTCCTCGATGAATAGTGTCTCAAAACGTCGCTCCATTGCCGTTACCCACGACTCTGCCTCCCACGGCTCAACATTTTGCCCCGAAAAATAGGGTGGGTCAAACTGGCGGAACTTGATCAGCAAATCAACCACCTCTCGCTGCTCTGCAGGGGTCAGAGGTCCGGTCAACCTAGACGGCTGACTACCAGCATCCCGAGCAGCAGGGGATGCCGGGGTCACCGGTACAACTGGGGGAGCCACAGCAGGGGAGGGTGGCACGGGAGAACTTTCCGAGGGTGCTACAACTGGTTGCGCCCTCTGCTCCAACATACGCGTCAACCGGCCCACGGCCTCCTCCTGACGCCGAAAGGCCTCTGACATCTGGGCCACCTGAGCCTGTAGTTCTTGTACCTCCCTCTGCTGGCCCTGCCCGGACTCCTCCTGATCGGGTTCAGAGGAAGAAGGCTGCGAACGTGTAAACATCCTGCGTTGTGGTAGCATTCCACCACAAGAAACTACAATCAATAACACAACCCCACACGACCCTTATCTGGCGAAAGTCAAGGACATCCCCCTATTTCTGTGACTTTATGTTGTCTGCAGCCAACATAACTGTACACCAGAAATTTGGGTATGTCGGTCCCTCTTCTCTCACTGGAAGAGTCAAACAATAAATCAACGACTTTCGCAAAATGTCACGTCTCTCACGCCCTATTATCCTAGGGTCTGCCAAAAGCCTAGGGTTTCCTAAGTCCCAACTGACCTATCCCTAAGCTCTGATACCAACTTAATCTGTCACGCCCCGGAACCCGGGCTCGTCTACAGATCCGCCGTGCACACGGAATTTTCCGCGTACACGAAGCGCTGGTAACCTGCTCAGATATAATCTAACAATAAAAGAGCATAATACAGAGCTGAAATAGAAGAACCACATAGTATCTCAGACTGGGACTACAAACACATCTGTAATAAGTACAATAATCTCCCAGCTCACCAAAATAGTACAACCAGCTGGCTAACGCCAGACCCAAAATGAAAGGAGAATATCACAGTCTGAGTGGAGGGTACAATATCTGTCTAATAGCTCTCAGCCTCACAGGAGATCTATCTATTCAGCGATCCCCTTACCTCGATCAGCTGCCGATGGCCTAGCAGCTCCCGCAGATGACTCTGCAAAACATGAGAGAAGAAAGAGAAAAACAACGATGGGGGTGAGAACTACCAGATAAACCAGTAGCCTCCCCTAGTGGGCAAAACCTCAACTCTGACGCACCCACTAGGACTACTAGAGGCAAAAGGGAAAAGGAAAAGTGGTAAGATACATAAGATGCTGAAACAGAAAAACTACCACTACTATGCTGTCAAAACTGTAAGCATGCATCAGAAATAGTATCTGTCCAAATAAACCCAATCTAGCCACCAGCAAGAACTGGTACTGCCTGCTGCCGCTCTCATCATCGTGCAATAACCGCGCCGATGTGATAGCAAAACTGTCAAGAACTGTCTGGCTCCAACCTCTAGAGGGGAACTCGAGGGGAGCGACCCACACGAGTAAAGCACCACCGGGCAATAACCGCACCGGTAAGATAAGTCTCAAAAGCAGGACTGAATCTCCGGGCAATAACCGCCCACGGTATGATAAGTTTTAAAAGCAGGACAAGCACCACCGGGCAATAACCGCACCGGTAAGATAAGTTTTAAAAGCAGGACTGGATCATGACTATGATCAAAGTGGGAAACTCCATCCACTACAGAAACCCAATCCCCAACTGATGCAATAAACCAGACTCGACCCCAATCTGGTGCAAGGATAAACATCTGGTCGACCGCCTACTGTCCGCGGTCACCGCAATACCCCACAAGTCCACAATCTAGCACAACCTTGGCTACACTATCCCAAACCCCTGCTCACACTTGAGCAACGACGTATGAATGTAAAGGACAACAATGAAACATGTTCAAATCCCAATATGATAGTGTAGCAATGAATAGTGGCCTTACCTGATGTCCGGGCATGCATGCAACTGTCTTTATTTTTAAAAGTTGTAAAATAGTGTCAAAGGTTTAAAACAATTGATTTACTGAATAAAAGTCATTTGCATGCGAGATCATAGCCTTTGTCTCAATCACAGTGTCCCAATATAAGCCATCATATATTTGTGGGGTTATATTAAATTTTAGGGGAGTTTGTCCCAGCGGTCCTTGTCATTTGTCATATTAATTTGTCCCAATGGTTCTCATTAATTGTCCTGTTAGTTGTCCTGTTAGTAGTCCTGTTAGTAGTCCTGTTAGTAGTCCCAATAGTTCTCATTAATTGTCATATTTTTAGGGGATTTCTAGTAATCCCAGTGAGCTTGTCAAAAATGAGGTAAGCAACAACCGCCCACCTCGAGCAGCTCAAACAATACCCCAGGTAGTCTCCTGGCTGTCCGCAGTCCTCAATTCCTGCAAATCAGAGCACAGTTGTACATAACAACGCTCCCGGTATAAAAACAAACCCCAGAAAGTACAATATTTGCTGTTTTTCAAACAGCACGAGAAAAGAGGAATTTTTCACCTCTAAAATGAGCTCCTAAAATCCCAGAAAAATCACGGTTGCGTTCCTCGCGAAGAGTAGATCAAAATCGACTCTTTGAACGCCTCGATCTGACGCTCCTACGCCAAGATAAAAATCGGAGAAGTCGGTGCTGTCCAGAAATTTCCACAGTGAAAAGGGGGGTCAAAGAGGACTCGGGAAACGTGCCAAAAGTACGAAACGGAGCAAAATGATCAACACGGAAATCGAAGCCCTACCTCTTACGGTCGCGCTGCCGCAAAAATCGTCCAAAAATTCCACCCGGTTAGCCCGCAGTGAATTTTCGACGGAACTGCGACGGGAAATGGGCCTAAAAAGAAAATCGTCGCAGTGCGCCGCGTCGCAGATATCTCACTATCTGTAACTCCTAAAATCCTGAGATTTGGAGAGAGAGAGAGAAGAGAGAGAGAGGAACAACTTTGGTAGAGGGAAGTTTTTCTGATTCTCTCTCTAAGGGCGCAAAACGAGGTGCAAAGAGAGGGGTGGGGGCTCTTATATAGTGGGCCAAAGGGGATATTCCCACACGGGATCCTGATCCGAACACGAAACACCGAAACGGGCCATCCAGGAAGCGCCACGTGTCCACAGAACAGGAAACAGCATGCAAGGGCCAATGAAAAGCTGCCACGTGGCCACGTGGTGCACGTGCCTTGCCCGCGCTCCGGGTCTTCCGGATCCTGTCGGCCAATAGGAGCACGCCACGTGTCACCGCCCCACGGGCTTCTAGAAGCCGGCCCACCAATGGGAAGCTGCCACGTGGCAGCAGGAACTCTCGGTGCACCCGGTGCACGCCAGCCGTGGACCGCGCACCCCGCGCCTGCCCGCGCCTGCCCGCGCCTGCCCGCGCCCGCGCTCCGCCCGCGCTGCCGCTGCGCCGCTGCCCGCCGCCGTGCGCCGCCGCCCGCCGCCGCTCGCCGGCGGCCGCCGCCGGCCGGAACAGTAATTCCGGCGGCCGGTTACTGTTCCGGTGAACAGTACCAAGTGCCGAAAAAAATAAAGCGAATATACCGTTTCGACCGTTTTCGCGCGCTGAGTCCAAATACGCCGTCCGTTTCGCCAAATTCTCATCCGAAATTTTGCCGAAAGCTCCCGAAAAATCCCATTTGCTCCGATTTTCGCGCAGAGTCTATATTAAATGTCCAATTTCGATTCTACAAGCTCCGATGCACAATATAAGTCCCCTGCAGTCACTGTTTAATGTTGCACAGTTCCTGCGGGAGTCCGGATCATCACATCCTCCCCTACTAAAAAAAAGTTTCGTCCTCGAAACGAGACTAAACAACAATCCTCAGTCCGATGTCTCGAATAAGTAGGGGGTAGCATCCTTCATCTCCGACTCGAGCTCCCATATAGCCTCGCGCTCGTCATGATTGCTCCATTGAATTTCCACATAGGAAATGGCCCGATTGCGTAATTCTCTCACCTCTCGATCCAGAATTCGCAGTGGGCGCTCCTCATACCTCAAATCCTCGCTGATCTTAAGCGGTGTGAAGTCGATGACGTGCGATGGGTCGAAGACATACTTCCTCAGAGTCGAAACGTGAAATATACCAGCAAGTGCAAGTCGGTAGGCAACTGGACCGATACGTTCTAATAACTCAAAGGGTCCAATATATCGGGGGCTAAGTTTCCCACGAATGCCGAACCTCCTGATTCCTTTGGAGGGCGAGACTTTCAGGAACACATAATCACCAACCTGAAACTCTAAGTCTCGTCGCCGAACATCGGCATAACTCCTTGTCGGCTCTGGGGGGTCTGAAGGTGCCGTCGAATCACCCGGACCTTTTTCCTCTGCTCCTAACAATACATCTGGTCCCAAGGTCCGCCCCTCGCCTACGTCACCCCAACAAAGTGGTGACCGGCACTTGCGTCCATACAACGCTTCAAACGGAGCCATCTGAATGCTCGCTTGAAAGCTATTGTTGTATGCAAACCCTGCCGACGATAAGTGTCGAATCCACCCTCCGCCGAAGTCCAAGATGTAAGCCCCCAGCATACCTTCCAGGATCTGTATCGTCCGCTCTGACTGCCTGTCAGTCTGCGGATGAAAAGCTATACAGAACCTGAGTTGAGCCCCAAGGCTCAAATCTTGGGTCTCTAACAGATACAAAATAGAGGCGGGCACTCCAGGTAGCCGCACCACCTCATTAAGTACAGCTGGGTTAACCGCTCAAGTGACCAAGTAGTCTACACCAGCAAATGCATCCGCTCTTCCCAGGGCATCTGGTAATCTAACCACATGCCCACCAGTACAAACACCCGATCCGAGTACCTCCACACTCGTGAGGTATCCGATAAAAGTTCCTCAACTTGGTCACGCGAACCCTGATCTCTAATCCCAAAATCGTCAAGATGTAGAAGCAACTCCCCAACTCTTCGTCATCTACGCGCAGCATATACGGTCGAGAAGACCATACTGCAAATCAACCTTCGAGAAGACTTGGGACTCGAATCCTTCATGCTCGACCAAGGATACTTGTTCCAGGTGGCTACTTCATCCAATTCCTAATGCCAAAGTGAACCAACCTTCCACATCTTAAATAGTACCGGCGCCCCGTAGGCCCTAAACTATGTTAGCCAAAAGGCTTCGTACCCAAAGCGAAACATCCGCCTTGCTAGCGAAGTCAAAACTAAAGAGGCAAAGAAAGCCTTCCGGCAATCTTGGTACGCCGACTTTTCTTGGCCTGGCTGCCCAAAAGACTGTCCTTGCAGCACAATCAACCGCTGCGAAAAAAGAATACTGGGCCAGTCAGTTTATCTATGCACCACGATCAAGTCCCGCAGCTGAGTCATGACCATCGGGTCTAAGACTCATCTGCACCGGGCAGTACCAACGACACGCCTCCATGCACTAAAAAAATCGGGAATACGTACCTCCCGTGCACAAGGTGATCGTCCTACCCCTACTCATGCAATGAGGTAAATGCACTCCTAACACATCTTATAATGCTCCAATGCAATACAATGCAAAATCTAATGCCAAAAAGCAAAACAATACTAATAATAATAATAATAATAATAATAATACCGGTCGGCTGTTGCAAAGTCCTCCACCTGAGCGGCATAAACCCGACCGCTCTAAACCGGTGGCTGGTGATCCGCAGGTAAAAAGATGGTGATCCGCTCGCTGGAGCATAAAGCCGCTGAGCCGACGACCGCTGCTGAGATACGAAGGGAGACGAAACTGAAGAAGGCGCCGCTGGGGTCGAAAGGGGGCATGATGCTCGAATGTGGCCTGACTGTCCACATTTAAAACAACGACCCCACCTCTGATCACAGGTGTGCGACAAATGAGGTCCTCCACAGAATATACATCTGTTTTTGTCGCGAAGCCGTGGCTGTCCCGACTGCTGCTGTCTCTGTATCTGTTGCCGCGATTCCTGCTGCTGCTGTGGCTGACGGGGTTCACCAGATCTTTGGTATCCCTGAAACTCACGACCCGGAGGATGGAATCGTGGAAGTTTCGAGGGTCCCTGGCAGCTCGATTGCCCTTCGTCCGTCTGTGCTGGGCGCTTCGCCCCCGGAATCACTGTGGGAGCCGGAGCTACCTCCTCCATCACTACCTCTCCGCACTCAACATAGAGTGCCTGCTCCATCGAGGCCTCCAAGGTCTGTAACCTACGCGAGCGAACTAGTTGAAAAAGGTCCCGGCGCAACCCTCGCTCGAACATGTAAATTCGGTGCGCCTCATCCCTGGCCACGTTCGGTACACATGCCAACAACTGATTGAAATTGGCAATGTACTCGTGTACGGGCCGATCTCCTTGGCGAAGGTTTTTCAACTGCTCCTCCAACCTCTGCCGGACGCTTTCCGGGAAGAAAGCCCCAAGAAGGAGATTGCGGAACTCCGCCCAGGCCAAGAGTTGGGCCCCAGGCGGACCAGCTGGTCGAACACGCCGCCACCAAGCCTCGGCGTTGCGCTCCAAAAAGTTCGTTGCCAATAACACCTGGTATCGCTCCTCGATGAATAGTGTCTCAAAACGTCGCTCCATTGCCGTTACCCACGACTCTGCCTCCCACGGCTCAACATTTTGCCCCGAAAAATAGGGTGGGTCAAACTGGCGGAACTTGATCAGCAAATCAACCACCTCTCGCTGCTCTGCAGGGGTCAGAGGTCCGGTCAACCTAGACGGCTGACCACCAGCATCCCGAGCAGCAGGGGATGCCGGGGTCACCGGTACAACTGGGGGAGCCACAGCAGGGGAGGGTGGCACGGGAGAACTTTCCGAGGGTGCTACAACTGGTTGCGCCCTCTGCTCCAACATATGCGTCAACCGGCCCACGGCCTCCTCCTGACGCCGAAAGGCCTCTGACATCTGGGCAACCTGAGCCTGTAGTTCTTGTACCTCCCTCTGCTGGCCCTGCCCGGACTCCTCCTGATCGGGTTCAGAGGAAGAAGGCTGCGAACGCGTAAACATCCTGCGTTGTGGTAGCATTCCACCACAAGAAACTACAATCAATAACACAACCCCACACGACCCTTATCTGGCGAAAGTCAAGGACATCCCCCTATTTCTGTGACTTTATGTTGTCTGCAGCCAACATAACTGTACACCAGAAATTTGGGTATGTCGGTCCCTCTTCTCTCACTGGAAGAGTCAAACAATAAATCAACGACTTTCGCAAAATGTCACGTCTCTCACGCCCTATTATCCTAGGGTCTGCCAAAAGCCTAGGGTTTCCTAAGTCCCAACTGACCTATCCCTAAGCTCTGATACCAACTTAATCTGTCACGCCCCGGGTGCAAACCAGGACCCGGGCCCGTCTACAGATCCGCCGTGCACATGGAATTTTCCGTGTACACGAAGCGCTGGTAACCTGCTCCGATATAATATAACAATAAAAGAGCATAAAGCAGAGCTGAACTAAATATAATAATCCCAGACTGATAAGGTACAAGCTGTAATAAATACAATAATATCCCAGCTCACCAAAATAATACACCCAGCTGGCCAGGGCCAGACTCAAAATAAAAGTGCTACAGTCTGAGATAAAAAGGGTGCAATATAAGTCTAGCTACTCTCACAGTCGGACAGAGATCTAGCTAGTCCGCGATCCTCTTACCTCGATCCGCTGCCGATGGCCAGCAGCTCCCGCAGACGACTCTGCAAAACATGAGAGAAGAAAGAGAAAAACAACGATGGGGGTGAGAACTACCAGATAAACCAGTAGCCTCCCCTAGTGGGCAAAACCTCAACTCTGACGCACCCACTAGGACTACTAGAGGCAAAAGGGAAAAGGAAAAGTGGTAAGATACATAAGATGCTGAAACAGAAAAACTACCACTACTATGCTGTCAAAACTGTAAGCATGCATCAGAAATAGTATCTGTCCAAATAAACCCAATCTAGCCACCAGCAAGAACTGGTACTGCCTGCTGCCGCTCTCATCATCGTGCAATAACCGCGCCGATGTGATAGCAAAACTGTCAAGAACTGTCTGGCTCCAACCTCTAGAGGGGAACTCGAGGGGAGCGACCCACACGAGTAAAGCACCACCGGGCAATAACCGCACCGGTAAGATAAGTCTCAAAAGCAGGACTGAATTATGACTATGATCAATCACCGGGCAATAACCGCGCCGGTATGATAAGTTTTAAAAGCAGGACAAGCACCACCGGGCCATAACCGCACCGGTAAGATAAGTTTTAAAAGCAGGACTGGATCATGACTATGATCAAAGTGGGAAACTCCATCCACTACAGAAACCCAATCCCCAACTGATGCAATAAACCAGACTCGACCCCAATCTGGTGCAAGGACAAACATCTGGTCAACCGCCTACTGTCCGCGGTCACCGCAATACCCCACAAACTCCACAATCTAGCACAACTTTGGCTACACTATCCCAAACCCCTGCTCACACTTGAGCAACGATATCTGGATGCAAAGGACAACAATAAAACATGTTCAAATCCCAATATGATAGTGTAGCACTAAATAGTGGCCTTACCTGATGTCCGGGCATGCATGCAACTGTCTTTATTTTTAAAAGTTGTAAAATAGTGTCAAAGGTTTAAAACAATTGATTTACTGAATAAAAGTCATTTGCATGCGAGATCATAGCCTTTGTCTCAATCACAGTGTCCTAATATAAGTCATCATATTATTTGTGGGGTTATATTAATTTTTTTTTTAGGGGAGTTTGTCCCAGCGGTCCTTGTCATTTGTCATATTAATTTGTCTCAATGGTTCTCATTAATTGTCCTGTTAGTTGTCCTGTTAGTAGTCCTGTTAGTAGTCCTGTTAGTAGTCCCAATAATTCTCATTAATTGTCATATTTTAGGGGATTTCTAGTAATCCCAGTGAGCTTGTCAAAAATGAGGTAAGCAACAACCGCCCACCTCGAGCAGCTCAAACAATACCCCAGGTAGTCTCCTGGCTATCCGCAGTCCTCAATTCCTGCAAATCAGAGCACAGTTGTACATAACAACGCTCCCGGTATAAAAACAAACCCCAGAAAGTACAATATTTGCTGTTTTTCAAACAGCACGAGAAAAGAGGAATTTTTCACCTCTAAAATGAGCTCCTAAAATCCCAGAAAAATCACAGTTGCGTTCCTCGCGAAGAGTAGATCAAAATCGACTCTTTGAACGCCTCAATCTGATGCTCCTACGCCAAGATAAAAATCGGAGAAGTCGGTGCTGTCCAAAAATTACCACAGCAAAAAGGGGGGTCAAAGAGGGCTCGGGAAACGTGCCAAAAGTGCGAAACGGAGCAAAATGATCAACATGGAAATTGAAGTCTTACCTCTTACGGTCGCGCTGCCGCAAAAATCGTCCAAAAATTCCACCCGGTTAGCCCGCAGTGAATTTTCGACGGAACTGCGACGGGAAATGGGCCTAAAAAGAAAATCGTCGCAGTGTGCCGTGTCGCAGATAACTCACTATCTGTAACTCCTAAAATTCTGAGATTGTAGAGAGAGAGAGAGGAGAGAGAGAGGAAGATTTTTCGTAGAGAGCTCAATCCTCAGATTCTCTCTCTAAGGGCTCGAAAACCGAGGTGCAAAGAGAGGGGGTGGGGGACCTCTATATATATTGGGCCAAAGGGAATATTCCCACACGGGATCCGGATCCGAACAGGAAACACCGAAACGGGCCAACCAAAACGCGCCACGTGTCCACAAAACAGGAAACAGCGGTGCAAGGGCCAATCATATTTCGCCACGTGTCCCACGTGGTGCACGGCCGGTCCGCGCTCCGGGTCTTCCGGAAGATGTCGGCCAATGGGGTGCCGCCACGTGTCACCTTCCCACGTGCCTTCTAGAAGCCGGCCAGCCAATGGGGAAGCGACACGTGGCAGACCAAGAATTCGGTGCACCCGGTGCACGCCCAACCCATGGACCGCGCACCCCGCGCCTGCCCGCGCCGCGCTCCCCCGCGCTCCGCCGCTGCGCCGCTGCGCCGCTGCCCGCCGCCGTGCGCCGCCGCCCGCCGGCGGCCGCCGGTCGCCGGAACAGTAATTCCGGCGGCCGGAGTTACTGTTCCAGCGTGAACAGTAACAAGGTGCCAAAAAAAATAAGTAAATATACCGTTTCGACCGTTTTCGCTCGCTGAGTCCAAATACGCCGTCCGTTTCGCCAAATTCTCATCCGAAATTTTGCCGAAAGCTCCCGAAAAATTCCATTTGCTCCGATTTTCGCGCAGAGTCTATATTAAATGTCCAATTTCGATTCTACAAGCTCCGATGCATAATATAATTCCCCTGCAGTCACTGTTTAATGTTGCACAGTTCCTGCGAGAGTCCGGATCATCACAATGCATGCCTTTGATAAAGGTATCACATCTGTTATTATTAAATTCAAGAGGATTGTTCATAGCATCATACACTCTCTCTATGAATAGTAACAAATTTATAAACTAAAACTTGTTGACATAAAGCAATTAATTAGATTCTTGGAGATTTCCCATTTTCACCCTTTTATAGTGCAGTTGCTTTTCGCTACTATTGCTTTATTTTGAATATTCGATAATAAAGTTGTGATGCAAAATAGTCTTTTTTATTCTTTTATGAATAAAAACTGACTCTTTTTCATTAAAATACAAGCATGTTGATAAGTAGAAGAAATTTTATTAGACCGGCTTGTTTTATCTTTTCACTGTAATGCTTTTTTGAGTAAGAAGTTGACTCAAAAGTGTGAGCGGTTAATTAAATTAGTCTTAATATTTGAACTGCCTTATGTTTAACAATTATACATAACTATAGAGTGAAGGACTGTCGGGGACTCAGAAAATGACGATAGAATAAGATACTGACAGGTTTTGCTTCAAGCTTCCAGTTTGAGAGAGAACTGATTCCATAATTAAGAATGTTGGTTCTTGCGGCCCCCAATGGAAATGCTAGGAACGAGGTCAGATGGAAGTGGAATAGATCAGAAAGGTTCAGTATCAAATCACTGTATAATTTTTTGCAAGATGGAGGAGTCATGGAAATATACTTTGCGCAACTCTGAAAGATGAAGACATCCTTAAATGTTAAGATATTCGTCTAGTTCTGAAAAAAATGATGCTCACAATCGATAGTCTCCTCAAAAGGAGATGGAGTGGAGAGAAGATCTGCGTATTATGCTTGGAAAGGAGTGAGACGGTGGACCACCTTATCATGATCTGTACTTTTACTAAGGATCCGTTACACGACATTCTTCCAAATAAATTGTTTCTTTCTAATTGCTCGTCCCGTGTGGGAAGAATGTAGACTCAAAGTTGAAAAGGAATAGAAAAATATTCGATCTAAAGAAACAGAATTTGAACTATTTAGAGATGGAGATACGTTCTCTTAGAAACGTTTTGTGTTCCTTTTGCACCATTTATTTATTTATTTATTTTTTGAGACTTAGCTGTCTCAGATTATAGTTAAGTTCATTTTTTTTTTTGAATAAAGCGATAGCATGCTATATATGGTATTCTCAATAAATATATAGATATAATCATAACTTATTTTTGTAACATGAACTTGGCTACTCTTGGAATGCATCTTTTTATTCAAGCTGTACTTTATTTATCTACTGAATATAATGATCACACAGAATATATATACTGTTTATTAAATCTTGGTGAAATATGTACCTATAAAGCAAGTAATTATTAATTAGTGATTCTTAGTTGTTTTAGTTGTACTTGCACTTATCCATGAAACTATGAGGAACCTTTTCTTCTGACATTGACTAGATGTAGGAGCATCAGGCTCAGAATGTTGATAAATGAATCCTTTTCATAGAATAACAAATTACAATTTGGTTGGTAACATGTCATTGTTGCAGCATAAAAAATTAAAGGTGGGTATCACACTATGCAGTGATGCTGCATGATCAGTAGATCACAAGTTAATTTTATGGTTATGTAATTAGCTAGCTAGTTGCGACTAATTAATTAAGTTCGCAAACTCATTCTCAGTTACTACATTCATGATGATTGATTGATCTATAAACAACAATATATAATAAAAAAAATTAACTATAAAACAGCAGTAAATTAAGGAGATAGAAAGCCCTGATCTAGTTTTTATCGCCAAATAAACTTTGTAGATGTGTAAAGAAATTAATGGAGGCAAGCCCAGATCTTGTATTCTTATTTAATTTGTTAATTGATTAGTATTATTTGTTAATTGGTTTTAGAAGGCATGCACGTACGCGCGTCTCTTGCATGTAATGTTTAATTTGTAAGCAAATATTAATTGCATGCACCAATAATATATTATCAACTTAACATAATTAATTTTGGCAATAACAAATCAATAGAAATTATAAAGCTACATTTATATATACTATCTATAGTATCGGAGCTTTGATACTATATAGTTTTATTTTCGTTTTAGAGTGTTCAAATTAACGATTCATATAGTTAAATATGATTTAGAATATATGAAAATTTTTTTCTCGACTTCGTATATATACTTAGTAAGTAAATCGATCATGTCAAAATGAACGATGAAAATTGAATAATTTATAAAATTTGATAATAAATTTTTTTAATTCAAGATAAAAAATGCTGACTTTAATCTAAATGGTATGTTTAAAATAATTTTTATCAAAATTTGAATAAATTTATTTTTATCTAGATACAAGTTTAAAATTTAAGTTATTTATATATTTTAATAAAATTATATGAAATAGTTAGAGTGCGACAGAGTGACTCAAATTAAATAAATTAAACAATTAAATAATAAAATAAAAATTTAGAAAAGTTAATTAGTGAATTAAAATTGTCTATTGCTCAGATAAGTTTCGTATATCTTTATCAAAAAAAAATTTTTATGGAGGAGTCCACATCAAAAGGTTCAATACTTGGGAGGTCTCTATGCAAATATACTCTCAACACAAACAATTTTTCGTTGGGGGTGAATAAAAAATACTAAAGTGGAGCTATCTTCACCGGAAATGATGTACATTTTAAAATGAATGTGTATATCTTACAGTCCACTCATTATAAAGTGGAGCGATCTTATGATGTGAATCATGTGATTAGTAAAATTATTTTCATCTTAAGATGAATAGGACACAAGATATACATCCTTTCGGGTGAACATCTAACACGGCTTATATGAGACTAGTAAAAAAAATTCTATCCCAGTATATATGGAGTGTAATATGTACATTTATTTTGATGTATATATCTAGCATTGCTCGGTGAGTAAAAAAAAAAATTATTTATATACTATAAAAGGGATATACATTTTACATTCAATTTATTTTAAAATGGAGCGATCTTCTTTTTTTTCTTTTTTTTTTTTTGAGAGAGAAAGCTAGCATACTGCTTTGTTTATTTTTTTTAAGAAATAAATTTAGATAAAAATGTGAAGCAACTAAATTTTGAACTCGAAATCTCGGATGCCAATCACCTAATCCTTTGCCACTTGCGCTAGAGACGGTGGGTAGTATAAAGTGATCTTCACTAGTCACAACATGATGATATAACCATTAAAAAAAATTTCATTTTTTTGGATTTCATACTTAATAGGGGTAATTGGATAATTTCAGAGGTATTGCAATTTGATAATTTCATAAAAAGAAAATACTTTTTG
Source organism: Tillandsia fasciculata (assembly GCA_029168755.2). Lineage (NCBI taxonomy): Eukaryota > Viridiplantae > Streptophyta > Magnoliopsida > Poales > Bromeliaceae > Tillandsia > Tillandsia fasciculata. The sequence continues at coordinate 18,418,987 of CM054946.1, read as the reverse complement.
TACCTTTCAAAGGGATTGTATATCATATATTAAAATAAAATAAATTTTATTAGTCATTTCAAAATAACTAATGGATTACATTTCATACTAGAATAGATGTAGAAATGTCAACGGATCAGATTCGAAGCGAATTTTTAAAAACTTGAACCCGAACCCGACTACCTAACTCGAAATCCGAATCTGACGGATTTAAAAAATTCATATCCTAATCCGAATCTGACCAAAAATTTAAAATTCGAACCCGAACTCGAAACAATTATTTCTCCCTTTCCCTTTATAATATTTCAAAACATATTAAATTAAATCTAAATTTTTAAAATATAAATTTAAATATAATATTAAATATTTATATACATATATTATATAATGTAAAATTAATTCGGATTCGAATCGGGTATAGTCAAAATTTATATTCGAATTCAAATATATTGAATTTTTATTTTTTATATTAGTATTCGAATTTATATTTATTTAATATTAAATAAATTTATTTTATTTAAATTCGAATTAAAATAAAATTTCAAATCTCTGAATTATAGGGATATACACTGTGCATCCAAAAATGAATGTACACAGAGAAATACTGCAGCAGCATTGAGGAAGAGGAGGGAAGCTCGGAATCGGATGCCACGACTCAATTAAGGACACGTGGCGTCCGACGAGAGAGTGGGCGTGTGTTTGGAGGGGGTGAATGGGATCTCGCGCTGGCGCGCATTAGATTCCAATCAAATATTCGGCGGACAAAGCTTGCCGGTTTACATATACCAACTATCATATCATGCATCTCACCTCTCTCTCTCTCTCTCTCTCTCTCTCTCTCTCTCTCTCTCTCTCTCTCTCTCCTATATATATATATATATAACTTTTTTTAAAAATTTTTTTAATTTTTATTTGTGAGTAGTAGCCTTTGCCTAGTTCACCCATGGTCCATCCAAGTAGTTGAACCACCTCTTTTTCGAAAAAACCAGGTTAGCATTTTTTTTAATAGCAAAATACTAAGTGTATATTTTTTGTGAAATGTACATCTTATATCTTCATTCATCTAATGAGTTGGGATATGGTAGAAGATCATTTCAAATGATCTCTAAAATTATCCTATCTATTGGATGGGTCGGATGTATGATGTACATCTCTTTCGGAATGTACATATAGCATTCTTCTTTTTAATTAATATTATATATAATATATTTTTTAACTGAAGAGAAATCGGAGTTGAATGCATCTTTTTGCATGTGGTTTTACATAGAGATGTTTGCAACTTGCAGGTTTTTTAACTACTCGATCCACTTTACGGTTTGTTTGGAAGCTCCGCAATTTCAACAGAGAAAGAAGTATATCCTGCTGAGTTTTTTTTTTTTTTTTTTTTTTTTTTTTTTTTTTTTTTGAGAGAGAGAGAGAGAGAGAAAAAAGTAGTAAGCTACTTACTTTATTTATTTTAAAATAAATTTAGTTGAAAATATGAATGAACTAGATTTTAAATTTGGGACCTCGGATATCAACCGTCTAATTCTTTGTCAAGAGACAGTTGATGCATCCTAGCTACAGAGTTTGACTATTTTATATGAGATTGTGATGAGTTTAATTTGAGACGAATATACAGTTTACGACCTTGCCTCCTACTTGAATGATATTGAGGTTCGTATATAATGAAGTTCACTGGTTTGTGAGGAGGTCGGAGCTATTACAAAACAAACATATCTCGATCCCTTTATCCTTCTCCAGATTGTTCAGATCTTATTGATTGATTGTTTGAGCTAATTTAGTGGTTACATATATAAGTTTGTTCCAATTGTACTTAGGAAAATGATCAACTTAATCAAAATCTAACTCTATTAGTCAACATAGTGCAATCTTAGAAAAATAAAAAACCTAGGGTTCTAATGAGCCTTTATCGATCTCGCCATCTAATAAGAATTTAGATTTAAATGGGAGTTTCGGATTCAGATCTAAAATACTTATAAAAAGATTAATTTGTAATCTTTTATTCCAAATGAATTTAGATTCAAATTCACCGTAAAGAAAATGAGGTTTTCTTTTTCCGCCAAGTAACAAAAGGGGACATAATGGTAGTTACAGGAAAACAATGAAAATTAAGTACTCATTTGGAAAACAATCTAGGTCCAATCAGAAAAAATATTGATTCGATTAAGGGCACGTGCCGCCTAAGTGACTTATCCTTTCATAATATATATATATATATATATATGTAGTCGAGAGGAAATGGTAAGAAATCGACAAAATGCGTGTCATTTTGGTTAATCCGATTGAGAGAATCGACCAGAGTCTAACTTGAATTGTTCAAACAAACGTTAGTTAGCTCAGCAATTGTCTTCAGTTTAGTCATATCGAACCAACGATGGAAATGCTTTGGAAATTAACTTCCAAATGTCGTCTTTATGGTTTGCTAATGCGACTTATACTGTATATATCAATTTCTGTCTTTTATTTTGGGTAATTCTAAATTTTAATTTGGATTGTGGGTTTTTTCTTATTATAATTTTTTGGTTCAATCTTTGGGAAATCGAGGCCAAAGCCCAATCATGGGTATTTGGGAATCAGGCATATGGACTTTGATGGGACCATTAGATATCTAAGATGCTTCTTCTAATGGTTCCATTAGGTCTCTAAGGTGATAACAAACAAATATGCATCAACTATTTAGGTTGAAAGCCATAATACTAATACCTCAAGTAGTGAGGTCCAGATACCTACTACAGGCCAAGCAATTAACAAAGAAGAAATGTAAAGAACGAGAATTGTTAAAACTAGCATATTCGAAGATTAATCGGCCAAAATAACTATGAACGACAACTATAATATTATAAGTTTTTTTTTTTTTTTTTTTTTTTTTTTTTTTTTTTTTTTTTTTTTCTCTCCGAGGCCTGGCTGCCTCATTTCGTTGCTAAGTTCAATTTATCTTGAATGAAGCGGTAGCATGCTACCTTCTCTCAAAAAAAATAACTATGAACGACAACTATAATATTATAAGTTTCTTCCTCTTGATCCAATATGTAATCTTTATTATCAAACTTGTTTTCAGTGGTTTAGTTTAGTTTTTCTGATCAAGCTAGAGGTTATCAAAGAATCATCACTGAATAGGGAGCCGCCGAATACACCAGCTACACCTGACATATGAATTGATGCAGTTCGAATGTTGTGCTCTACCTGAAATACAATTATAAAGTTGAAAGTTGTAGAATATACAAATGCAATTTGCTTCTTCATTATGTCTTTCTTAGATCAAATCTAGTGCCTAAATCCTTATTCTAGGGCTTTTTATAAAGAGTTGTTTTAAGATAAAAGAGCTTCTCAAAAAAAGTCTAATTATCTCGATTTTCTCGGACTTAGTTGGTAAACATGAAATTTTGAGCCCTAAAACCTGGAGTCAAATCAGACTTTGACTTTTAAAAAAAGTTAATAAGAGCAATGCTATCATAGGGGTGTATGATATACAATCATACACCACATCTATTCTAAGGTGAGATAAATTTTACTGGTTACTTCGAAGTGATCAGTAAAATACATCTCATTCTTAGATGGATGGGGTGTATATCATATACCTCTTAGCATTGCTCATAAAAAGAGTTGATTCGCTTGGAAAATGCAATTGCATCGCTATTTCTTAATTCCTGCTATACAAATAACTAGGGTTGGTATACTTTTATATACGCAGATCCTTTCATATTTATAAATTGTTTTTAATGTTAGAACTTTCGAATTAACGATGACTCCATTAGACTCAATTTAGAGTATTTGAAATAACTAAAAAATAAATTTTGTAATTTTTTGATATCATTCGCCTAATGATCGGAATGGCTTAAATTCAATGGTTGGAAATAAAAATCCTACAAAATAAAATTATATGATACTAAAATTTTAAATCAAAAATATTGATCTTATTTTATATAATATAAAAAAAAATTTAAAATTTTACGTAATTTGAATATTTCGGCACCGTTAAACTTGCCAACGGCACACAACGACTATTAAAATTGTTAATTTTGAGCCCCTTCGATCTCTAATTAAAAAATGATATTAAAAAATTATGAAATTTATATTCTACTTATTTTAAATACTCTAGATTGAGTCTGATGAAGCCGATTGTTGATTCAAAAGTCTTAACATCAAAAATAACTTAAAAGCACAAAAAGTTCTGTGCTTACTTATGAGCGATCATACATTTCTGATTTATTAGTGTCACCTGAATTTGTTATGAAAAGGGTGCATGTTGTACACAACACACCTTTAATCTCGAAGCAATCCCATAAACTTGTAATTTCTTCTACCTGAATTTGTCCAACAAAAGTTCATGAAAATTTTGGTGAGAGTGGTAGTGAAAGCAATCCCTTATAAAGGAGCACATTTGGAGACAATTCTGTGCATCACTCTTACTTTAATTTATTACATTGGAGAGTCGATTTAGTTCTCCAGCTTTTAAGCAAATAGTATGACTATATATATATATATATATATATATATAGAGAGAGAGAGAGAGAGAGAGAGAGAGAGAGAGAGAGAGAGAGAGAGAGAGAGAGAGAGAGAGAGTAGAGTAGAGCTTATATATTCTCAAAAGTACAAGCACAAATGTGTTTGTGAATTTTTTACCATTAGATTTGCATTGGAATTTGTGTTTTTGTAAAATCAACTAAAGAGAGAGAAAGAAAAAATAAATAGTACAAATCTCAATGCAAATTCAATGATAAAAAATTCACAAATACATTTGTACTTGTACTTTTGAGAGTATATAAGCTCTACTCATATATATATATATATATATATATATATATATATAGATATTATATATATATATATATATATATATATATATATATATATATATATATAATTAGGCTAGAATACTATCGATAGTACTAAGCCATTGGTGCTATCAAGTTTTTAGTCGTTGGATAAAAAAATATGCGGTTGAGATTATATGATCCCCTAGGGTTTACTAGGTGGTTGGTTTAATAGTAAAAATCTTAAGGGACCACTATAATCCCAATAGCATATCTTTTCATCTAACGGCTGAAAACTTGATAGCACCAATTGTTTGGTGCTATCGATAGTATTCTACCGGACTATATATATATATATATATATATATATATATATATATATAGAGAGAGAGAGAGATAGAGAGAAGACAGAGAGAGAGAGAGGTTACTATACTATGATAACACTAAATTATTTGTATTCAGATTTATGTTTTTGTAAAGCCAACTAAAGAGAGAGAAAGAAAAAATAAATAGCACAAATCTCAATACAAATTTAATGGTAAAAAATCTACAAACACTTTTTATGCTTATACTTTTGAGAGTATAAGCTCTACTGATATATATATATATATATATTATATATATATATATATATATATATATATATATATATATAGAGAGAGAGAGAGAGAGAGAGCGAGATAGAGAGAGAGAGAGAGAGAGAGAGGGGGGGGGGGGGTTACTATACTATGAATAATATTAAATTATTTGTGCTATTAATTTTTTGACTATTGAATTAAGATATGTGCGGTTAGAATGATAATAATTTTTAAAGCTTAATAAGTGATCGGTGGAATAGCATATAAGGAGTGAAAATAGTCACAGTTATAAATCTAACTGTAAAATACTTGATAGTATCGATTATTATACTATTTAGATTATATTCCTATGGTCATTTTTATTGTTTAGATTATTTCTATTTTATCACTTCTCAATAAAAAAAAAAAAAAAAAAAAAAAAAAAAAAAAAAAGAGGTCCGATTTTGAGCTTTCTCAAGTCTCATGTTTTTTGCGATCGTGCGTGGAACTGCAGACAACTGTTGTATACAAATAGATAGAATGTTATAAAAGTCGTCCCAACTATGTAGCCAAATAAATACCTACAAATAGAGACTTTTTTTGTTGTTGTTTTGAAATTATGTTTTGGAAAATGAAAACTAAAATTTGAAAACTTCTCTTTCAGCAAAGAAAACAAACAAAATAATTATGAACTGAAGATTACGTATAGTTTTATGCCCTATCATTCGCGCCTTAATTAATCTTCTTTTACACATAAACTTCTCTTCTCCCAAATGGATTTGTGGGGACAGGGGCCAATGTAAGTTGAACTTGAGTTGATAAATTTAAATTGGAAGTGCACCTAACATGCATGATTCCCTCTAGATCTCTTTTAATTCTTGTACTTTGTTGCAATCTTATCTTTCATTAGAGAATGGGATGGCCCCTAACTACAGTACTTATCCAATACCAAATTGTTGGGTTGTTGGATTCTGTTGGAATTAGAGGGCACGGATCGGATGCGAAGAGAGCTATCAGAGTCCTCTTCTATGTCCACACTCCAAAACTCCAGAGTCCTCTTCTATGTCCATACTCCAAAACTCCGGAAATGATGCACGATGCGAAGAGAGCTACCAAAGCTACCAGAGTCCTCTTATATGTCCACACTCCAAAACTCCGGAAACAAAGGTTTCGAACGTAAAGAGAGAATGAGGAAGAAGAAAATCCTTTTTCTTCTTGTGTATCGTAAGTTGTCAATCTCCGTAGAAGGGAAGGGGTTCTATTTATAGATTATTAGGACACTTTAGGATATTCTTTTTCTCACGTAGAGATAAGATAATATCGGTTAGGATATGGGAACATTTCCTTATCTTTAACCAATAAGAATAAATCCGATCTTATATAAATTCTAATCCAAATCTCATATGGATTGAGTCAAAAATAGAACCGGTCAATGTGAACACACTACATGGCAACAAATTCAATAAAGAGCACCAAACTCAAAGCAAAAGTACAAAGAAAAAAATTTGGTATATGGTAGAGAAATGTGACCAAAACTGCTTCTGCTTTTCTTAGTTCCCAAGAGATACCAAAAAGTCCATAACTTCTAGACCATATTGTCCAACTAGTTGTAGCTCTTATTTGACTTTGTTTTTCACTTTAAGTTGTAATTTTTTTTTTTTTTAATAAAGTACAAGAGAAAATCTCAAAACTTCTGTTTCAGTGAACTAGTGGGAATTTGAAATGACTTATTAGAGTCCAAAAAAAGATTATCAACACCTATAGTTTTTTAATTATTTATATATTTTTGAAAAAAAAAAGATAATATGTACATGTTATTTGTTCTATTCGTTAAAAAAATAAACATAAATATATAATGGAGACAGATAGAGCCTTAGGAGCAGAGAAAGAAAACCAAAAATATAGAAAAAAAAAAAAGGGAGAAAAAAAAAAAAGCAAGAAAGCCAAAAGGATGTAGAAAAGAGAGATGAAGAAAAAGACTAGCCTTAGTTTTTTTTTTTTCTTTTTTTTTTAGAAAAAAATAATATACTATCGTTTCATTTAGATCTCATATATATATATATATATATATATATATATATATATATATATATATATATATATATATATATTCTGAAAGCAACTAAGAATTTTTATAAGCGTGGATGAGATATTGATGCTGGTATTTGTGAACATAACATTATTGCAGAAGAAGATGTTGGCACTGATCTTAAAAAAAAAAAAAAAAAAAAAAAAAAAAAAAATCTTTCTTAAAAACAAAAATCTCTTGTTTCCAAGTGGTCAAACCAGCTGGTCAAATCTCCCAACCAAGAGCATAGAAAAGTCAACAGACCCCACTCTTGGTGGGGTCCAAAGAAACTTCCTGGTTAGGACAATTTTGCCACGTGTCACAATTGATTAATAAGAAAAAATTATAATAATAAGCAAAAGGAATGAATGAGCTTGTGTGCTTTTCCTATTTTATTTTTCTTTCTCAATTTCACACGGCCAAATGTGTGGTTAATTACACGAACTCCAATTTCTAAATATTTTATTTTTTTGGGGGGTTTCTTTTTCCTTTTTCTTTTTTAATTCGTTACTTAGCATAGAGGATTTGGTGTTGAGAGATACATTTCTCAATCTGCAAGGAAAGCAATAAAGCAGTAATCTTTTTTTAATTTAAAAAGTTTTATTTGCTATATGGTCCTCTTTTTCCTTTTTTCTCACTCACTTTTTTTTCTCTATATAAATGACTTAAACATGGGATGGTTACAATTTTAAGATTGAGCTTCTAGAGGGGTTTGAATCCAAATTCTAAGAAATGGGTCTTGTTTTTTGGAAGGTATAAGAGGGACTTAGTTATGTGATGAGAGAGGGGTTTTTGAAGGCCTATTCTCACTTAAAATATTCCTTTCTTAGCACAAAATTTAAGGGATCTTAAGAAGGTTTAATGAGCTTTAAAGGTTATGTTTTTGGTGAGAATTGTTGAGGACATAGAAAGAGAGAAAGGAGTTTTGTAAAATTTATTTGGAGTTGGAGATACCTCAATGGTAAGACTATTTATTTATTTATTTTGTTTCATTTGTTGTTTTTAGCTGTTCTTTTTTTATATTAGAAAGAAGTTGTTGATTGATTAGGACACCCTTTAAGCTTTGAATATAAAATATATAAATATCGCTCTCTAACAATTTAAGCTTTTGTAGTATATATAACACTTGAATCTGGTTTGAAAATTCGAACCCAAACCCGATTTAATGGTGATCGAGAACTAGTTCTGGTTTTGTAAATTTGGTGTGACATATTGTTTGTTCTATAGTTCAAAAAATGTGTTCAACAGTTCTATTTTTGTTAAAAAAAGCTGCTCCTTTTATCAAAGTTTCTGCAGATTTTGGATGTTCCTTGAATTCTCATTCTTCCACAGTCATGCTTGATAATTTTGTCATCAATAGCTGTTTCCTTCATACTTTTTTCCCCCAAAGTTTGTAATACATGCATATGTTTAACTGTATAAGCATTGCCAGCTTACCTCGAAAAACTTTTCCGATAGTTTACGGCATTGAAATGCTATTTCCTTAATCTTCTGGAATTGTTTCATCATTCGCTTTCGCCTGCAGCAACCGTTAGATGTAACTATCTAATATAAGGCCATTGGGAATGGAAGTTTTCTTGTAAGAATTAAGTATACTATGCATGACAGAACATATACTGCAGATAATTAATAACAAGGCCTATCAGCCTAACTCTCCTTAGTCGCGCTTTCGAATCCAAGTTAGATATGTACTGCAAAGATCTCGGGTACCTGCACAAAACTAGAACAAATCCAAACTATTTCTTCTGATTTGCTGTAAAGATCATGGATACTTGTATATAAAACTGATCACTATATTCCAAGCGAGATCGCGTCTACTGAGAATAAGATGCAACTTTTCAATCTTGTTAAAATATAAGCTCCCCTTTTAAGGAGTTTCTCTGGTGACAGGTTGTTGAGATGGGAGTGAGGAAATTGAATCAACAAGTGGTGCTTTCTTGTTTGTTTCTAACTATCTTTGGCTGCGCTTTTAAAGAAGTTCGTGCTTACGCTATGCATCTCAGGAAATTTTCTCATGCTCGACCAGGTGAGTACTAAATGCTTGGTTACAACTTTAACATTTTCGTTTTCTCTAGCCGTTCGAGCATTAGAGTGATCGATCGAGTTACTCATTTGTTCTTTGAATTAATTGTTTGTACTCTTCAAGAATTTGTCGAGAGATAGCATTGGTTTCAAGGATCACTTATTGCTTACAAGTAACACTTATTTCGTTTCATAGACCGGATATTGGAGCAAGTCGAAAATAGTTCGGCCTCAGGGAGTGCTCTATCTGCCAGAACAGAAAGAATTGATCCTTTGGATAATTTCCGGAAATACAAGGGAGGATATAACATTACAGACAAGCATTACTGGAGTGTATGCTCTCTCTCACTAAGTTCCTCCTTCAGCAGATCGAAACATTTTAAATATTTCCATATTTACGTCTCTATAAAGAACAAAAGACTGCCAGAATAGAAAATTAACATATCACGGAAAAAAAAAGGAAAAAGAAAAAGAAAACTGATCCTATATTCATTTTCAATTTTCAGTCTACGATATTTACGGGCAAATATGGATACATTATTGCAGCGCTATGGCTTGTAGGCGGTGTAGGATTTTCTGGATTTCGACTTGTTGTGGCATTGTGCGTCACCGTTGAGGAAAGAAGAGAAAGGAAGAGAGTATCTTGCTTTGCACAATGCGACTTTTGGCTCATTACCATGTCAATTTTCCTTACAATCTTAGTCATGTAAGTACTCAGTCGAAGTTTGGTAATAATATGAAGAGGAAATTAATAACTAAACGAACTTTTTAACCATGTAGAGTTGCATCTACAGTCGCACTTGTGGGTAGCTCTAGGTTTCATTCAAGGGCTGTATCAATTAAAAAGACCATTGGGAAAACTGCGGAAGAGGCATCAGAGACGATATATAAAGCAACGGAAACTCTGACCACCATGCAAAATCTAACATGGCCTAATAGTGGTTCTGAAAGATCCTACAATTTGAATTCGACAGTAGGAAGTCTTAATGAGGAAGCTGCCAATATACAGAAGAAGGCCGAAAGAAGCATGCATCTGGTTAATAAGGGCATCCAAATATTGTAAGAAAAGAGCTACTAGCTACATGAGTATATTACTTCTTATGATATCAATAGCTTGTGAGCTACTTTTCGCGAAGTTTATCGAAAAAGGTTTTTGGTTGCAGGGAGGTGGTGACCGCTGTAACTGTCGCACTAAACTTAATTGCTCTACTTGCCTTGATTGGTGAGTGGATTTTCGGTCAGTTACCTCACATAAGCCAAAAGAATCTCTCTTCTTTTTATTGACATCTAAGTTTTAAAATTGCAGCTATAAGGCCTCTAAGGCTACACCAGGCATTCTTCTCGTAAGTAAATCAACTAAATAAAGATCTTATAAATCTTAAATTTGCTTTTTACAATCGCTAGCGAATCTAATTGCCAGTTACTATTTCAGACTTACTGTTGTTTGCTGGTTACTGACAGTCCTGTTCTGGGCATACTTCGGTCTGTATTTCTTCTTAGATAAGTAAGTAATCATCCTTTGTCTATAAAGTAATATATATTCTTGTAAGTAGACATATATACTAATGTAAAAAACATCTACTTCCTGTCAGGTTTTCTGGTGATACTTGTGCTGCTCTTGATGAATATCGGTTAAATCCGCAGAACAGTACTCTGTCCTCCATCCTCCCATGCAGTGAGAAGCTTTCAGACCATACAATCCTACATGATGCGGGAGCAGAAATACATGATATAATTGACCAGGTTCTGGCCTTAAATATCTCCAATCACTTTGTCAATGCATCCTTTTCTAAATAGAATACGCGCTTACACGGTGCACATATGACACACGACAATCGCATTTAGTAACCGAGTGTTGACGACTGAAATATGTGCAGGTAAATGCGAACATATCACAAGCAAAATCTGCATTCCTTCCGGGTTTGCAATATGTATGCAATCCTTTTTCGGGGCCACCTGAATACCTTTATCAGCCGGAAAATTGTTCTTCCGACACCATCAAGATAGGCGACATCCCCCAGGTATTTATGTCATTTCCCTCTCTGGGTAAAAGTGTGTTGATAATCCGCATACTCGATCTTTCTTTTGCTCAAGTAATATCTGCCTCTAATTTTCACACGGTGTTCAGATACAAGTACTAGGATGAATATAAAATTGGCCATCACCGATTCTAGCAGTAACTAAAACTTATCATCATTAATCTCCAACAATCCATCAACTCTTTCGCAGATTTTGAAGAGGTATGCCTGCTTAGATAGCACCATAGGAAGCTGCACTCAAGGAGAGATTATATCGCCCAGCGACTACAACACGATTCTGATCTACACAACTTCTGTTCAGAACATACTCGACGTTTTTCCCGCGATGGAAAGACTTGTAGATTGCCAGATAGTTGAAGATGCATTTTCTGAAATACTCGCCGATCAGTGCAAGCCGCTGAAGAAGTACGCGCACATGACATGGGCCGCACTGGCGGCTGCATCGACATTGATGGCCGTAATCGTTGTCACGTCAGCGGCAGGAGCACTTCACGGAATCAGAAGCCATTTTTCTGATGGATCTGTGAAACCAAATTTGGAATCTGCAGAAGCATCAGAGCCTGACAAAGTTGAGACTCCAGGTGAACCATGCAGAGGAAGTTCTTTAACATCAACATACAGAGTATAAGAACTTATATAAGAAGAGAAATGAAAATTTGATTGTTTTATTTTTAAATTACTGTTGAGATATATAGAGGTGAATGATAAAGGTAGGGGATAGAGACCGGGATCCGAAGGAGATCGTCCATCCCTGTAATTTTTTTTTTTTTTTCGAAAAGAACAGTTAATTCAGAAAACATGTATGGTACATTGTTTTATTTTCTACGAATGAAAAGAAAAAGGACAAAGCGTCCAGGCAATGACAGAAATGATTATGAAATATTTGAGAAAATTATTTTTTATTTTTGAAAAAAAGACATAGTATCATAAAAAAAACCATTCATGGGCCGGCCCGGTCTAGTAGGCATCGGGCTTGTATTCCCTTTTTAATATATATCTCTCTCTCTATCTCTCTTCCCCTCCCTCGCCACTCTCTTTCTATCTCTCTCTCTTGTACACAGAGGAGTTGCGTGTACTAGCGAAGGCATCGGGCCCTCCAATGGAGGATCGGACGGTGGCCATGCCTTCCGCGGGGCCTTCGTCTCCGGGGGTCTCCCCTGTCGCCCTCTCCGACGCCATGGACGAGCTCCTCCGCTTCACCCTCTCCCTCTCCTCCTCCTCCTCCTTCTCCCCCGACGCCGACGAAGACGACGACGCCTCCGTTTCCGGTCTCTCCATGGACTATTGCTCCCGCCTCCTCCAAGACGATCCCATCACCGTCCATCCCCATCTCAATGGTGATCCCCGGCTCTCTCTCTCTCTCTCTCTCTCAAACTTGAACTGACACCTAGTAGGTGAAAATGTACGGAGACACCCTCAAACTATACTCGGTTTTGAAGTAGGCCCATGAACAACCCTTTTTTCTATTAGCATTTCTCAAATTGTTTGGATTAAGCTGTGATTTAAGTTGTTCATAGCTTCCATCGCAGGAATTGGGGATTTTGGTATATTTTACTGACGGCTCTGTTAAATTGAGTGGCTTTATCTGTTTTAAGCCGATTAAAATGAAGGATTAGAGGCTAAAGCTAAAATGAAACTATTTGAATCGATTGGGGACCCCCGGTGCAATTTATTTGAATTTTGTGGCATTTTTCAGTTGATGTTTTTGTTGGATTGTTGGAGAAATCATATGCTTGAATTGATTTAGTACTGTTTGTTATTAACAAATACAGTAACTGTAATGATCCGACCCACTAGCAATAATAATTTGTTGGGTTCAAACCACTTGTCCAAAATGCTTAAGTCAGGTACTAGAGTGTCTAGACTTTTATATTTCCAATCAAAAATTATTTTCCATCCGATATGAGATTATTGGGGGCGCTACAGTAACCATGAGATTTATTCTTCGAATGTACCTGTTTGATCTTTGCGAGTATTTTCTCTACTTTTAAGCTTATTAGTGTTGTTTTTTTGTTAAACTTTAAGATGCCGAAATTGCTAATGGAGGAGTCCGACAATATCCTCTATACAAGCATTTAGCGAGAGCAATAGAACGGTGCATATATTCGGGGTCTTTCCTGAGACCAGTGGAATCCGAGGTAGCGTTTCCGGTAGAGGAGTCCTCTAAGGTGAAGGAGAGTGAGTGGGATAAGCTGATTTTGAATAAGGGAGCGGAATTGTTGAATGTAAGATAAATTCATTCAATTATAGTCTCTCTCTCTTATATGTCTTTAACTAACTTCGTGATTTTGCACATTCAGATGTTTAACACTGTCAACTTTGAGCTCCATGTTCAAGAACCATATTTCTCACAACTTAGAGGTAATCTTTCATTTCACTTATGTCCTTTATAATTATAAAGAGATGGCATTTAGGAGTGACTTCATTGTGGCAGTTTTTTTTTTTCTACCGCTTCATTCATTAGATGAATGAACTAGTTACAAACTGATGCAACTAGGCCTTGGGGCCGCCAAAGCGAAAAAATAAAATAAAATCAAGAGGTGCAGAAGGAATTCCAAATGTTCCTTCATTGTGGCAGTTTTGATGTGCTGTTTACGTCAATCGTTTGTTATACATTTTTGCATCAGTACAATCCTAATGTATCCTTTCTTTGATTATTGCCAAACAAATTTTTAAAAGCTAAATATTTGCTTAGCAACATTGAGCGTTTTCATCAGAGTTTGTTTTATCCTAGTTTAGCTATACTAATCACTGGAGAATATAAACGCTTATTGAAAATCTGTTATACAAGTATGCTAATCAATTCCTCTTCTTTTATGTGGTTTACGTCCTTTGAAATAAACCAAATATGTTTGCGTGCAGCTGGCCTCAAGAAAGTTGAAGGGAGGTGTGCAGTTGGTAACTATAATAGGTAATCATATAAGAATGAGTGTTGCTTTTGTATTGTGTAAATTTAGTTTGGTTTTTGCTTCTCACAGATGTTTCTTTTGCTCACTCTCTTAAGCAATCTAGACCATGAATTATATGAAAAGACATTATTAGGTAGAATGCCAATCAGAGACCAATTTAATGAGAATGGACTGTTCGATAGTCTTTAAGTGTTTAGGGATCTTTTAGCTTTATTATGGAGAATTATACAATAGATTTCATGGTTATTATGGAGAATTATACAATAGATTTCATGGCCGGAATATACTTTAGTACAGATAAGTAATAAGAAATTCAACTTATAAATAGTTTGGGACTTGGATTCATATAGCACAGAAATGCATGAGATAGCTCTAAGCATCTTGTTCTATTTTCATGCAAAGCTTACTCTTACTAATATTTTATTGATAATTAGTTTTCATATTTTATACATCATGTTGATATAGTTTATAATCTGTTGTTGCCAGAATCGAAGAAGGGTCTTTGTTGCTCTTCAACAAATGCCTCTTGCTTGAAGTCGAGGTGAATGTTTGACAGCTCATATGTCAATTTATGGAACTATACGGAATCTAACTGTTTCCTGTAATATCTTGTATAAATGATTAATGACTGTTGGTTGTATCTGCAGCGAGTTACACACTACAATTCATTCTATGAGATGCTACAAGCCGAGACTCTTACAAAAGCGCTACCTGGGGTAGCTACAGTTGAAGAAGGTTGTATACGTCTGTATCCATATTTCCCAGTATCCATATTTCCCAATAGTTGTTTCCTCTGAAGCTTCAATTTTTAAAGCAATTATAACAAGAAACAAATCTAACTCTTCATCTTTCCATACAAGTTCCTCAACAAGAAGTCTTTCATTCCTGAAGTCCTTTATGGCATTTAAGGGAGAATTTTAGTATATTTTATTAGTAACTTCTGTTCTGTTCTCTTAGGACAGCTTTAGCCTCATGCACTTTGTATGTGAAGCCAAGACGTCTGCCAAAAGTTCACAAAACTTCCTGACTAAAAATTAGCAAATTAAATGACAAAAAAGAAAACTGTTGTTTACAGGTGTACAAATTTACAGAAAGTTCTACGCAGCAGAGAAGGAAATGTCTAATGGTGTCTTAGCAATTTCTGTTAGGAAGCCAGCTTCTCAACCTTATATCTTTATGAAAGAGCTGCTCTCTGTAAGTTTTGGGTTTCTCTTACTTGATCTTTCTTTTGTAAATTAACCTGGCTAAGGAATTATTTTAGAGGGAATCTATTATAGATTATTTATTATTGCTTTAAAATGTTTTTACAAGTGTACAGCACTTATTGGCTTATTGTCACGACTATTAGGACGGGTAACCCTTCTTCATTACTTAACACTTTCTTGTTGTGTTGAAGGAAAAGATCACTCCTTAACTTGTATATAGTGTAAACCTGTAGGCATTTTTATGAACATTTTGATTTGCAGCTTCTTTTGTTAGATTTTTCTCCTATGGTGGCTTCTCATTTGTCTGTGGTAATAAATTTTCCAGGGACTTGGTTATGATGGTGTGAGCAGCCTCCTCGGGATGGCACATACTGTTGGAACAGTTCCAGATGGATTGCCTCCTCCTAGATCGATACTGATATCATCATCTATGAGATCTCATCACCCAGATGTAAGTTCTCGAATTTAACTGATCGCAATTACTTCCACGAACTCTTTTATAGTTCTCAATAGATCTGAGGGTTAAGTTGTTTGTGGGATATAACACCTTCATATATTTTTCTTGAACATGGCTTACTTTGGACCACCACGACATTTTGGGAAATCCTACACCGAAGCAGCATTAGTTCCAATTACTTTACTATGCATCATTTTTGGACATGGCGTGTGAGTAAATTGATAGCAGTATAGGCATCTATTTTGGTAATGAATGCTTTATCCCCTAAGTAATCATATTGCTTAGCGGCCTGAGTCAGAAAGCATTATAATTTTAACTCTAGTTGTTAAGTGACCTTCCTTTTAGACATCAAGATCTTACTGTCTATTTGCCTGTAGTAATCCTTAGATTGGTTTGGTGACTTAATTCCACTTGAGGTCAAAGGTTGTTCCTTAACTGATGCTGCGAGGGCATTGGCAAAACACGTTGACAGGAGTAGCGATGGATGGTGGGGTGACTTACGGGGAACTGGTACAGCTAAGTTTTAGCTCCTATTTTCAGTAGATTATCCATTTCAGTCCGCTCCTGTTCATAGCTTTAGTTCATTGTTGGATTATAATTTCTGCTCAGATGCAAACAAGAACCAATTAGCATCGGAAGTCGTTAATCGTTTGTTAGCTGATTGCTGCTGGATGAACGTCCATTTGATTCATTCCTATGATTGTGTCTTCGAGATCCGGGTCCGTGAAGGCTATGGCGCCCGGTGGTCTAAAGATGGTTCCAAGGTATGTGACCGGCTGAATAGTAGGACACAGATGTAGTTCGAAGCAATTCGTCTAATGCTAGCAAATTCAATGGCGTAAATCTTGCGGTGAACAAAAAAAAAAAAAAAAAACGCATAAGGGTCACACCTGATTAGATTCGAGAGCTGATTAGATTCGACACCTGATTATATTTTCATATGTAAACTCGTTTTTACTTACCAACTCTTTTCTGTTTTGTGTGCAGTTCATCGGATTTTTGGAACCATACACTGCAGACGGATTTTCGAAGGGGTGGGAACATTAGAGACTCTCAACTTTTAAGTTGTTCTATCGTGTTCACTGTATGTACATCGCTTTGTGGGGATAAAGAAAGAGAGCAAGGTGTTTGGTCTTTGTCCCTTAGCAATCTAACATAAGTGTCTATAGACCCGTAACTCTTTATCAAGGCATAATTCTGATAGCGAATTTTCTAACTGGGCGCAAAGTACATTCCTGATTCGTCTCGTGATCCAGGGCGTATGCTGTTGATACTTCCATTGGTGACAGAAAGAAGCAATTAACCGTTTTTAAGTTTTAAGTATGGAAGAAGTAAGACTAGCAGGGGATAAGACTGATGGATTGCAGAAGCAGTTCGACAGACAAAATCTTAAATTTTCTGTGGAGGAGAAGCTTCCAAGTGCTTTTGAATATTCATTATTAGAACTAAAATTGATAGAACATAATCGATTATTACATTGGAGCGCTCAATAATCAATTAGTTAAAAATCCCTTCATATGACTTTTGTTCAGAACTTTGCAGCTAATAGGAAAATAAATTAAGAAAAAGAATAATATCTACATGGGATGGGGAAGCAAAAGAATTCTGGAATTCCTTCCTCAGAGTCTGTGCCGTCTGGGACGTACTAAGTATCCACCTCGTAATTCGTGACCGCTTGGCAACCGAGTCGTCGTCACCCTCTCCGCACGGGCCGATCTCCGCCGCCACCGGATGACAGCGCGGCTTGGTTTGCGCCGCCGCCGCCGCCGCCGAGTGCGACCGCAGCGGACTCCACGTGTGTGAGCAGGTACTCGTAGATCTTCTTCCGCAGCAGCTCCACCGTCTCCGCCGGCACCCCACCTCCGTCCCCGTCCTCCTCCTCCTCCTCCTCCTCCTCCTCCTCCTCTGTCGCCGCCTCTCCTGCGCCGCGCCCGACGCAGCCGAGCCAGTCGTTCACCTTCTTCAGCTGCGACAGCATCCCCGCCACCCGATCCCGATCCCACGCCCCCGCCGCCGCCGCCGCAGCAGCAGCAGCATCGGCATCCAGGAACCGCTCCACGAACCCCACGAACCACCCCGTCATCTCCTCCCTCAGCGCCCTTCCCAGATCCATCCCCTCCTCCGTCCCTTCCCACCGCACCCACGGCGCCCCCACCGCAGCTGCCGCCTCTCGCTGCTTCGCAATCGCCGCCGACAGCCTATTCCTGGGGGCTGCGGAGATCTTCGAGCCAGCTCCGCCGCCGCCCCTCGCTGGAGCGTCGATGGCCACAGCCGCCACAGCCGCCGGAGCTGCAGCGGAGGCCGGCGGCGCCAGAGGTTTGGGGCCGTAGAGGGTGAAGGCGGAGAGGTCGGTGGAGAGGGCGGCATGGACCCAAGAGGCGGCGTGCCGCCGCTGGTCGGAGGAGACACGGAGAGCGTCCTCTTGGACAGGATCACTGCCCCGGGCCAGGTGCAGCGATCCCGCGGCCGCTTTCGAGAGGGCTTCTGCGACGAGGGAGGCACGGGTGACGGTGGCGTGGAGGGACAGGAACTGCTCCACCGCGGGCTGCGGAGCGTCCTCTCTCGCCGACGACCTTAACTCGGCGTAGACACTGTAAACATAATAGTAATTGTGATAAAATATAGTGCAATTCATCACTTTCGGATCAAATACCACCACTCTTCAATTTTCAAGTAGGCAAATCATTTTCCTTATAATGTGACTTTCTGGTATCAATTGAATACTCTCAGACTTCAGGGAGACTAAAAGTGAATGTTGAGAGATCTAACAAACTGAATATGCTTCGCAAACTCAATTCACTAACATGTTCTAGTTCATTTTTGCAAAACTGCAGAGCAAAAAAGGATTCGTAATCTTATTTGCCAAGCCTAATATCATGCATACTACCTGAGGATCTATTTGGAGTTCAAATGTCTCAAAAGCCTAAATTTGACCACAATTCATTGCTCTTATCATATAGACACTCAGCAAGGCATGTAGTAACTGAAGAGGATCAATGATTATGCAGAGACTAATAAAGAAATACTGCAAAATTAACTCAAAAAAACGTGGGGGGAAAAGAAGGAACCAAAATACTAAATCGAAGCGGACAAAAAAATGAAAATTTTCATAACCTAAGGCACCGTAGCAGGGTCTCCGCAGCAGAAGCTTCTTGGATGGCCTCAATAGCAGCTGTTTCTGCTGCATCCCTGTGCTTCAGCACTTCCTGTTGTAAATAGCAAACACAATTATATAATTGTACCGGAATGTGCAGATGATGCAAGTAGTACCTTTCCAAGCTTTCCTAGAGAAGATGGAAGTGATCCCCAAGAAGCACTGTTTTCTGTCAATTTTCGATTCCTCAGAACTACCTTGACTAGGTTGTTACGGGATAGACTACTGGGGGGCTCAATCGCCTTCTTTGGAGAAGGATTTCGTTGCTTACTCGACTTGTCAGAATCTTCTACAGTTCTCGTCGGAGCGTCATTGCCTCTCTTTGCCGGCACATGAACTTTGTTGTCTTCTTTAGCCAGTGGTTTCTCATCTGCCGGCAGTTTCCTTCTAGGGACCTGCAGATTCAAAAGGCGATAACATTGATGAATTCCTGATTCTTTGATAAGGTCCAAAGAGGTCACAAAATTCTCTGTAATGTCACTTTTTTTTTTTTTACTTTGGTTATTTTGAAGAATAATAATGATCTGTAAACTCGCTCCTTACTATTGAAATGATTATGAAACAGAAAAGAAACAATCGGAAATAATTCAATTCTCAGTTAAAACTCGCATTTATCAAAACTAGGAGAATCAAGAAGATGAAATTATCTCTTCATACTCATAACTTAAAAATCTTCTACTCTCAGCGGAAAATCTGGTTATTTCGAACGGAATCGAGAAACTCATAATGATTGAATCATTTGAAGTTAAATAATGGCTCTAGACATCTTTACCGAAGTGCTCCGAGCTTCGGGTTTAGTCTCGCTCTTTGCCGCTTTTGGATTCGAATTGTCCCTCCACTTGGGCTCTACATTGCCTTCCCAGCTCTTCCTCAAAGCCTTGGGACCTGCAGCTGTTCCAATTGCCAGATTCCCTGTCGAACTTCCGACCGACGGTTTCCTTCCAGCCGCAGTCGCCTTTAGAGCACAAGCAGTTCGCTCCAACAAGCCTGGCCCAGAAACTGCGGTCTTCTCCGGAGCTCTCACTTTGGCCTGATTCTTAACTCCGCTCGACGACTTATCAAACGACGAGGGCGACGAATAACAGCTCGTCGGGGATGAAGGTACTGGCCTAGCTGCTGATCTCGCCTCCGATTGTTTCGACACCGAATTAGAGCTCGACTTACTCAATGCAGCACTCTTGTTTTCCAGCCCCTCGTCCTTCGGATTCAGTTTCAATCTATTCGGTTTAATCTTTCCGTTTTCTGACGAGAGGTTCGTATCCTTCGATCCGTTTGACACACTGAGTTTCTCGATATTCCGGATTTCCGGGCGCATGGTTGGTAGATCTTCAGGGCTGCCGATGCAGGGGTGGCGTCCGGGGATCGGCCTGACACCTTTAAGAATAGGGACCGGGGAGGCCGCCTCGAGGCAATCGATGTACATGAATTGGCCTAGTTGGATCTTATCACTCAAGATGAGATCATCGTCCTCGTCGGGTAGGGACGCGTAGATCGCGTGGGAGGAATCGGAGACCTTGAGGTAAAAGCCGTGGTTCGGATAGAGCTCTCCACCCGCGAGGGCGGGAACAATGCCGATGACCTGAAGGAGAGAGGCCCGGTGGTTGCCGGAACTTTTCGCATCACTATTATTGTTCATGTGCTGCAGGAGTTTGAGGAGAACTCCGGGGACCAACACAGCCATTTTATTTGGTCTCTAGAACATGATTTTGTCTGTAAAAAAAATTGCAGATTTGTTACATTGTATTGAAATTTCAAAATTGGATCACAAAATAGTAGGATTTCAAGCTGAGGAATACGCTTCACTTCAAAAGAATACAATCCAATTACAAGCATAACAAAATTATAGCTCAGATTCCACATATGGGAACAGTTAAAAGAAAAGAGATCAGAGGAAAGATACAACTAACTCAGATGTAGTAATCTGAACAGGTTCACCAAAATTTTGTTAATGAACATGTAATTTTGGGGGTAAAATTCCCTCCTCTTTTTTGAGAAAAATTGCCACTTTATCAAAAAACCAATAATAATAAACAGAAAAAAAAGAAAAGAAAAAAGAATCAGAAATATTGACTTTGAATGGACAGTGTGTGAGATGGAATGGAGAAAGATGTGGCACATGATGAACCCATGTTCAGTATTACAGGGATCAGCAATAATGGAGTAGAACAACACACAATAGAAATAATCTAAAAATAAATAGTTTTATCAACAGGGCCCCCTTTTGTTCATCAAAATTATTAGTCCCCAAGATAAAAATTTTCTCACCAAATCATACAAAAAAATCTCAGATATTGTTAAAAAAATCCCTCCTTTAAAAGCCCAGAAAATAGATTATTAGGTAATAAAAGCTCCCTCCTTTAATAGACACATAATTGACATATCATTCATCAGACCCACATTTGCAAAAAAAAAAATTAAAAAGCTAAAAAATTGATGTAAAAAACAGAGCTCAGGAACTTAGAACAAGAAGGAATAAACCAACCAACCTTTTAATTAGTGGGGAAAAAAAGGCATGGGGAACAAAGAGACTCACAAGTGAGAAATGCTTCAAATATTTGCTTTTAGAGTAAGCAATTCCAAATAAAGTTGGAATCTTTGTTGTTTGGAAAATGAAGTGCTCTGTGTCAAAGAGAGAGAACTCGCTATGATCCTCCTCTCTCTCTCTCTCTCTCTCTCTCTCTCTTATAGGCCAAAATATTAATAAATATTTTATTAGCAAACGATACGAAAATGACACGAGGAATAAGAGTACTCCCGAGGCAGAGGAAGCAGGGGTAAAATTGTACGGAGACCCCTCAACTATACTACATGATGAAATGACTCTTCTGCAAATAATGCCCTAAAAATATAGGATAGTCGTGAAGATATTGTTAAAATTTTAAATTTCATAATTTTTTAATACAGTGTACATCGGATCTATCGTATTAAATTATAATTTTTTAAAATTTTTCTCCAACCTTTTAAATTTTCTTTTATAATAAATAATTACTTAAATTATGATATTATATTAAATATTATAAGCGGTTGGAAAATAATAATTTTAATATTTATATTCAACCCTCTCAATCTTAACATTTTTTTCTTTATATAGTAATTTTTTTAAAAAAATTAATTTTAAAACTGAAATGATTTAAGTTAATTAAACAGATATCAAAATAATTAATAATTTAATAAAATTATTGGTTTAATAAAATTTGGGTCTCCATAATTTTTTCTTTTTCTTTTTTGTTTTTTGTTTGGGAATTATTGAGGGTAGTGTGGAAGTGTGAACACGTGGACTAGGAGCATGGCGTGTCGGCGACCGCCACCGCCGCCGCCGAGTGGGTCCCATGCGAAAATTTACCCCCAGCGAGAACCTGGTTCACCACGTCATCCCTGAACCGCTAAGTTTTCACTTCCACATCATAACTTTCTTAGAAATATATTTAAATTGACTATTCAAAATTTTAAAATTATAATTTTTATATATAATTTTTATGTAATTTTTCAGTTTGCCTCATTTGATTTAGTTAACGATATTTCAACTTTAAAATTTAAATATATTATTTATCTTTATAAATATTTAATTTTAACATCGAAAGTACAAACTCATTTAATAAGAGCACAAATGTAAAATTTTAAAAAAAAAAACTAAAACTTTTATGTATAAGTGTAAGAATAAAAAATGAATTGCTTATAATTTTTGCATAAAATAATACAATTTAAAAAATACTTTTTTTGCTTCTAAATTTTTTTTTTGTTGATGAAGCAATTAACTACTATTAGGTCAAGTGCATTGGAAACTAATAAATTACAATAATAATTTTTTTTCTTTTAGATATGTTATATTATCTATACATATAATTAATTGAGAGTTCAGGAGGACTAATGTGTCAGCTGGTCGTCAAACCTTTCTACCCCCACCCCACCACCCCCTAACTATATATATATATATATATATATATATATATATATATATATAATCTCTCTTTCTTCCTTTATTTATTGTATAATTTAATTTAAAAAAATACAAATTTTATTTTATATGGTAAAACTTAATTTCGAATAATTTTAAACAGTATAATTTTTGTTTCAAATAGTACAATTTAATTCGCTCACAGAGTGCAACTTAGTCTTAAACGGTGTAACTTTTTATTTTTGTGATGCAACTCAAGTAATTTTAAATAATACAACTTTCATTCAATTATGTTTTGTAATTGAATTTTAAATGTCAATTTAAATTAAAAATATGTGAAATTAAATTTAAAATCAGAATAAAAATATAAAATTTAATATAACTTTAATATAATTTGTACTTGGATTTTAAATATTAATTTAAATTTAAAATCCATGGAATTAAATTTAAAAATAAAATAAAAAAAATTAAATTCTGCATGAATAATTTATTATAAAGATTACAAACAAATATTAATATTTTTTCTTATATTATTAAAAATAATTATAAAAAATATCCGCAGCGAAGCGCACGGATACTTTACTAGTATAGAATTAAGACTTGGGCTACTATGTGGATAGCACCAAACATTTTATACTATTAATTTTTTTTTAATTATTTATACATTTTAAATTATAATATTTTTTTAACTATTCACTAAACTATAGTATTCTATTATCATCATAATTTAACATTTTTTCGTCTATAAATAAAAATCTAATAGTATAAATGACTTAATACTATTAATAATATAATGGGCCAGTTCTAAAATTAATATTTAAAAAATAAGTATATATAAATATACACTCCTTTTGGGATGTATATCTTACACCCCACTCCATTCTGAGATGGAGTAAATTTCACTCGTCACATCGAGTGACGAGTGAAGGTATACCCATCACAGGATGGGATGAAGTGTAGAATGTACACCCCTTTTGAAGTGTACATCTAGCATTGCCCTTAAAAAATATAGCAAAAATTTGTTGTGAATGGACACTTCTAATTGAGTCTTTACATTATGACGCGCACGAGGTGGGATGAGGTGATGACCATTGAATCTATGCGGCAAGTAGTAAATTCGACGGGACGAAAATTTTATGGCCATTGTCCCAAACTAATTAATAAGTTCGGGGACGACACGGATGCGCGCGGCGTGCCCATTCATGTCCCTACCTACTGCACTTTTTCTAAATCCAGTAAGATTGGGCGAATAGCCACGCAGTTTGGACCCGAAAATATGCCCAGTTTGACGGTCCCAGTGTTCGGTGGGCTATGGTTATCTTCATTTAATGAAGAGTGTGCGGTTGTCCTCACCGAACATTCTACGTCCTACCACTGCAAAATGCATGTTGGAGGTATACGCTATACGCTCCAAAACGTTGGTTACCTTGTCCTTATCATCCTTATTTACGCATCCAAGTTTTCATTTTTTCTATTATTTGAAGAAGCTCTTTTTCCTTTTTCTTTTTCTTTTTTTTCCTTAAGTTTGAGGAGCACGGAATATGATTCATTTTCTTTTCAAGTACTGCCATAGAATTCTTCTTAGTAATATTATTTTAAAAATATAAGTCGATTTATATTATAAATTTTTTATTATTAAATTTATATTAAAATTTATGTTATTATAAAGTCAACTTAAAAGAAAAAATGAGAAAATAAAAAATTTATAAGTATAAATGAGTTCTACTCTCTCTCTCTCTCTCTCTCTCTCTCTCTCTCTCTCTCTCTCTCTCTCTCTCTCTCTCTATATATATATATATATATGTAATTAAGAGTTAAGTACATGTGTTACTATATAATGCATATAAACAAACTACCTTATAACATGTAGAGCAACTTGTGATTTGGCTGTTGTTAATAATAATAGGTTTGGTGATGATATTATACCTGTAGCTCAGTACTCAATTATATGATGTGACAAATTTGCCAGATATTTTGCTTGAGACTAATCACCTAATGATTTCCATTTTGGTTTAGTGAGCTGCATGGTGACAGTTTTATCTTATACTGTTTCTCGAAAGGAACTTTCAGTTCAACTAATGATGAATTAAGCTTAATTTTGTGAGACCTACACTAATTAATTAACAGTACTCTAGAATGCGTAGAGTGTATCGAATGCTTAAGCCAAATTTTGTTCCTCTTTGACCAAGCTTTATTTTGTTATGTTTCAAAGTAGAGTAAGCGTTTTTGCAGAATCTCTTATATAGCCAGATGAGTTTAAACCTCGGGTGTAATATAATTCGTTAGGTTTGATCCGGATTTTAAAACATGGCTTTGATATAAAATCGGTTTTTAAAATATTGCTTAATCAGGTTGGCTCGAGCTGCAGATTGGATCCGGATCGGTTTATCATGTTACTTGACACGGCTTGGCCCGGCCCGATCTGGCTTGGGCAGGTGAATTTGGACCGGGCTTTGGCCCGAAAATAGATGTATTCTTCAAAGTGGGGCAATTTTGGGCCGGCCCAAAATCAGGTTTCCTCTGCTGCGTGATCGAAACATCAGCTGCTTACGCTCAAACATCACGCACCCAAACCATCCAACCAAAACTCGCCACGTAGCACCTCCACCCCCCTAAAAGGAGCCCTGATTGCTCAGTCCAGCGTCCCTGCGAAGGGTTTCGAATTCGACTCGATCGCGAGAGCTCGGGAGGGAGATCGACGAAGACGACGAAGGAGAAGAAGAGAGAGGAGAAACCCTGGCCATGGCGTCGGAGCTCGAGAGGTTGGAGGGGCTGGTCCTCTACACCATCCTCTCCAAGCTCGATCCGGCGCACGTCGCCGCCGTCGCCGGCGCCAGCACCCGCCTCCGCGCCGCCGCTTTCGACGACGAGCTGTGGCGCCACTTCTGCGCCAGAGACTTCGACCTCCTCGACCCCCTCGACCCCCATGGCGGTTCCTGCCCCTCATTCAAGGTGATCCCCCCTGCAATTTCTCGTTCTCGATCTCCATGCTCGCCCTAGATTCGCCGTTCGTCGAATGGATTTGATCTAGGGTTTTGTTTTCGTCAATCGAATGGTAATTTAGTTTAGAGTGGTATCGAAGTGGTAAAAATGTATGGAGACACCCTCAAGTATCGCTCATCTCGAAATCGACCCATCTCCTCAATTTTCACCTGTTTCGATTCGAGCTAGCGACATTTCCTCTTCTTCTTCTTTTTTTTTTTTTTTTTTTTGATCTGAAATGTGTGTTTATTGCAAAATAAAATTAAAGTACGAGTCTCACGCACATGATCCCAAATTTTAATGTATCATGTTCTGAAAATCGACGTTTTCAGAACATAAAATTTAGATAGAACACGGTTCAGGTTTAGCAATTTGGCAATCATTAATTTACTCTTGACAGATCATAACAATGTCGTGGCTCTTGGATTTTGATTTCAATTTGCAGGAGACATACAAAGCTTGGTTCAAATCTTTTGGTATGTACCCGTTACCGCTAGTTAAAAGAACAAAGAAGTGTTGGAGTTCACTGAGAAGTTGGTTGGCCGAAAACTTTCCTGAAGCAAATAATACTTTGAACAAGGGTGCTTCAGAAGCTCAAATAAAATTTGCTGAGGAAGAACTTGGTTTTAAGTTTCCTTTGCCTACGAAGGTACTATATCGCTTTTGTAATGGCCAACAGACAACGACAGGCCTGGCTTCGCTTGGTATTATAGGAGGCTATGAATTTTACGACCACATAGTAAACATGCACTTGTTACCTTTGGAAAGAATAGTGACCATAACTAAATTACTCACAAAAGAGCTAGATTTCCTGGCCAGAAGAAGATTAATTTTAGCGGGAGCTTCACTGTTCGGTCAGAAGTTTGTTTTACTTGACTGTGATAGCGGCCAACTTTTTGTTGGCACCAAGAATTTTATGCTCAAGGGTGATATGATGCCATGCGTGCCCAGAGCATTGGTGACGCTGGCTGGTGAAACGCCGCAAGATGGTCTGCTGCTGTGGTTGGAAGAGCATTGCCGATGTTTACAGAGTGGCATGATTCGAACTCGTGTCTCGAGAAAATTAAGAAGTATCAGTTTGTATCCAGAAGCACCTCCTTCCTGTTCCTTAGCAGTAACTAATGGTGTTCAGGTATGGGCAATCTTATATTCCATAAAGTATTTTTTTATGCTTGTCATATCAGAGAAGAAAATCTGTACGGTGAGCAACTTTGTCATTCTCTTTATGTACAGGAATTAAAATTGCTGTTACGATATAAATATACCTCTTGGTCTCATATGCCAAAGAAAAATCTGAACCTCTTCCATCTTATCCAGTGTACCTGTTTTAGTGCATCTTGTACTTAATTTCCAATTCGATGCAAGCTAGTGCTTTAATGCTATGCACAAGTATCAATTTATTTATATTTTAAGAACTAGTTCAATTCCTCTAGTTTCAACCTCGAAACTCATCTGGAATAGCAGGTTATGAGAAGACAATTGTAAGGAAGCATCTGTCTCATGGATTTCGAAACCATTCAAAAAAAAGCTTGAGCATCCTTGCCAGTGGGATGTGAAAAAAATGGTGCTTCTAAAGCACCAGTGCATTTTTTGGCTTTTTCAATTGCATGATTTCCCACAGTTCATGCTTTATTGTGCTTAGCCTTGCTCCCTTCTGTGGCACTAGGATGATGTTCATGGTAAGAATCACCTTTAGTTCATAGCATTTGTTGTGTAAATTTATTAATCATCAATTTGCAGTTACAAATCCTGGTTTTAGGTAGAACAGGATGTTTGCAGAGTGAAACATCAAACATGACCTCTTTTAGATATATTCTTCAGTAGTAATTGTGGAAGTTCTATTACTTCCTTGTATAGTACTCCTAGACACTAATATTTATTTGATGGACTCCTAAGGGATTAAAGCACCTTTTTCAAATTCTAAATGACAGGTAACATACGCCACTACTTTCTTCCAAGTGTAGTTGTCATCATTGTAGCCCTGTAGGGCTAGAAGTTGTTACCTGAAATGAGGGCTGTATAACGTTATGCCCCTTTTATATCATAAGCATTCTTATAGTACATAACTCCTGGCTGAACTAGAGGATATTCTCTGAGATGAATTGCCGAACTTGTTTGATAATATGCAATACTCAATATGTGAATGCTTCAAAGTCGAACTTATTATCCATTTATATGTTAAGTGTTATTTTGTCTTTTCTCCTAATTCACTTTTGTGAGAAACCCGCCTTCTTGCATGTACACCCATTTCCTAGGTCAGTCTGCATCATCAGATTATTTTTTGACTCAAAATAGATGCTTTGACTGTAAGCTCTTATTTCAAGTTTTTCATAAGAGGACCCACCTATAAATTTTATGCGAAATAACTAAAAGTATATTCAACTGCCTGTTTCCTGAATTCACATGCCTAATAGAGTAAATTTTCCAGGTTCGTGCCTCTGCTGTCTTTGTTCCAGAAGCTTCTGATCCTGAAGGAGCGAGCGACAATTATTTTTACACCTACTCAATCCGCATGTCTCTCCTGCCTGAGGGCTGCATGCTAGATGGGACATACTTCTCATGTTGTCAGCTGCATTCTCGTCACTGGATTATTCGTTCCAGAGATAATATAGTTTCTAATGTACGGGGTGAAGCTGTTATAGGAAAGGTCGGCTGTTGCCTTTCTCTAATACCAGTTTAAAGAGAAACTATTGCCTAGACCTGATCCACCACGTCAGTTATGAGCTATCTAGTGAACTTGTCATTCATATCTTTTCCCATTTCAACCTCGTCGCACTGTGATTTGCATCATTTTTTAAAATTTTGTTATTATTTTCTTAGAGTGCTTGGTCTGAAGGTAGAGTTAGGATCTGGTATAGATTGCAAGGCTGTCCACTGCTGAGTTGGTGGACGAGTTCCAGGCAATTATTTCTCTAGTTTAGCTTTGCTGCAATAGTTTTGACACCTTAAATTCAAATATATGTTACGTTGCCATAGTTGAAATGCACCAATTGACATCTATCTTCTGCTTTTTGTTCTGCAGTATCCACTCTTGCAACCTAATGTGGAAGAATTTGTCTACGAGAGTTGCACCCCCTTACCCGAGCAACCTGGATCTGTTGAGGGCTCTTTCACTTTTGTCCCTGGCAGGTAATTTTTTTTAAAAAAAAAGCGCATGGATTTGCAGTATTTACTATATACTCCTTGATTATTACTCGTATTTCCATACCTCTATAAAGTTAAAATTTGGGCTCATGAACTTAAAAATAACCTATACTTGCGAAATGACCATAATATCCATATTTTCATTTGCACCAACACCCTTTAAATATTGGCAAAAACTTGACACGATGATTCATTTCTAACTCTCCAATGGATCTTGGTGCAAAATGAGGACAATTTGCCGCCTCAGGGCCTTAGCTAACAGTAGAGGGTTTAGTACCGGCAGATAAACACTTGTTTGCACTAAGTAGTTGCAAATACGATGTCTTTGAAGGTGTGATGCAAAACACCGCAGAATGGCGTATGCACAAACTATATACATATATAGCTAGGCTACTATACTATCTATAGTATCGGAACTTCGGTACTATAGTTTCGTTTTTCAATTTTAGGGTGTTCAAATTAATTATCCATATCCTTAAGTATGATTTAAAATATATAAAGCTTTTTGGAATAAAATTTTACTTTTTTTTGACATTGTTTATTTAGTAAGTAATTTTTGTCAAAATGAACGGTGAAAATTAAATATTTTTAAAATTTGAGAATAGAATTTTTAAATTCAAAATCAAGGAAGTAGACCTTGATCTTGACAGTTAAAGCATTTTTTATCAAATTTGAATAAATTTAGATTTTTGTACATCGTTAAACTACAAACTCGTCGTAATTTTGTAGTTTGATTTGAACATTCTAATATTGAAAATGAGACTACAGTATCAGAGCGAGCTCTGATATTAAAAAAAAATTACAGTAGCCTATATATATATATATAGAGAGAGAGAGAGAGAGAAAGAAAGAGAGAGAGAGAGAGTTAGGCTGGAATACTATTAATAGTATCAAGTCATTGGTGCTATTAAGTTTTTAACTATTGGATTAAAAAATATGTGGTTGAGATGATAGTAGGCCTCTTGGGTTTAATAGGTGGTTGGAAAATAGTAAAATCTAATTGGTGAAAATGATTAAAGAGATTGATCTAAGGGTAGAAAATTTGATAGTATCAATAACTTGATATTATTAATAGTATAGTAGCCGGACACTCTCTCTCTCTCTCTCTCTCTCTCTCTCTCTCTCTCTCTCTCTCTCTCTCTCTCTCTCTCTCTCTCTATATATATATATATATATATATATAGTTCGGTTACTATACTATTACCTCTTATCTAAAACGACATAGAAGGACAAAGATCTCTGTCCTCATAAAAGAATAGTAGTTGAGCTATATATCTATAAAGAAAGAGAGAGAGAGAGAGTCCGGTTATTATGTTATCAATAGCACAAAGCACTTGGTGCTACCAAGTTTTAGATCTACCTCTTGGATTATTTTCACCCTTTAGATCATACTATTTTTCCAACCATTCACTAAATCTAAGGAGTCTATGATCATCCTAAGCACAATCTCCTCATCCAAGGGTAAAAAATCTAATAGCACCAAAGACTTTGTGCTATCGATAGCATAATAGCTTATATATATATATATATAAAAGTTCAAGTCATTGGTGCTTGTAAATTTTTAACCTTTGGATGAAAGGATGTATGGCTAGGATGATATTGGATTCCTTGGGTTTAGTAAATGGTTGGTGGAATAATATGATCTAAGGGATGAAATTAGTCAAAGGAATAGATATATCGGCGGAAAACTTATAAGCGCTAAGTGTTTGGTGCTTTAAAAAAAAAAAAAAAAAAAAAAGTCGGACTACATATATATATATATATATATATATATATATATATATGGGTGCCCAAAAATCCTTGGTATGCATTTTGCAGCTTTTGGTATCTGATCAGTTACCGTTCTCATAATATTATGCCTGTTCTTTTAGCTTGAGCAAGCCTGAAGGAAGATCTTTCGATGTAAAAGTGGCGACCTTCGCTCTCAAAAAACCCGAGTATATATTCTAGACTTCACATACGAGGTCTACACGACAGTTTCTTTTGTGGGACTTATTTTACATTCGGATTGTGTGATGCGTCTGCGTGTATGTTGTCTGTGCGGGAGGTTAATTTAGGGGTCCGAATATTCAAGCAGCTGGGCCAATCAACTTCTTTCTCAGCGAAGGCTGTACTGTGTGATGATGCCTAGAGTAATAATATATATAAATATATATATATCTTTTGGTCTATGTTTTCACCACTCAATTTTTAATCTGAAATGATATTCAAGTCGGTGTCTAAAGATATGGAAAGGTCAGGCCAAAAAAAAAAATGAAATTAAAAAAAAAAAAAAAAAATGTGCGAACGAGTTAGTTTGGTCATAAATCACGAGTGACGAGTCTTAAGAATTTCACGCTCGAGACTCTGGAGGGTTATGATGGAGAATCTGGATTACCATTTGTATAAATATAATTTCCATTTCCTTGCGGGAAACAATGCATTTATATACTTAGTGGAGACAAAGCAGATTGTAAAAAATTATATTATATTAATTCAAAAGTAATTGTAAAAATTTATAGATGAACAACTATGTCAATCCATCAAGAAAAACCTACCTTCAACATGTAACATACATTTTTCATCAGTAACGAATGCTATCGTCAAATGTTAAATCTTGAAAAAAAGCTGCCACTCTTATTTGATTATGAAGTTGCGGTGCATGTTCCACCACCTAGCCAAAAAATTTGTTTCAACACTTACTAATTAGGAAATAAATACACACCAAAAAAAAAAAAAAAAATTGTTTCAACACTTACTAATTAGGAAATAAATACACACCAAAAAAAAAAAATAATAAAAAAAAAAAATAAAAAAATAAAATCTTAATTGATGCAGTTCCGCCAGCTAAATAGTGGAAATATAATTGAAACAAAAATAAATACACACCAAAAAAAAAAAAAAAAAAAACCTTAATTGATGCAGTTCCCCCACAGCTAAATAGTGGAAATATAATTGAAACAACAACTAAACTGAAGTAGGTATGATCGTATGCATCTCTTTACGATAAATTTAATCTAATCTGACCGCAACATAGAGATTTCGTAGTAATAAAGTCCTTGACCGCCTGAATCGAACTATACCTGAATACAAAGTCATCTTCTCCGGACGGCAGCAGTGTTCGGAGCTCCTCGTTGTGCGGCCGCCTGCTGTGTTGGCGCACCTCCCTGCCCTGGAGCCTGATCCGTCGGCATGTTCATGGCTTGTGTCATGACATTCATGATAATGAGACCCAGAGGGATTGCATACATCCACTGCATATTGAGATGAGAAGGCGAGTAGATTAGCATATATGATCTGCGGATTTTCAAAATTAAGTAGTTTCTTTGGGACATTAGATATTGGTATGAACGTACAAAGACATTCTCTATTATAGGCCATTTTAAAATAGGCCATCCACCTTTTCTTTTTTATTTACACCCCTTCTGCTTCTGTTCAGTCTGATTTTGCTTTATTATGTAAGCTGAATGGTGGATTTTGTTAAAATTATCTGCACCATTAGCTGTCGGTCGTTAACTGTCACTCTGTCAGCAGGATCCACAAGCTAAGAAAGGGCCAAAAGGAAGAGAGCTTAAGGGGGTATCAATTAGAAGAACAAAGATGGAGAGTCTACATCTAACTGATCTAGAGTTTAGCGGTTTCCTTCTTTTTTTACCTTATGGATCCACACATTCACTGCTAAAAATAGTCCATATATTTGGTAAATTGCAAGTCTGCTACTAGGCTGATCCCTCAAAACAAAAGGAAGAGAATAAAGTAAAGATAGCATGCAAAACATTACTCACATATTTAGCCCAGAAAGATTTCTCAGGTGGTTTTAAACCTTCTCCAAGTTCATTTTCGGCCTCTATCAATTGTTCAGCAAATGTTGGAGTTCTGCAAGCAAGCAGTTAATTTCAAGGGAGATGCTCTGTCAATCATACAAGTTTGATTCTAATTCGAATGAGAAAAGAACAAGATGAATGAATCAACGAAAACATTACAAGAAGCAGAAAAATATAGCGTTACCTTGGTGCTTGTTCACTATTCTTCAGGATAGTGTATGAATTGAATGACCATTTCTCAGGCTGAAATCAAGAACAGTGCCAATAAACCACATCATAGTCATGAAAGAGAACGAAAAGCAAGTTGTGCTGCTATCTCATATTCATCAATCATCATGCACTTTATACACGCAAAAGATATTCGATTCCTATGCTCATGTATTCTAATAGAAATTAAGACTTCATAGGGTAGAGTTAAATGATCTGAATGCCAAGGGCAAGCAATGTGCGTTCATTCCAATACAGAAATCTTTTAAAGTACGATTACAAAATTTGATCACAATCATCATTTAGTACAAAGAATACAACTATTAGGCATCACACACAATTTTGCATGATAATGGATCTTTGTTCCATTTATAGTGGACTTAAATGCACAGTGGACTTAAATGCACAAAAAGATTACATGCAAGTGTAGCTATAAGAAATTTGATGATAACTTACAAGTTTCAGTAACCGTGGATATTGACATGCTCCAGCAGAACCATAGTTGACAGCCAAAATATGTGCACCCTCCTGTAAAAGATATCATTTAACGGGCACAGAATATCAGAAGAAAAGTTATCTCAACAAGTTACTAGAGAATTAGCAGAAGCAAATAGATACAGCAATGGATTTCACGTTCATCATAGCAAAAAGGTCAACGCACTAAGCAGATAGTTTCTACTAGTAAATACACCAGGAGTCTGCCAGTGTTCTTTGGTCCACTCTGCCCAGCTAAACAAAGCAGATTCTAACAACCACTGCACATCTTCTCAAAGTAAAACCATAAATTTCACCATATCTTTGTACAATCTATAATCATCCTAACATATGACCAGAAAACTTTGTTAGCAAAATGCTCAAACAGCAATTAACTGGGGGAAAAAAAAAAAGGGACAAGATCATTGTAATAAACATTTATACATTAAAAAGCACCATATAGAAAAGAGTGACAAGTGATTCCAGGTCATCTTTTCTACATGTAGGTCAGGATAGTATCAGTAAAGTAAGAAGTCTGCTATTGTTTTGCATTTCACATAAATAGGTTTAGGAAATATGAAATATAATTATAATGTGAAAAACCCTGGCAATAGAACTGCTCAACCATGGTAAAGTATCATAAAGCAATGACAAAATATCACTACTTCCATTCACAGTTGGAACTTCACAAGAACCTCTTAGAGACTAGAAAGAAAGATAACAGAAAATTACCGTATGAATAACGAAGTGCTCATCCAAACTCTCCCGTGGAATGCACCTCTGAAATAAAAAGAAACCAGCAGTCATTATAAGATAAATATATAATGTTCATGCAATCACATTGAAAGTAGATGCAGTTATATTAATAATCAACAATGGCATGCATGTAACAGAGGCAACCAACGGGCCCTTATAAGAATGCAGCTATCTTAGAGACTGGTCTAGTAATTTATTACTTTTAACGAGAACAGCTGAGATTATCAATATCAACCGATATCAGTTTTGATCAATTTCTCATGGAACAGCATGAGGTTTTACATTATAGGCCTCCAACTTAGTCAAATGCTACAGCACAGATCATCAATCTAGTGCACCGAGGCATATCAGACTCCAACAGGTGTCAGAGACATAGAAAACAACGGCAAAATGATTTTTAACAGAATCATAGAAAGAGAAAAGGTTTCATAATATGAACAATGACATGGAAATCTGCAGAGGATTTCTAAAAGAAAAGGATGGGTAAAGATCAGATAGAGAATGTTTCAATCATTATATGGATCCCGTCCCTCAGAGGCATTAGTGTTATGTTCTTCACTCTTCACTCTTCACTCTTCAATTATTGAGGCATTGGTGCTATGTTCTTCACTCTTCACACTTCAATTATTAGTTGTAATAACATATTCAAAATTATCAAAAACTGAGATGAAAATGCAAGTTCACTTAAGTAGAAATAATCCTTCTCTACTAGTAGCATGATATGAAGTTGTAATTACAATGAAAATAAAATAACCAACTAATGACTCAATTCCTAAACGCCATTAGCATGGTAGAGAAAACAACGTAAACAGAATACAAAAGGAACCAACTTACGGCTCTAACAGAGGACATGACATAATCTTTTCCTGTAGGGTTCAACACATTAGATGGCAATCTAACTGTATAGAAGTCGTCATCCTTCAACAAACGCTGCAACAAAAGCGAACGTCCATAAAATTCCAAGCTTCACCATGAGCAGAAAAACTTAAAAAACAACTAATTAAGCATCGGCAAAAGGTCACAGTGAATTACTTCAAACGCTTCCTTCTCTGCTTCTGTAAGCGCATTCCTCGTAAACCGAAGCTTAGTAAGAGTCTGCCATTAAAAACAATATATAAGAATGAAAAATTGGAAAACCAGCAAGTAACTAACTAAAGGCGAAAATGTACAGAGACCACTCTCAACTAAGTTGATTATTTCATTTGATTGACACTCACTCAATTTTTAACTGTTTTGATCAGCGCTATTTTCCCAAATTGAATTGAAAATCTGTTAATTACGGCCCCATCAGTTATCAGTAGTAAATACCTAATAATATTCAAAGTTTCCATAGCTGAAAAGGTGTTCAGCACAATTATATTCAACTGAATCACTGTCAAATTTACTATTTACTAAAATCTCTAATCTAATTGGTAAAAATAGCACAAATCAAAAAAATCGAAGTTATATCTCACCTAAACTAAACAACAACCACAAATCAAAGGATGACCACAAAACAAAGAGATCGGAAGAGATCAAAGAGGCGGGGATTCGGGACGAACCTGGCCACCGTGGCTCCAGGATTTGAGGCGTGCGGTGAAGGTGCCCGCGGAGGAGAAATCGGAACCTCCGAAGGCGTGCTCGAGCGCGAACTGGATCGCCTTCGAGTCCGATGAGAAGGAGGAGGAGGAGGAGGAGGAGGAGACATCGGGATCGGATCTCCGGCGACTCGGAGAGGATCGGCTAGGGTTTACGTACTCGAGATTGGGGGATCGGATCCCTTCGAACTCGTCGTCCTCTTGGAGGAGGAGCTCATCGGATTGGAAAGCGTAGGACGAAGACGACGCCCATAGTAGGAGTAGGGAGAGGACGATGAGCGAGAGAGCTCGGGTTCTCCTCATCTCCTCGAGTGGGGACGAGAGAGGAAGAGAGAGAGAGAGAGAGAGAGAAAAGGGCCTCGTTTATTACGGAGTAAACGGGATCGAATCTCGTGAGGTAGAAAGAGAGCCATTAAAATCAGAGCCGTCCATTTTAGCCTTCTCTAGCATCAGCCGTCCGTACGAACATTTGCTTTCGTGGGCCTTCATGCTACTATTCAGTATTGGGCCAAGGATTGTTGGCCCAAATATATAAGAGAGACGCGATTGTCACCGTCCACGTCGCCAAGATCCAATCTAGTGGGTTGATCGACGGTGGTGATTTTATTCTGTTTTTTTCCAAGCTGAAATAAGGAACAAGTACATTTGGTGTTCAAATAAAAATTTTGTAAAATTTAGCCCGAGTATTAAATACGGCAGTTTATCATTTGAGTCATCATCTTCAAGCAAAAAAAATAAAATAAAAATAAAAATAAAAATAAAAATAATCCAACAATATAACTGCAATGCCTTGCGCGAAAATAATCATCTTTCAGCTTGAAACTGTTGTGACAAGTTGAACCAAGTCCCTCTTCCAAACGTTGATCTTCACAGTCCGAACCTGCGGCTCTTGAGGAACTTTTTTTTTTTTTTTTTTTTTTTTTGAGGGGAAGGCAGCATGCTGCCGCTTTATTTATTGCATGCTGCCGCTTTATTTATTGCAAAGATGAATTTAACTACAAGAGTCAAAGCAACCAGGCCTCGGAAAAAAAAAAAAAAAAAAAGGCACAAACTAAGGACACAAGCTAAGGGCACGACCCAGACCAGGACACAAACAGAACACATATGCATACTCAAACTCATATGCATGCTCTGCGCGAAGTTTGCATCGGCTGTTTGACGAATGAACAAGGTGGTGGTCTATTCAAACGAGTTTCAGCGACCTCCTCTTTGGCTGCAGCAGTACAGAACAAAGTTTAGGACCTAAATTGACTGATTCCAGATTACATAGTTAAACATTAAGCAAAACCATGCATGTCTTCTGCCAAAAAACTACCAGTTACAAATAGGAATTATCTGTCAGCAAAATACTACTGATTGATTAGCCTTTTGAATGGTAATATCAGGTTATAGGAATTATCTTGTCACTCGTGCGACAGTTTGGGAACAAAACAGAAGCTGCAGAGATTCTTGTTTCCTTCATTTTGAAAGAAATTATTTCTGAGAGAGATTACTGTAACTTGAAAAATTTATTCATCCCGTAGGTATATTCTTTGTACGAGTTACACAGGGATGCTAAATTAACTTCATTTTCTGTCAACGTAGAGTAGTAACATGCTCATCTGCCCTACAGCCACAGGTTTCCTCTCTTGGAACCTCTATTCTATGTCTCATACTGAATTTATTCTGTTATACTATATCATTTCAAATTAAAGCAAAAGAGGAGAAGAGAGAATAACATACGATACGATAGAAAGAGATATACTCACATATTTCCTGTCAACTTCTTCGAGAAATTTCTCTGGGAAATCTATATATTCCTCGCAATCTTTTCTTACTGAAGAGGAGAGCTCGTTCTCACCAGCCCGCTCAAGATTCCCGATTAAAATGGTTAAAGTTAGTTTATCTGGGTTGCATCCCGACTCCTTCATCAACTCGTACATGTCCATCGCTTTCTCCACCAAATCGACTTGCAGAAAAGCTCCTATCATTTCAGTATATGTCCGAGTATCCGGCTGCAGACCCTCTTTTCTTAACTCGGAAAATAGCTCTTCGGCAGCTTCAATACGCTTGTTCTTTCCCAACATCAAAATCACATCACTATATAAAGAAAGGTCCGGTTTATACCACTCCTCCTTTTTGATAAATGCGAAGACCTGTAATCCCGATTGAAGATTAGATGAAATGAATGAAAATAAGGATGATAGCTAGAAAATACTAAACTCGCGGGAACAAAGAAAAAAAAAAAAAAGGTGACTAAAGCATTTTAGAAACTTTGTAACAGTTAAATAGTAAAAATCCAAGTAAGCCTTAAAATTAAAGTGACTAAACTCGATTTATAACTAATCACAACCATTTGAACTTACTCTTCCTAATTGGCCTTGTTAAAAAATGTGAAACAATATTTTCTTCGAGAGAACAATGCTTTTCGTATTCTATTTTCGACGCTCTCTTTCACATTGGGACTTGAGAATTTTTAATAAAATTCGAACTTAGAACCTCCTAGTATGATATCATGTAAAATGATGTGAAATAATCATTTATCTTTAAAAGCTTAAGCGACCGGATTATGTTCAGTAGGTCCACATCGGCAACTAATGTAACAGTTGCGCGGTCTCTAAGTAAGAATCATCAACATGACACGAAGATATTTGGTTGTTACCTGCTATGTCTTTAACTAGAATAAGATCTTAGGTTGAGATACATGAATATCTACATGTGTCACTGAAATGTTGACCTAATGTGTTGGATTCTAAAGCTTCTACAACAATTGTCGGATAGTTGACGCTAATCATTAATCTTAAAAGCTTGAGCGGTTAGAAATACGCAACCAATTTACTCAAAGTGTATAGACACAATACCCACGAATCTCGATCAGACTCACCCTATCTGAATGTTAGGTTTATTATTAGACTTTTGTCGTTAGATCTACTGTGGATCGCAACCCACTCAACTTATCATTTTCCTGAGTCTATTATCACAATATTTAGATATTTTAATCCCTCCCATATATATTTTTTTAACGATTTAATAAGAAATCCAAAATTCACCAAAGCAACTAATTTCAAACTCACAACAAAGAATTAAAAGTAACACATAACAATTTAACACCAAAAAACAATAATAACATAGAACTGAGGATTTTTTTTTTTTTTTTTCCTTACTTGAAGGGCGAGCTCCCACTCGTTCTGCCTCCTAAGCTCGGCCAAAACGGCGATGAGATCGGCCTTCAGGAGCCTCCCGAGCTTGCTACGGAAGATCTCCGCCGTCCGATCGAGCGACGACAATGAGGACGACCTGGATGCGATCTTGAGGGATTGGACGGCTTGGATCGCCTCCATGGAGAGCACGCGGCCCCTCCACAGCGGCTTCCTCTGCCCACCGCGTAACCCACAGCGGACTGGGGATGGTGACGAGGAGAAAGAGGAGGAGAGGTTACGAGGTGGGATCGGGGGCTTCTCTGAAAAGCGCGGTTGGGAGAAGCAGCATCGGAGGGAAGAAGAAGAAGCCATTAGAGCAGAGGTTGCTGCTGTTGCTGCTGTAAGCGCTTCTGGCGGCTTCTGGTGGCTTCTGGCTCTTGAAGATCCTCGTCGCCTATTTGTCCCTTCCTGGGCCATCATGGGCCGAAGGAATCGGCCCATGAAAAAAAGGAACGAATAGGCCCAAACAGCAAACAGTTTTGAAGCAGTATATACACATGAGAAAAAATATTGTTTTATTGCATTTTAGCTCTATGCGCAATACAAACTGTATTGTGCAACACAAGTAGTAGCACATTTTATTCTCGTGCCCAATTCATTTCAAATCATACATATATATAAATAATACCCTCCCATTTTTTTCACCTCCTAGAGTTATAGCTATAGCTAGCATGTCAGGTTATTCCCCGGATCCACTCCGAACTGGCTGCAGTAATCCTTGTAATATCCGACCCGCGCATTCACCGTAGTCGGATTCTTGCCGTCGCACTCGAGCGCGCCGTTGATGGCCCGTATCGTGGCTCCGAACCCCTGCCCGGAGACGATTAGCTGGTGCACGTAGTTCATCCAGTACCAGAGCGCAGTCTTGAACGACACGGTCACGTCGTCGGCCACGGTTTCGGGCTTACCGAGGCCGTCGAATCCGATGGAATCGCCCGCCGGACCGTAGTTGAAGTTCCAGGAGATTTGAAGCGGACCACGGCCATAGTAGCCTTTTCCTGGGACACACGGGTACTGGGTGTTCGTCGGGTCGCAGTAGTTCTTCGACGGGCCATCAATCTCCTCTATGTAGCAAAAATCTGCATTGCAAATAATAAAATCACAGTATAATTAATTCAGAATAAAAATAGTTATGTATGGTTAAAAGTCCCAATTTGTTGTTGTTGTTGTTGTTGTTTTCGCGCTCTGTGCGTATATTCTACTTACGTCCGGTCTCGTGCGTGACGTGTGCGAAGAATGCGGCAATCTCGCGCTTGGAGTCGTCGGCAGTGCCGACGGTGCCGAAGCTCGGGTACGCCCCGAGGACCGACAGGAAGGCGTCGCGGGTGTAGAACCCGCGGCCGACGCAGCTCGCTCCGGCCTGCCCGATGATACCGTCGAAGAACTCCTGCGTCACGAGGTCAGCCACGGAGAAGTCGCTGGTCGGCGGCGAGGCCTCGCAGGGTCCCTCCTGGCACCCCGCGCCGCAGTAGTCGCTCCCCGTGCCGCAGTAGCCCCACTTGCTGCAGCAGAGGTCGGAGGAGCAGCCGCAGTTTTGCGCGGCGGCGGCGCGGGGGCCGGACAAGAGTAGGGAGAGAGCTGAGAGAAAGAGGAGGGGATGGAACAGTTCCATTCTTTTGTTTGAGTTGTGTGGTCCAAGTGTTGGTTGGTTTTGAGAGGGGTATTTATATTTATTTATGGTTGTGCTGAAGAGGAGACGTGGATTGGGGCCTGAAAAGTTTGAACAAACCAAACCGCGTTGGATTAGATGATGATGATTGACTTGGACTTTTGACGAACAGGAAACTCCCTTGAACTTTTGACGGGACGCCATATGTACTTTATTAATAATAATTATAATAATAAAGTCAATAATGTGTGCGTGAATAGAGAGATACTGCGACCGCGCTGGTGCGAAGCACACGGTTTTTTTTTTTTTTTTGGGAAAGCCAGTAGTCAGTGTGAAGCAAAAACGCAAAGTTGCCCCATGCCATGCCAGCGTTTGACGTGAGGCTACTGGCGTCTGTCGACTTTGAATTAACAAAGTTCACAGTTTAATCGACTAAACAGATAAACAAAGTCAAATTCTATTAAATGTAACAAAATTTCTCACTCAATTGGCGAAAATAAAGTTAAATACAGGATATCACAAGAATATATAGGCTGTCAATCCAAAAAAAAAAATTAAAAGATAAGATAAAAGAGCCTATATTTGAAAACGACATATGTTTGAGGAGGTCATTGTACGTATTTAGCAAAAACTTTCCTTTTCATCCTCACAGATATGAGATATCCTAGATGACCAAATGAAAATATACAATACAAAAGAATTTTTAGCTTCTGCTTGTAAGCAACCACTATAACTGGATTAATAATGAAGCAACAGTATATTAACAAAGTTATAAATTTTCTCTTCCTTCGATACAAGAAAATTGCGATTCTTCTTGCAGATTTTCACACGCCGCATTACCGGGAGAAATGAATAACTCATTTCCTAATTATACAATTAAAGAAGAAATATATATATAAAAAAATCTATAGCTAGCACTAGATGAACGAGTCAAAAAAGTTCAGTCAAAGTTCAGATGATGTTGCACATAATCAGTTGTTGAGGGAACAATCCGCGGGCGAGAGGAGGACTCCCGAAACTCTCGATCATTGAGAAAAGAGAGATTGACCGCGACATTGGTATCATGTAAATTAATCATTCAAAGCCTGAGACCATCAAAGTAATGATCTTTCGCCGTTTGATACCACATTTCAGAAAACCAACTCAGGAAGAAGAATGAGCACTCAATCATTTCCATTCTTGTTTCTTTCATCCTCATAACCAGATGCCCTCCCACTTCTTCCTATGAAATAAGACTGAGGCAGTGGATTCTCATATTGCGTACTGAGACCTCGGTAGGATCGCGCAGCAAAATATTCTGCACCGGACCTAGCTGACCCTTTGAACAAAATGGAATCCGCATGCTCGTTTCGGAAACTCAAAGCCTTCTCTGCAGCCTCTGCCAAGGCAAGGGAACTCTCCTTTTGTTCTCCTCCATTTTCTGTGAATATATAACTCTAAATTAGTGCTTATATCAACTAATTTTGTAAGCAGAACTGCTAGAAAAGGAGGAGAATATATCGCTAAGCAACTTGGTAGTTGTCCTCTACTGGAGGATATAGATGGTTTTTGACATTGATGCTTGTTAGCAAATTTTAAGGGAGACGAGTATTGGAGAAACAAAGGTTTTTCAAGCACTCATCTGGTTAGAAAAGAGAATATGCAAAAAAAAAAAATTCAAATGAATTTAAAAAAGGAAGCAGATTTTTGTATCTAATTACGAAATGCCGATTGTTTGAAGAATGGCTAGGCCTGTAGATGGATAAATCCTATTCGTACATTCATCTATATAACAGAAAATATTTTTGTCAAACCTAGTGGCATCCTGTCTCTAGACATGCTCAAACCAACTCAACAACTTGATCTCTCAAACTTACCCTCTACGAAATATAAATAAGCCAAGTAAACTCCATGCAATAAATTATCATTTATAGCAAAAGGCTAAAAGCCCAATAATAAAAGGATTGTATACCTTGAGAACCAGTATCTTCCACATAGCCACCTTGTATAAATGAGAACCGAGCTTCTT
The DNA here is from genome assembly GCA_029168755.2 of Tillandsia fasciculata. Classification (NCBI taxonomy): domain Eukaryota; kingdom Viridiplantae; phylum Streptophyta; class Magnoliopsida; order Poales; family Bromeliaceae; genus Tillandsia; species Tillandsia fasciculata. The sequence continues at coordinate 18,376,206 of CM054946.1, read as the reverse complement.
CTCTGCTTTCAACAACTTCGCTCATACTCGAGTTCATCAGATCCTGAAAATCCAGCACATATTCTCCAGTCCACTGTCTTCCCCTGATGAAGAATATTACGATTAGCTGAACACAAACGATTTTTGTTATTTTGATATCGAAGTGAAAGGTGAAAAAATTGTCCAGAAAAGAATGGCCAGGCCAACCTTATTTATTTACATGCTATGCAATTAAACCCAATGTGGCAATCATATTTATTTAAACAATATTTCCAGGCATTCAAGCAGTTTGTTAATTCTACGATGGGCAACTAGTAAAAATGGTTTGCAGGATTCTGGTTTCCTATTACTAAGTGAGAAGAAAAGGAACTTCATTTGCATCATATCTACAATTCTTTCCTTCACATATTGACTAGTTCAACTACAAACAGGATATTGTAAGTATAAGAAAAAGGAATAGCAGAGAAGGTAATTACACACGGATATTCAATCTCCATACACACGGGTGCTGAAATAGATGCACTGCAATTTGTATAGCAATCCACTACAAAATATCACCGTACCTGCCGAAAGCTAACACTGCCTCAAAAGGGGTGATAACAGGACTCAAAAAATCCTTGCTATCCAACAGAGCAGTTTGCGCACAAGAGACATAAACAAAGATTTCACACTGTCCAAAAAGAAAATTCCATTCAAATAATTAAAATAAAAATTAAAGGAGAATAAATTACAATTTCTGCAATTAAAAGTCACCTCTGGAAAGTTGGCAAGTTTGGCGGAGTTCGGTCTGCCCATGACTAGAGTGTACGACTTCTTTCCAGCAGCCTCAATCAATTCTTTCATTTGCTGAATTATGTGAAGATAACCAGCTGCATTCAAAGACATAATGTAGAGTTATGTAAGCTGAAAAGAACATCTTTTGTATTATGGAATTCAATTGACACATCTAAGGGCTCACACAAAAGTACAGAAATAATTCAAAGTTAACTTGCATTCCTTAATGTGTTATGAATGTCTTAACTTCACATTCAGTGTTAGTTAATCAATAATTAAATCACATTAAGCTAGACACCTCAAGGATGAACATGAATAATCACCAAACAAGTTTCAAAATGAGCAACCGCAGCTTCCTCAGCAGGCATATATAATGAATATTTTTCTTAACAAACCTAATTATAAAAGCATGTTCATCACTAAACAAGTTTCAAAATGAGCAACCACACCTTCCTCAACAGGCATATACAATGAATATTTTTTTTAACAAACCTAATTATAAAAACCCCCTTTCTTTCCATATGAATAGGGCACAATTAAACTAAAGACAGAGCATCTTCAAATATTCTATCATGAACGAAGGATCTCGGTCTATGGCTTTAAAAACTTAGTGGCTAAAATTTGTCATGGAAACTCATAGAAAGTATGTGTTCATCACAATTAATTATTCACTTTACTAATTTACAAGGAAAAAAGAAATCAATGGATCTTCATGCATAGCAACTATCATATATGAGTCGATATTAAGGTAATTGTAGTTCACCCAGAATCATCATCCATTATTACAGAAAACCAATACACATACAAATGAAATTTAAAAACCAACATACCGACACCTAGAGTGCCCACCAGAATGCCAACAATATTTGCATCCTTAGCTTTCTCCACAAGGTAGTATCTACAATATACGATGTAAAAATATATTTATCACACAGAATTAATAGCAGCTTTTGACTCAACTAACAGGCACATATTGCAGAAGGTATAAAGGCATGACCAATATTAAGCACCTGCGTCTAAGAATTCTTTGCTGATGAGAGACATCCTTCAGTAATTGATTTTCCACTGCATCATATCTAACTGAAAACAAGCAAAAGTTAATAATAAAGATAATGCAAAAGTTTATTGCACTATTCCTTTGCAATAAACAAAGTGCAGATGGTAAAAATAAACAAATTTACTCATAAAACAAAGTGCATTGTAATTTGGCAACACTATGCTCTTCATGTGCTTATACATTTTCAAACAACTAGGGCAGCCACATGAATGTTTTTTGGGTTGCACATATCTGGATAAGAAATCTTCACGAATATTTATATGCCACATCCGAGAGACTCAGAATCAGGTTTTTTCAATTTTAACTGAACCCAGAAAAGTTCTGGTTTGTGTGAGAATTGATCCAGTATGACCTGATAGATAAGATAACTAGAAAAAAAGAATGATTTCTTTCTAGCGCATTCTTTTCAGCTAACAAATTGCACTTCAGACTAAAAGTATAGCCCGAATATATTCTCACTAGTGCATCAGCATTATTGAGGCACAAAAGAAGATAAAAAGCTGGAACATGGATAACAACTTCACTCACATTCAACATTAAAATTTCAAAGTTCCTCAGAAAAAAAATGCCTTTGTACATAAACTATCAAAATTCAACAACCACCAAAAATTATTTCTATATTTAAATAAGAGTACAAAAAGAACCAAAGAATAAGATGAGGCTCAACCTATTTCGCAGGTATTGAAGGTAAGCACAATATTGGCAAATGCAGAGTTATCCTGACCAATCCAAAACAACAAGAAGTCCTCCATCTTGTGATCCTTTGCGATACTCCACGTCAGTCCCCCAAGAAAATATTTACCAAATTTATTGTGGGAATTCCACTCAGGATTTATCTTATCACGCCCATTAGCAATGATGCCATGGGATTCAAGCTGCTCTTTATCTATTTTCTCTTTCACTGGCGGATCAATACTTGAACAACTAACCTCTGCAAAATGGACAGTAGCACTGCCATATCTCAAGTTAGATGAGTCGGTAACCATTCCTTTAAGATTCTCCATAGCATGGGCATATTCTAACCCATATAAGACCTATTGTGAGAATCAAAGAACCAAATGAGAAATAGCCGTCCAACACAAATCCTACCTAATGTAAAGCAAATCATCCATATATTGCTCATTTTAGTGAATATAACCATTACATGAAAGAAACGAATATGCATAATAGTTCAAAACCTTCTTTTTTTCCCTGAGTTATGCCAAAAGAGACTGATTACACCCTTCTAAGTTAAATGACTCCTACAAAAGTACACTTGCTTTTCTTATTACTGTTTAAATGCCAAAGCCGCAATCAAACAAAAGTAGGAACAAGACAAAGATAGCAACGAAAAAGGGTAAGGTTTTTTACTCTACGAAGCAGAAAACACTGAATGATTCATCATTGATGTTGTCTACACATACCTAAGCATCCCCTCTTATCACCACCTATTTTCTGTTTCAGTTTCTGTGATAGCAGTATTATCCAAGAAAGAAAAAAGGCCTCATTTGTTGAAATTTTTTAAGTTTAGTATGTGATTTTGTTGAATAACTTTCAATCCACTGTCAAGAACGTAGCATATACGAACTATAAGTTGTAAAGAGTTGACTAAACATTAATGGACAACAACAAATTCAGAAGAGAGTGATAGTGTTTCAAATTTCAATTAAAACTACTAGCATCTCCAAAAACAATGAGCAGCTTGATGCATACCAGAAATGGTTTCTCTGTGGTCGACAAGCACTGATTCAACAAGTCTGCGCAAGCATTGACGTTTATAGGTGCTTTCCCGAAAACGAAAAGAGCCGGCAAAGTTGATGTTCTGCAAGTAACAGAATCTGCATGTTACTATGACAGATTACGCATAACCATAAGCAACCAGACTAAAATTACCCAATAGAAACACTATAATGACATTAACAGAAGTGATAAAATTACTCAAAGAAAATTAAGAGTTCACACAGACTAAAAACTCCGAGCTCCTAAAACAGTTACCTCAACCAAAAATCTCTCTCCAATCCCTCATTCCAAAAGAAATATCAACTCTTAATTCGAAGACCCCATCACTAATACCAAAAAAACAACTCCTCAGTGATCAAAAGTGTATCCTAAACCCATAAGATACCTAAAATATATACAATCAGACACATAACTCCAAAGCTTCCTCAACACGAATCGCAAGACACTACTTAAAGATCCCACCTTTAGCAACAATCAAACTAAACAGAAACTCACGGGCTCATACACGCGTGCCCATAGTGCACGACGCACTCTGCGTCCACGTGCGAGGCCCCAATCTCATCGACGCAGCAAGAGTTGTACACCGTATCGGCCATGACGTACAAGCGCACGCCCTTGCCGAGCTCGCTCCTCAGCGCCTTCGCCACGCTCGTCGAATCCCTCAAGAGCTCATCCGGAAACTGTAGAGAGAGGAATAAGCAAATACCAAATGTGAGACCTTTTTTCTAGGGTTTTAGACTAGGAGAAGCAACGGGAGAGTGGAGGAGAGCGGAACCTGTAACACGACTCTGGTATAGCCTCTACTACGGATGTAATCCACGGTGCGGGGTATGCCGTAGCTCGATTCGAAGTCCATGGAGGAGATTGAGCACCAAAAAGCTCGAGAGAAGGAAGAAGAAGACGAAGTTTTTAGTTTCGACGGATCGAAACAGAGTTGAGGAGGAGGAGAGGAAAGTGTTCGGCGCTTCGAACTCGGAGTCGGGTTCGGATTCTTCCTTATCGGATCCAGTTTACACTAATATCAGCAACATGTATTTATTCGTACGCAAGTTATAGAGTTGCAATTTCAAACATAACTCTCTTTTCCCCTCCAAAAGCTTCAAAATATCATACATGTCCCTTCAAAATCAAAAACATCATTTACATCCCTCAAAACGTATAAATTTATCACAAATGCATGCATCCATGATCCATCGATCTAGAAAGTGATTTAATGCATTCTCACAAAGGCACAACTTATTTTTGAAACTTTTGCAACCAAAAGAGAAATGCTGGACCAGATTACCTGCACTCAAAAAAAAATAAAAATCATATTTTCTACAGTCTCATGCGCAAGGAATTAAAGAAACCATATTTTCTATAATTCACAAGAGACGCGCAGCAAAATAGATCTGCACCATTCAAGGATGGTAGAGGACCTGCACCCTTTCCATCTATTTTTCATTTTTTTTTTTTTTTTTGAGAAAAATATAGCATACTACTCGCTTTATTCAAAAAATATATGAACTCAATAAAGAACAGTAAAACAGCACAGTCTCGAAGTCGAAAAAAAAAAAAAAAAAAAAAAAAAAAAAGACTCCTCGCTTTAAAAATCACATTGCCTGCGAAAGGGACAAGTTTTCTAAACAACGGTTACGCCCACCGATCAGTCCAAATAGGACTCCTCCCACTGTTTTAGAAGTTGTTTGGTCCAATTCGCCGTGAAGATGGAGTTCGTATTTATCTGCTGGAACATTATTTTGTTCCGGATAATAGGACTCCTCCCACTGCTTTAGAAGTCATTTGGTCTAATTCACCGCGAAGATGGAGTCCGTATTTATCTACTGGAATATTATTTTGTTCCGAATAAATCAAACCACCAATCCGATAGCAGACGGATCGGCAAGATTTTTTATGACAATTCTGAGTCCGCTCTGAATCATCCACTACTTCCAAATGCGTTTAACATCAACACCCAAATTCTCAACCCCTCGGAAACCATCCAAGTCACAAATCTAATGAAACCATCCAAGTCACAAATCTAATGAACACACATTCTAAAAAGAGATTATCCACCGTTTCAAACTCAGAGCCGCAAAGCGCACGCCATAAGTTTCCATTTTTCAGTTTTATCTTGCATTCAATCAGTGTAACTGTACCACTGTATTTATAGTTTAGCTTAATTGCATTATATTTCTCTGATGATTACATGAAATGCACATACCCAAGAATTTTGGCTCCAGTTTAAGAGATTGATATCATATGTTCATGTTCATGTTCTATCTATTGTGGAAGAAGATATTTTCTGAGGAATTATTGGTTAACAATGTTTTAAGAGGTCCTTCTCAGAATCTTTCACAAACTTGATTCTCTGAAACAAAATATCTCAGACAAGGACAAAACATAATAGAGTCGTCATTTTGAACATAACACCCAACCAGTCTCTAATAAAAGATAAAGAGTGCAATCACCAGCACAACCATACCCCAAAAAAAAAAAACCTTCATAGAGACCAACACCACGTATCCATCTGCCTGCGCCGTATAAAATGTGTACATTATGGCCATAACAGTATGGCATACTATGTAACATACAGTAGATTTTCGAGTTTTCTATTTAACCGAGATCAGGCACGACGAAGAACTCGTCGTCGTCGTCGTCGTCGGAGCGCGCGATTCTGGGCTTCTTAAAATACATGCTGGATTTGTTGCTGCTGGGTTTGTAGAATGCGGCGCTGCTTGTTTGCGAGGTGGGGACTTGGGGGACTTGGGCCGCCGTGGGTGCCCCCTTGGGCATTTGGTCTTGGAAGAGACCACCGACGTCGGCGAACCAGTCTAACTCGCCAAAACCAAGAGGAGATTCCTTCTGAAACTACACAAAGTAACACCAGTTAGAAGAATTTCCCAATATATCGGCACACAACACAATGTTTTCAATAAGTTAGTGAAGTGTTACAATCCGAACACAGTATGATAAAGAAAAATCAAGCAACACAACAGGGGTGCATTTGAAAAATTTTCTCCACTCCAGTCTCAACGCATTCTTTACCTTATTATCACTAGATTCGTAATCCGACAGCTGGAGGAAATCATCCACAATCCAGGGCGCGGGCGGGGGCGCGGGCATTGGCTGAGCGGGGGCTGCCTGTGCCGCAGGAACTTTGGGCACGAGCAGGGGAGGGCTGCATTTGGGTGGCTCGGATTGGTTTTTCTCTGAGTCCTTGTCGCACGCTGAGCTTAGACCGACGCGAATTCCAGTAGCGAGATAGCGCTGGTGTTCACCGGAGAGCGTGCCCGGGACGTGGATGGGCTCATCGCACTCCCGGCAGAAGAGGGCTCTGTCTTCCACGCAGAAAATAAACGCCGCCTTCTCCTACAAGAAGAGGTGTTGGAAGGGGAGTAAAATGAGGAAAGAAACAGCACGTCACACACCAATCGCAGATTCCCAGGCAAAACAAGGAAAAATAGTAGCTGATTTTAGGAAAATTGAACATCTGATTTGTGGTGGCGAATAATAATGATTGTTTCACAAATCTTGGTCTCATTCAAACAACCAAGTTAAACCATAAAAATAAAAAAATAAAAAAATTCTAAACAAGTAGCACGAAGCTAGTAAAGAAATAGCTGATCTCAAGGCCCAGATCCAGATCCTCTAAAGTTTGAATCCAGACGAGAGATTAGTTTAGATCTACAAATAAGACTCTTACAATTTTTTTGAGAGGTGGTGGGGGGATGAGAATTAAGTACTTGGCAGATGTCGCAGCGGGGGAGTTTGTTGGAGAAGCAGTCGAGGAGGAGGAGGCGCTGGTGCTTGCTGGCGAGCTTGTTGGCGGCGTGGACCTCCACGTCGCAGCTGCCGCACAGCGCAGCCTCGTCCGCGCAGCATATCACCGTTGCCGCCGCCTTCTCGCACACGTCGCACTGGATCTTCATCTTCTCACTTTCTGCTCCTCCCCTTCTTTATTCTCAACTTCAATACTAATTATACAACTGCTGCTGCTTTTTTTTACTTCTTCAGATAAACAGATAAAGCAAATTGTTTAAGAAAAGGGAGGTGATTGGCACCCAAAATTGGGGAGGAAAGGAGAGGATAAATCGTTGCTAAAATTATGTGATATGCTGTGATGGTTGTTAGCGTTTTATTGCTATGGGTACTTCGCAATGTACCCCCCACCCACCACCCTATGTATGCTGTATATCTTACACTCTACATATTGTAAGATTTAAAAAATTTCGTTGAATTTTTTTAGTAAAAGAAAAAATTAGAAGACAGGTGAAGAAATCTACTTTATAGAAAATTTAGACGGTAAAATTTAAAAGTTCGGCTATTATGCTTGTACAAGTACCAAATAATTTATGCTTATAAATTTTCTATCGTTAGATTTATAATTTTAACTAATTTCATCATTAAATCATTCTATTTCACCAATCATTCATTTAACTCAAGAAGTCCACTATCATTCCAAGCATATATTTTTTCATCCAAAAATTTTAAATCTATAAATATCAACGACTTGATATTTTTAAAAATATAAGAACTTAATTCAAAATTTTGACCCATAACGTAGGTACATAGATAATCTTGATTTATTATAAATAATAAAAATTTGTATATATGATATTTTATATATATATAGAGAGAGAGAGAGAGAGAGAGAGAGATGGCTTTCTATAATATCTGAAGTATCGAAATTTCGGTATTATAGTTTTATTTTTAATTTTATAATATTCAAATCAATATTTCATATCGTTAAAACTAATATAGCATATTTGAAAAAAAAAATTAAAAAAATATATTTTTTCGATATAATTTACGTTATAATCAAATTATTTAAAAATAATTAATTTTTAAAAACTATTATGACGAGTTTGTAGTTTAATAATATACAAGTATCTAAATTTATTCAAATTTTGATAGAAATTATTTTAAACTCTCTAGATCAAGATCATCGTTCTTGATCTTGAATTTACAAATTTTATTTTCAAATTTTGAAGACGGTTTATTTTTTATCATTTATTTTAACATAATTTCTTATTAAGTAAAAGATATTGAATAAAATTTTAATTAAAAATTTATTTCTCAAAATTTAATATACCGTAAGTCATATTGATATTCAAATAAAAAATGAAACAATCTTATTCGATCTGCGAATAACATATGTTAAGCTAATAACTAAACAAAAATTTGTTTTCTTCTTAACAATGAGATTTTAAATTCTTTTGTCATATTTAAAATCTAAGCAAAATCGATATCTACCATATCTGTAAAACAAAATCTCATATATTTTTAAAATAAATCAAAATAAATCGATATTTACTAAATCAATGCATATTTAGAAGCACACAAACCTGGACTCATTTATAAGGACTAAACAGCCCCGTAATTTTTTTTTGGGGGGTGATGCAGCATTTTACTCATTTGGTTTATGAAGGAGAGCAGGGCAATTTGTGGCTGTGGATTGTCTGTGGAAATTTGTGGCCAGGAATGGCCTGTCTGTTCCTTGCATTAAACAATAGTTTCACTTTCTTCTAGATGGCAAAGGGAGGTGTTTGCTAAGTCAAAGAGAGATCGAGAAAAGAAATCAGGACCGTCCATCATAAATAGCAATCAAATGCTTGAGAACTGGGGAAAGTTGCTCCATTCAATGCTCCTCATACTATTTAATTTAATAGATTACGATTGAAAAGACGAAAAATGGAACAAAAACAAAAAAACAAAAAAAATTAATATAGAGAAAATCTGCTAAGCTTTGAATGGTGGAAATAGTAGATCGCAACTTATCTACGTTATTTATTTTTAAGCTTTGAATTTGGAGGCTTCAGATGTATTGTATATTTATTAGTGTTGCATTTAATGTGATTAGTAAAGTAGCTTGCGGGAAAGATAATATCTAAGTTGATTTTATCTCTAAACTCACGCGTTTGGTTTTAAAAGTTTTCTAGAATTTGTTGGACATATTTGAAGCTCATTATTGTTTAGGTAGAACTATTATTTCACTAAAAACTCATTAATCTTAGATACTTTGGTTTTTAAGTTTGTTTTAATGTTAGTAGATGTCAATTGTATACCTACATATTCTTTTTTTAATAATTTAAATATCTATGCAAATATATGTATTTTTATTGTCGGATCTGCATCATTTTTTTTTCTTTTTTTTTTCTTCTTTTTCTTTTTATTAAACTGTCCCTTCACCGTTCTCATTCTCTTTTTCAATCTCCCTTTCTACAACTCCCTCTCTCATCTCTGCGCTCCTCCTTTCTGGCAATATGACTTTTCAATTTTTTTTTTCCAAAGTTTTAATTAATTTATTATTATTCAAATAATTATGCTACGATTTATAATCCTCACATTTATATATCAAATTAATTCATCATGACACTTTTTCTTTCTTTTCTCTCACTAATGCGCACTCACCTCCCCCTCCACCATGGTCGAAAGATTGTCACCACCCTCACTGTCGCCGTCGTTCGAGAAGGCAACCTCGGGCCTCTTCTTGTCACCAATAACAAATAATTTTTAATAGATGTAACAAATAAAATACACAAAAAATATTTAATATTTTATTATTATTAATTATTTATATAGTTTTTCTCTGCTGTGAAGTACATATTCTTTAGGGTTTAGGGTTTAGAACTATCAAATTCTTAGTCAACTACACAGGATATGGTTGGTAATGGCTCAAAATGTTGTGGGTACTCCTATCATGTTCCAATTTAGATGTCGCAAAATATGGGCCAAAAGTGTGGTCTTTGGGCTCGAGGAGTCATGGGCTCTCAAAATAGTAACAAATGATGGGCCTTAAATGAATATAGTGAGGAAAAGGAGAATTCATACTTTTCATTAAAAAAAATAAAAATAAAAATAAATCATAATGCAATTAATTTAAAGAAGAAATTTAATTAAAAGTATATAAATCCATCATGAAGATGCTGAGAGTAGACGTGGCCATAAACTTAATTTTTTTAAAAGAAAAATCATCCAAAATTATCTTTCCGTAATGATTCAAAATTTTGCCTATTACTAGATGGTAAATTTCTAATATTTTTATTTATACAAAACTTAATTTTCAACGAAATTATAATAACGCCAATCCAAATGGGCAAAATGCAGCTCACCAAATAAATAAATGCAACTTATAATTAGACCTACCCTCGGAATATTTTTTAAGGGACATATTAATTATATTAGATGATGATCATAACCACTTTTTTATGACCACCTCTTCGTTTTGTTAATGCTGTAGCAAATAGCAACAATGTGTACTTCTAAATTATATGTGTTTATACTAATTCTGAATTATTTTCTATTACTTTTGTATTTTGGGTTTGGGTAAATTATAATGTGATCAGTTTTATATTCGTCATTTTTATATTACTCCGTCATCTCTTCTAACGATAGCATCTGGTTATTGATTTGAATAAATTATTATTTTTTATTATCATAATATTAATAATATGAAGTTATTAGTATTATTAGGTTTTTGGTTATTGAATTAAGAGATGCACGAATAGAATGATAATGATTCTGTAGTATTTTAGTGAGTGGTCGGTAAAATAGTATGATTTAAAAAATAAAAATAATCAAAAAAATAAATCTAACGGTATAAAACTTGATAGTATCAATTGCTTAATGCTATCGATAGTATAGTAGCCGAATTTTATAGTGTTAGACGACCATACTATTAATAGCACAAAATCGCAGTGGTTGGTGAAATAAAATGATCTAAGAGATGAAATTAGTCAAAAGGATAGATCTAACTGTAGAAAATTTACAAGCAATAATTGCTTGGTACTTGTACAAGCATAGTAACCGAACTATCTCTCTCTCTCTATCAATAGTATATAAGCCTAGCACACCCTCTCTCTCTCTCTATATAGTATATAAGCCTCGCACACCCTCTCTCTCTCTATATATTCTCTCTCTATATATATAGAGAGAGAGAGGGTGTGCGAGGCTTATATACTATCGATAGTACCATAGCTCCAGACCATATATAGTCTCATTTTCGGTCTTAGGGTATTCAAATCAACGATCCACACCGTTAAATATGATCTAAGATTTATAAAGTTCTTAGAAATAAAATTTTATTTTATTTTTCAACATCATCTACTTAGTAAATAAATCATGTCAAAATGGACGGTAAAAATTAAATAATATTTAAAATTTGAGGATAGAACATTTGAATTCAAAATCAAGCATGCCGATTTTGATTTAAAATAGTTTAAAGTATATATATATATATATATATATATATATATATATATATATATATAGAGAGAGAGAGAGAGAGAGAGAGAGAGAGAGAGAGAGAGAGAGAGGCTCCTATACTATCAATAATACCGGAGTTTCGATACTATAATCTCGTTTTCGATTTTAGGGAGTTCAAATCAACAATCCACTCCGTTAAAAAATAATTTAAGGTATTTAAAGTTTTTAGATTTTTTTTATGTTTTTTTGACATAATTTACTTTATGATAAAATCATTTCAAAATTGTTAATTTGAATGACTACTATGACAAGTTTGTAGTTTAACGGTGAATAATCTAAATTTATTCAAATTTTGATAGAAAATATTTTAAACTATTTAAATCAAAATCAACATTCTTGATTTTGAATTTAAAAGCTCTATTCTCAAATTTTAAAGATTATTTAATTTTCACCGTTCATTTTGATATGTGCTGGGGTCGAAAACGTCGGTCGTCGACCGGCCCCGTGGTTCGGTTGACCATCTAAATATGATGCACCGCGTGCCAATGGATCAAGCGATCGGACCGAGTAGGGATCTGCTCGGCCGGATTTTTCTTACTTAGACTCTCGTGACCATCCGACTTAGATTAGCCGAATTGGGATATAGAGGTAGAGAGAGACTGAGTATGAGCTACAGTAGCCGACCCAGGTGGTAGAGACAATAATTTGACACACCCCGATTGGAAATTTTATATTGATTGAAGTGGGGTTACAAAGGAAACTGGTAGCCAATTATGGGTAATTTACTACTAGGAAATGCAATAAAATTATCTAATAAGGCGATAAATACAGGTATTGAAAGGTATGAAAAAGCAGGGGGTGGTTATGGCATATGAGGTTGCAGGATCTCCTATTCTTCGATGCTTCGGTTATTTATACACTTCTCGAACTATATTTACAGGCGTTAATTTGAAATATCGGCGGGATTGGGGGAAGTTATCATAAAATTCTCAACTACTTTCTTTTGAGTCGATACTTCCTCAAATAGAATAATAGACGTTCTTCTGTCCAGGTTCATCCCCTTATTCTCGTTCCGAAGCGTGGTCTTCAGCGCTTTCTAATACTGGATGCCGCTTGCCGCTTCGGAGTCCGTTGTGAGATTCGCGCCACGAATCTCGTACCCTTTCTTTCTAGGACTTTCTTTATCTGGCTTGATCGGTCGAAGGTTAACTCTGACTTCGCTTTTTTCGTCGTTTGACCGGAGTGATGTCCTTCTTTGGTCGAAATCGCTCCTGATTAATGTAATAATCTTCTCGCCGACTGTTTCTCCTATTGGCTAATGCTTTCAGCCGATAGCATTCGTCGCGTCCTATATTCTTGCGCGACTAAGATCGATCCGGATCAGGATGCGAATCCTTCTTTGGTTGACTCATCCCCCCATCGGTTAATGCCTTTTAGCCGATATTAGACGCCACGTGTCACTCCCTCAAGTGGCGAAAAATCTGATCTCAACAATGTGATTTATTTTCTAAGTAAACGATATTAAAAAGAATTTTTTTAAAAAAAATCTAAAAACTTCATGAACCCTAGATCGTATTTAACAGTGTGATCGTTGACTTGAATACCTTTAGGTCGAAAATGAGACTATAGTATCGGAGCTCCGTTACTATCAATAATATAGGAGTCTAGCTCTCTTTCTCTCTCTAGAGAGAGAGAGAGAGAGAAAGAGAGAGTCTGGCTACCATGCTTGTACAAGCACCAAGCAATTGGTACTTGTAAGTTTTCTACAATTAGATCTATTACTGTGACTAATTTTATCTCTTAGATCATTCTATTCTACCAACCTCTCAACCCAAGGGGCCTACTATCATCATAACCATACATCTTTCCATCTAATGGTTAAAAATCTACAAACACCAATAAATTGATATTTTAAAAATATATAAGTTCAATTCTCTCTCTCTCTCTCTCTCTCTCTCTCTCTATATATATATATATATATATATTATGTAGCTAGGTCCTACTTTTATTGTGCTTCCAAGTCCTGGGAGTAAAATATGTAGTCGCACATGTGCTTAGCTTTGTCCTCTTCCTAATGTCTAATTTAATTAGGAGCTTAATTATTATTTAATTATTTAAATAAGTACAATTTTCAATAGTCATAGGCTACAACTTAATTATTTAATTTCCTCTCAAGTGTCAACTTGCACAGTCAAAGCCTAGCAAGTTATTTTAGAAATATTTATCCAGTTTAATTACTCGTGTACAATATATTAAGGCCTAATTAGTGAATCTGTGGCATGCATAATATCTATTATAAGCCAAGATCACGTGTAACTTAGAAGCAAATATATAGAAATTATTGTTTTCTCTAAATCTTATAGCTGTTAAAAACCAATCTCTTATTTTTCTAATATTTTATATATTTAAATTTAAATTTTTATAGCTTTACAAAATTATTATGTTCGCAAAAACATTGGTAATTTCTCCAAACAGTCAAAAGGCATTGACATTTAAAAGTCATGAGTACTCTTACACATCTCCTAATTGTTGTTCTTATGAGTACTAATGTACTAATATATATATGTATATATATATATATATATATATATATATATATATATTAAAAAAAATAATATACATATTTTAAAATATTATATAATATATTAATACATCAACAATCGACAAGAGCAGCAATTTAGAAACAAAATAATTATTCAGTACAACGGTTTAAAGTATTATTGTATTTGTTTTTATTAGCTTATATTCATACATTTACAATATTTATTTGACAATAAAAATTAAAATTAAAATATTTTATTTAGTTTTTTTAAAATAATATATAAAAATTGATATTTATTATATAGTCGAGACTTATTTCAAGCTAATTAGTCAATCATGACAATAAAATAAAAATTATTTATTTTACATACTAAATTATATAATAGTAATTTAAAATAATAAATAACAGTAATAATGTTAAGAACTCTCCAAAATAAAAAAAAGATTTATTTCATACAACTTCTCGTAAACATATCGAATAGCAGATTTATCTCTACAAAGTTTAATTTTTCATACTTATTTCTTCAAAAGTTCATATATATTCTTTTGGTTTATTACCGTTAGTTTACTGTTTATTTTTAAACAAAATATATTTGAAATATTAATTTTACCCTTTTAAATATATTCCTTCAAAAATTTCAACTATTAAAATAATATAAAAATTTTAAAATAATAAAAAGATGAATTACCTCACTAACTAATCAAGATTAAATATTTAATCTATAATTAATTTATATTTTTTTAAGAAAAATTAATAGTAAAAACATATATAAATAATTTTATTTTTTTAAAAAATAAATATAAAAAATTAAATTTTATAATAATATATCTGTTAAATTTATAGAAAATCGTATAAAATTAATCCTAAAATGAACCCTTTTCTTAGAAAGGGTCATTGTCCATCTCCATCAAAACCTAGTCAAAGTCACATGAGTGCACTCAATAGAAACATAAATAGCACTCCTCAGGACAACTGTTATAATGTACATGTAGCATTTTTCAAAGCTTCAGTACTGCAGGATTCTTATAAGAATATATTATAAAACTTTTTTTTATCAGAGTTCACATTTTTTTCTGCTTTACACCCGATACTTTAATTTTATTATTACTATAACAAAATTAAATTATAAAAATATATATTTATAATATTTTTATATAAGTATTTTATTTATATTTAAAATTAAGTTATAGTAATATATTTTTAAGATATATTATAAAAATATATTGCTATACATCCTAACGACGGCACATATAGTAACACTAACAATAAGTGTCGGTAAATTTATCAACGATATTTTTTTTTTATATTTTAAAAATACTTAAAAGTATCGTTGCAGTATAATTTTGTTGTAGTGACTGCTGAATTTAAATATGCTTAAATTAATTATTATTACTTTTATATAAAATATCTATAATATAAAAAAATTATTCTATTTTGCTGGGTTAAAATCTGCTTAGATTAATTATTATTATTTTCATGTGAAATATCTATAATATAAAATATTTATCCTTTTTTGTAAATTGGATACAACATTTTAATTGGAATAAGATGTTTTATTCTCTATTTTATATTGACTAGTGTTTTTTTCTTTTAAAGTTATTATCTAATTTTCAAAATTTTAATTCCATTCTCTCCACTTTTTGTGAGTACTCAATTATTATCACATTGACAACCAAACTCACTTTTCACAAGTAATAGTGACACTTCTGCCTTTTTAGATGCCTAAGATATGTGACTTGATCTTTATCTAAGTATAAGGGATAAAAATTTATTTATTTCATTCATTATTTGATTTTAATTATTCAAAATTTTAAAAATTTAATTATATAATATAATTTTTAAAAATTTTTATTTTTAGTTTTTTATTTTTTTAGTAAGTACTTCAGCTAGAATATTATTAATAATATATAAATAGTACATTATTAATATTTTTATTATTGAATTTTTATTAGTATCATTTTTAAATCCTTAGTTCTAATCATTTGTTGATAAAAAAAAATTAATAAGATACTTCGAATAGTAATTAATTATTATTATATTGACAATGAAAGCTCACTTTCCGCATGTGAAAGTGACTACTTTATCTTTTTAGACACCTACTATGATATGTGATTTGATGTTATCTAGCTATAAATGATTCAATTACCAACACATTTGTTAATTTATAGTAGACACCTAAGAACATCAGTAGAACAAAACAATTTGTCATTAGTTAGGTGGTGATTTGATCTTTAATCCTATCTATTTGTTGTTTGGATTAAACCCATTAAAATACTAGAAGTGTCTAATAATCACTGCATTTTTTTCATATTTTATTTTCCTGGCCCAGAAATGGAGTGAGTTGACATTTTATTTGACCTTTAAAATTTTTTAAATTAAATAATTTTTAAAAACATTTTCAAAGCACTTTATTATTATTAATTTTTTTGTGAAATATTGAATTTGACACAACAATATAGTTAGAGTAACGAAAGCAGATCGTATCATATTATTTTAGAATTTTTATCTTAAATTTATGACTACACGTGTTGAAACTGCTTACATAACGACAATCAGTAAACGACGCACTATATTATTATGCACTGCTTACACGTGTTGGAACTGCTTACACAACGACAATATAGTACGAGTAACGAAAGCAGATCGTATCATATTATTTAAAAATTTTTATTTTAAATTTATGACTACACGTGTTGGAACTGCTTACATAACGACAATCAGTAAACGACACACTACATTTTCAAAGCACTTTATTATTATTAATTTTTTTGTGAAATCTTGAATTTGACACAGCAATATAGTACGAGTAACAAAAGCAGATCGTATCATATTATTTTAAAATTTTTATTTTAACTTTATGACTACACGTGTTGGAACTGCTTACACAACGACAATCAGTAAACGACGCACTATATTATGCACTGCAAAAGTAGCACAAAACTATATTATGCACTGCAAAAGTAGCACAAAACGCGCGGCCAAACAGACGCGAAACATCTACTAGGATAAGCCTGTAATCATCAACTTGGTCTTTCTTATTCCATCATCTACTAGGATGGCTCCTCTCATGAGTGGCAAGCAAAGCAAATTTAAATCTTGTGCCAATTTATAGGGATTGATTGCATCCCTACTATATAAAGCGTTTAAAAGGATATCAAACTAAAAGCATCAATCCGGGAATTCAAATTATTTTGTGGGCTACAACTTACTATTTTCAACATCCTTGCCAAGGCTACTATTTTTTGCCAAACCCCATATTCATAAAGATAATACATCAAATTACTGGGGTAACCATACATATATATATATATATATATATATATATATATATATAAAAAGAAAACAAGATCACTTGTGAAGAATACTAAGACAACATAAGCACACATCCATTGTGGTTTGATGCAGGAAACAGAGCAAGAGAAAAGGTAGGGTGGTGGGAATTGATGGACAAGTGTGCAGAGATCCAGGCATAAAAACATACACAGCATTAAATTCTGCATTGATAACCTCCACCTACACATGCCTCAAGCCTACAACAGAAAATTTAATGCCATTCATAGCCCCCCCCCTCCCCACAGACACACCACTCTTTCCTCTCTCTCTCTCTCTCTCTCTCTCTCTGTGTCTGTGTTCTCTCTGTGCCCTTAACTCTTTTCCACCACCCCTTCTCCACAAGCAAGAACCTCGAGACCAGAGTGCTTCAGCCCACTGGAAAAGCCTACCTAAAAAGGTTAAATTTATATGCAGTGGGGGACTTGTTCATCACTTCATTGTGAATTGGGTATTGGTTCTCTTTAAACCCCATTAAAAAAGTGTAGGGGATGATGGTGTGTGAAGGACTTTGTTAGTAGGGGCTTGGAACAAGAAAGATCAATGTCTCTCTTGGTTATTGTTGAGAAGCTGTGTTTGGCAACCAAATGTAAGTAAAAATGGGATTTTTATGATTTTTTTTTTTTTTTTTTGGGGGTTAAATGCTTGATTTTGGTGGCTTTATCTGATCAGTAACTCTAATTCCAGGTTCTATATGTGAGTTCTTTGTCTTTACCTAGTTCAAAAGAAGGAAAACAGTCCAAAATTGGGGCCCCTTCTGAAGTGCTTGTTGGAAAAGCTGATGCAGAATTGGTCGTTTTGGCTTGTAAATCTCAGCCATGTACTCCAAAAAGCCCAAATTTTTAACCCAAGTTGCAATCTTGGTGTTCATTTTTGGTTCAGCAACAATGGGCGTACTAAGCCTTGGGTCCATGTCCTCTATTGCTGTGTCGTATGGTGAGAATGGCCCTGTTTTCTGTGGCCTGAGCTCGGACGGGTCTCATTCAGTGACCTGCTTCGGCGCAGACGCTTCGATAGTATACGGCGCGCCGTTCCGACTCCCCTTGTTAGGTCTCACTGCAGGTGATGGCTTTGTTTGCGGCCTTTTGTTGGGAACAAACCAACCCTACTGTTGGGGGAGCAACATCTATGTGAAAATGGGAGTGCCTCAGCCCATGGAAGAAGGGGCCCAGTACTCGGAGATTAGCGCGGGCGACGATCATCTCTGCGCCCTGAGAGTGCTCGGTAAAATGCCCCGCAGAGGCATTTCGTCGATCGATTGCTGGGGCTACAACATGACGGCCTCGCACGCCTTTGCCGGAGGGATCGAATCGATCTCGGCCGGATCGGTGTTCAATTGCGGGTTGTTTGCGCGCAACAAGACCGCATTTTGCTGGGGGGACGAGACGGGCAGCGGCGTGATCGGCCTGACACCGAAGAATGTGAGGTTTCGGTCCATTTCGGTCGGCGGGTTTCATGTGTGTGGGGTGTTAGAGAATGGCCAAGTCATTTGTTGGGGGAGGAGCTTAGAAATGAGGCAAACGTCTTCTTCGGGCATTTTAGGACAGGGGGATGTGAACATGGTGCCCATGGATCCGATGGTCGCCGTAGTCGGTGGGAGGTTCCATTCTTGCGGTATAAAGAGCGACGATCATCGCGTCGTTTGCTGGGGCTTTACTCTCCGCAACAGCGTCCCTCCCCCGAAACAAACCAAAGTGTACGAGATCGCGGCCGGGGATTACTTCACCTGCGGTGTGCTAGCTGAAAATTCTCTTAGACCGATATGTTGGGGCACTGGGGGGCCGTGGTCTATTCCGATGGCCGTCTCGCCGGGAATTTGTGCTTCGACCCCTTGTGGTCCCGGTTATTATGAATATACTCATCCAGGTCTGGGGAGTAAGATTTGCAAGCCGGCCAACTCGAGGGTGTGCTTGCCCTGCAGCGCCGGTTGCCCCCAAGGGAATTATCAGTCTACGCCATGCAATGCGACTTCGGATCGCGGGTGTGAATTCGACTGCTCGAGCTGTGTTTCTGGTGATTGCTTGACCTTCTGCGCGGCCGACAAGAAATCCAAGACCCGGAAGCTCTTCTCCCTTCAGATGCCCATCTTTGTCGCCGAGATCGTTTTCGCAGTTGTTTTGGTGAGTGCTGTTTCTGTGGTTGCTTTCCTCTATGTTCGGTACAAGTTGCGAAACTGTAGATGTTCAAAGACCGAACTGAGAGCGGCGAAGAACCGGGCCTACTCTTTCCACAAGGAGTCCGTGAAAATACAACCCGATATGGAGGAGCTCAAGATCAGGAGGGCGCAAACGTTCACGTACGAAGAGCTGGAGAAGGCGACGGGCGGCTTTTGTGAAGAATCACAAGTAGGAAAAGGTAGCTTTTCCTGTGTGTTTAAAGGGATTTTAAAAGATGGGACGGTGGTCGCCGTTAAGCGGGCGATAAAGGCTTCTGATGTGAAGAAGAGCTCCAAGGAATTCCACACCGAGCTCGACCTGCTCTCGAGGCTAAACCATGCCCATCTGCTTAACTTGCTCGGATACTGTGAAGAAGGCGGAGAGAGGCTCCTGGTCTACGAGTTCATGGCTCATGGTTCCTTGTACCAATACCTCCACGGCAAGGACCCGAGCCAAAAGGAGCAGTTGGATTGGGTTCGACGGGTCACCATCGCGGTCCAGGCCGCGCGCGGGATCGAGTACTTGCATGGATATGCATGCCCGCCGGTGATTCACCGCGACATCAAATCATCAAACATTCTGATCGACGAGGAACATAATGCTCGTGTCGCGGATTTCGGTCTTTCCCTACTGGGCCCTGTCGATAGTAGCTCGCCGTTGTCCGAACTCCCGGCCGGAACACTAGGCTACCTCGACCCTGAGTACTACCGCCTTCACTACTTGACGACGAAATCCGATGTCTATAGCTTTGGGGTCCTCCTCTTAGAAATCCTGAGTGGAAGAAAAGCTATAGATATGCAGTATGAAGAAGGGAATATCGTCGAATGGGCCGTTCCGCTTATCAAATCTGGTGATATCTCTGCAATGTTAGACCCGTCACTGAAACCTCCGACCGATCTCGAGGCTCTCAAGAAGATCGCGGCCATAGCATGCAAGTGTGTGAGAATGAGAGGGAAAGACCGGCCGTCGATGGATAAGGTGACGACGGCCTTAGAACGAGCTTTAGCTCTACTAATGGGCAGCCCGTGTAACGAGCAGCCCATATTGCCCACCGAGGTTGTGCTGGGGAGCAGTAGGATGAATAAGAAGGCGTCGCAGAGATCGTCGAACCAGTCGTGCTCGGAGAACGATTTGGCTGACGGAGAGGATCAGAGAACGGAGTACAGGGCGCCTTCTTGGATTACTTTTCCGAGCGTGACTTCCTCGCAAAGAAGGAAATCGTCAGCATCGGAGGCCGACATGGATGCGAATATGAAGAACAATTCAGAGGGGAAAAATGTCGGCGACAGCGGGAGGGACGGGCTGACGAGCTTGGAGGAGGAGATCGGCCCCGCTTCGCCGCATGAGGATCTGTTCTTGCAGCACAACTTCTAGTTAAACAATGGAGGGGGAACAACTGTTCTGGATCT
Organism: Tillandsia fasciculata; assembly: GCA_029168755.2. Classification (NCBI taxonomy): domain Eukaryota; kingdom Viridiplantae; phylum Streptophyta; class Magnoliopsida; order Poales; family Bromeliaceae; genus Tillandsia; species Tillandsia fasciculata. Next base: position 18,355,053 of record CM054946.1, on the reverse strand, counting down.
TCTGGAATGATGGTTCTTTAGTTAGCTCACAATCTGAAGAGAGAATTACTGGAATATTCTCTTACATTTACCATTTGCAGTTTAACTCTTGGTTGAATTTGGAGGGGATGTGTTTCTTGTCCTTAATTGACAGCTCTTTTGCTTGATATTTTAAAAAGTACAGAGAATTTGCTGCAACCATTAATGATTCAGTGTGTCTTCTTATCCTATCTTTTCCTAATTTTGGAATTCATGTAATCAGAGCTTGAAAATTCGTAAGACCTATCCTTTTTTCTCTTTTTTATTTTTATTTTTTTTTTTATTTTCAGTTTCTCAATGCTAGGATGTTTGATTATGTAATTGGGACATTTCATTTTACCTCCTCAGATAAATTATTCAAACTGAAAAGAGCATCGCTAATGGCCTTCTAAACAAATCCCTAAAACTAAACAAAGCATTGGGTGGTGTTAATCTTATCTCGAAGTGGTATATGATTGGGTTTTAGCTGTATAATTTGCATGAATTTTCGCGAGCATCAGTGCGCATCACGGGACAGCAAAAACCAAATCTGTGAATGGGATAATTATAGAGATTTTCTTTAAAAATTAAAAAAAAAATGAGGGCGATTAAATTAAAAAACGAACGAGACAGGAAAAAATGAATAAACAAATCACACAATCACAGTAGGCACAGCATCCGAGCCTCACCCATATCCCACCAATCACAGAGCTCCTTTCCAGTTGCTCCAGATGCCATCCACCCTATCTCCCAGGGACACTACACCCTGCACCCGGTGCACACACTCCAGCACATATAGTTTAGTACTTTAGATAGAGAGTCCAACATGCGAAACAGAAGCGGAGAGCTGGTACGAATGAACCTGGTGCACCAATAGTAGAACCATCCTTCTCTCCTCTTCATCACAACAAAACCAGTTACACTCCTCCCCCACACATTCTCTATCCCTCCATTTCAAACAGACACACACACACACACACACACTATCTCTCCATGTCCATGGCCACCACCTCCCTCCAATCCCTCCACCAATCCTTTCTCCATCACCACCACCACCACCATCTCCTCCCCACTACCCAATTCCAAATTGACTACCCTTCCTTGTTCTTCAAGCCCACCACCACCATCACCACCACCACCTACTCCAAACTCTTCTCCAATCTCTCCACCTCACCCCTCACCTCAAGCACCACCACCACCAACACATCCTCTTCCTCTTTAGACCTTCTTGCGCACCACCTCTCGTCGAAGGACTTTCGCAGAGCCGACGACGAGACGCGGCGCCTCATAATCGCCCTGGCGGGCGAGGCCGCGCAGAAGCGCGGATACGTGTTCTTCTCGGAGGTGCAGTTCATATCGGGCGACGAGCTCGGAGCCATCGACCGGCTGTGGCGGGCTCACAGCGGCGACCGCTTCGGGTACAGCGTGCAGCGGCGGATCTGGGAGCAGAAGGCGCTGCGCGACTTCACGCGGTTCTTCATCCGTGTCGGCTGGATGAGGCGGCTCGACACCGAGGTCGAGCAGTACAACTACCGGTCCTTCCCCGACGAGTTCATCTGGGAGCTCAACGACGCCACGCCCGAGGGCCACCTCCCCCTCACCAACGCCCTCCGCGGGACGCAGCTTCTCACCAGCATTCTCACGCACCCGACATTCGACGACAGCTGCGAAGAGGCCGCAGCAGCAGCGGCGGCGGAGATCGAACAGGATGCTGCAGATGATGAGAAGGGTGCAGAGAAGAGGAGGGAAAGGCCAACGGTCATGAGGGACTTCAAGCCTGATTACTCCTTTTGAAAGTGTAATTCAGCTTTGAGAATTGTTGAGACAGAGAAAGTAACTACCATATATATATATATATATATATGGTTGTGACAAAGCACTAATAAAGAAGCTACTATAGTCCCACCACCGTATAATCTTTTCAATTTCTTTTTTCCATAAAAGAATCTCTTCTTCTTCTTCTTCTTTTTTTTTTTTTTGTTTCTCCCACTGTAGTTGAAGTAGTGTTTCTGGGTAACAATAATGGGTACTTTTATATGGTTTTAACGGGTTTCTAGATTTCTTCATCATATGCATGTCTTTCTAATTTACATATAATTCACCCACATATTACTTTTCCAGCCTTTCAAAATCACTAACATCATGATCTCTCTTCGAGTACTCACAAAGAAGCTGCAGTTACAATGGAGTGGATCGAATTATCAATTCATCTCTCTTTGCTTGCATGATGCATGCAAGATCCACAGAAGCCGTCGTAAATGACCACCAAAGCCAATCAGGTTTCTTCTGCTCGTTTCTCAACAGGCGGCGAATGATCGGAGAAAAAATAAATAAATCAGACCCAGTTGCTTCCAAGTTTAATTATTATTCGCCTGCAAATCCAAAGGCGAGAACAGTAAGAGAAAATAATTGAATTTGTATCTCCAATGGGGCCAAATGATAGAGAGAAAAATATCGTACTTTCACAGTGTTTATGTCATGCACATGGACAAAGCCTCCTGGTACGTTGATGTGAGCCGTCACACGTTAGCGAGTCCTCCATCTGTGTGTACAAGCACGCCCCCGGATTCTGAAAATTAAGCAACACAGGAAAACTTTTCATAACTAACAGAGTTTAAAAGTAAAAGTACAAAGTTGCCAACGATACGGACACAATTAGGCAAAACTTTCATTTTATCTCACTATTTCCATCAGTTTTTTTGATCACTTATGAATATGAAGATACAAAATGAGGAAATACCATGTGGTTGGGAGCATCATCCGCAACTTCAGCAGGTTGATCTGCCCCCGTGCTTGCATAACAGCCACTCTTGCAGCTCATATATTTCCGCAGGCTGATTTGAAAAAGGACATATTACACTCCATAGGAGAGTGATAATTGGGCAATATATCATATATGAATAACATAGGGCAATGATTTCTTAAACCTCCCTAGCAAACCAAATGATTCAAATATATTGAATGGGAAAATAGAAAAGTTTGCACACTTAGAAAATCACAAAAACTATAAGAAAAGCTTTTAAAACCCACAGTAACCAACATTCCAACTTACAAGACCTTAGACCTCCATGCAAACTGTATAATTAATATAATAAAAAAAAAATAAATCAAGAAACTGAATGATTATATGAACAATAAAAAGCCACAGTATCCAATGTTGAACTTCAGGACATCAATAATTAAGTTTGCATGCTTCTTCAAATATGTCATAATAATCTAGCTCGCACTCCTTACATCAACAATCAAGGAATTGAAAATCCAAAATGATTACATCCGTGCACATTCTTTACACCAGAAATAGATTTTGACTGGCATTCGTAGTTTCTACTAATCTACTGATAATGATGCAAACAATACAGATGAGCAATAAGCAAATACGAAACTGTATGTAAGATAGTACAAGACTAAACTTACAGTTCGCATCGGTTAAGCACAAAGAGCCTGTTTGGAACACAAGATTGCCCCTTTAACATGCACACGGAGTTACAAGATTCACCCAACCTATTTTCGCAATAGATTGTTGTCAAGAATTACCCAAATCTTGTATTATCTGTACTAATTACGAGGTTCACAAAAAAACATCCTTACCTTCCAACAACAATGTCTATACCCGTCAGTCTAGCTTCAGAATTTGTTTCAATCAAACCTGGCATGATAATTGTTAAATATTATTAACGAAAAGGAGTATCAAGCAAAATGAGTTAAAGTACAGTGGATTCACTCCACAAATAGGGACTAGGTACACTACGAAAAAGCATTCGGGCAAACATTACTAATCTAAACCATAACAAAAGTTAACATGAACTTATTGAAAGATCATATATCACATATCTAATTCCATTAGGCAAAGATAACAATTTACAGTGGCGCACCTGAAGAATTTAACTGCAATGAGAAGCAATGATGGAAGTCGCTAGCATACGCATTCTCGTGAACCTGAAATATTTACATCAGACAACATCTTGAAGAACTATGCAATAACCACTAACACTAGTTCTGAAGATATTTAGAAGGAAAGAGGAAAAATCCCCTGAGACCGAAAAAGTTGATAAAAAAACTGGAAAAACTGACAAAGAATAAAGAGATTCGTGGAAGAGCAAAGTACCACACTTGCAGAATTATGACGGCATCTCCCAGCACAGAAATCAAAAACACTACCATATTTACCTAAAAAAATAAAATAAAAAGGATTATCACAACAACAAATCGTCTTCTGGTCAAAATGAAGTCCTGCATGTTTACCTGCAGAGACTGGTTTGGCTATTTTCACCTTGACAGCAAGATCCATTGGTGTCTGTCAAGAGGGAGACAGTAATTTCAAAGTGATCCCATATTTCAATGAGAGAATCATTGGAAAACAAACTCACCCTCGATGGATCCAAGCAGCAAGATACACAGTATTCATATGAGTCGCAGCATTGCGAGACAAGGTTGCACCCCCTAGAATAATGAAATGCCCAAATTTGGGAAATATTAAGGTCCCACCTCAAATGATCTTACAAGATAACAGTTCCTGGGAACAGAAAAAACTCACTGACAAGAAAAGCGATCCCCCACATCAGCGCAGCAGCGCGTCCATGGATCAACAGAAAGAGAAGTGCATACAAAACCTAAAAAATAACACCTCAATTATCTAAAAGCGGAAAAGCAGGTCCAAGCAGAAATAGTCAAAAAGATGATACTTTATCACTAAAATAATAGTAATAGGAATATAACTTGAACACATAAATGCATGCATCGTGCACGGTTAATACATTATGGGTGAAGAAAATACATCAGAAATGAAGTAGAAAGTTGGGTTACCATTGTCATCTGAGAGCAAGTACCTCCCCTGAACAGTATTCCTGCAGAAACGGTCTTGCGGAAACCCAATTTCCTTCCTACACCAAATTATAGAACAAAAGTTCATTAGCAACTTTTGCATGTTTGAATGTTCATTGAGAATCGATCGGCACCATTGCAGGGGAAAAGGAAAAACTAAAACAACTAGCATTTTACGCATATATTTTTTATAGCATTTTGAAATGAAATTGTTCACAGAAAAAGTGGCCAGTGGTTATAAAAAAAAAATTGATTCTGTACAAATGAAGCACCTAAATAATTGATTTCTGCGACAAAAGTACCTGTAGATAGTTTAATTATCAATTACAAAAATATTTAATTTACAGTAGTTATACTCTCCTAACTCAATTCGGATTCTAAATATGTGCACCTGGGTAAATTCACATTTCTTAGTCAGGGAACAAATTAACAAAGCTAACGAAAAAAGAAAATGTGCAAGTATATCTCAATTAATAAGTGACATAATCTACTCCTCACGCATGCGATTTAGTACAATTACTGCAACGTTTGTGGAAATTTTCAACAAATTACCGGATTCCTAAAATGGTGGTGGGGAAACAAAGGGCAACGAAGATCCACACGATCGGATAGAGCGCGCGAGAGAGAGGACGAAAAAACGATTCCCCCAATTCCTCCATTGTTGGAGATGGAAAGCTTCGAGAGCTCGATTGAGATTAGGGTTCGGAGGACATGGAATTGGGATATGGGGTCGGGAGCTCCATTGATTTGCTCGCGCGTAGTATCGTGTCGGAGAGAGGTTAACGGGCCAACGTACTCGGCCCGGTGCATCGATGTATTGGGACGAAAATTGGGCCAATGAATTAGGCCACGGATTGGGCCAAGTTCGTTGCCGTGGCCTAGGAGACATATATTGCATGGACCTGGACCGATCTTCTAAAAGTCAATCTTAGAAATTTTTAAAAATAAACACTCTTTTTTCAATCAAAAATTAAAAAAAAAAAAATTATAGGAATAAGTTAACAACTTTTTATAGAAAGTTGTATGCAATTATTTTTAGTTGAAAAGTGAGGCCAAAGTCCTATATCAACTGGTCAGATTCGGAATGATCTTCAAAAATATGAACTCGAATCCGACTATAATTTCAAATTTTAAATTTGAATACGAATTTGATAGATTTAAAAAATTCATATTTAAATTCGAATCCAATTAAAAATTTAAAATTTGAATTTAAATCCGAAAATTCCAACCAAAATAATTATTTATTTTTACCACATGTCAAAAATATTACATATATGAGAGATTAAGTCTGAAGAGTGCGTTAGAGAGGATATGTCAATGGGTACAGATATTCGAAATTTTATTCCAATTGGAATCCGAACGAAATGAATTTATCCGAGGTTAAACGGATATGGATTAGGATATGGATATAAAAATAAAAATCCGACGGATTTAAATTTGGACATGAATTTTGATTGTATCCGACCCGAATCTTTAAAAAAAAAAAGAAAAATAATTGTTTCGGATTTGAATTTTCGGGTTCGGGTTCGGATTCAGATTTTGAATTTTTGGTCAGATTTGAATTTGGATATGAATTTTTAAAATCCGTCAGATTCGAATTTGATAGTTGGGTTCGAATTCGGGTTCGGATTTTTGAAAATCCGTCCCGAATCCGACCCGTTGACATCCCTACCGTAGAGGGCAGGCTCGAGAAAGAAAGAGCGAAAAAAAATAAAAAAGTTGAAAAGACGTCGGATGAGAAAGTAAAGAGACAGTAAGAGTGCGGAATAGAGGACATGCAGGTGGAAAAGAAAGATGAAGAAATTGAGAGAGCTGTAAGGCGCAAGTTCAATAAAAAAAAAACAGAAAAGAAGATGAAGAGACACCAAGTAAGAAAGTAAATAGACAGTATTATGTTAAAAAGCAAAGAAATAACATATAAAAAATATATATTAAAAATAAATAAAATAAATTTTTTTGCCAAGTCCGTATATGTATTTATATGTATTAGAAATTAATATAAAGATAATAAATTTTATAATATAAATTTAAATGTAATATCAAATATATATATATATATATATATATATATATATATATATATATATATATATATAAAATTAATTTGAATTCAGATCGAGTTTGATTCGAATCGAATAAAGGTAAAATTTATATCCGAAAATAAATTTGTTAAATTTTTAGTTTTTATATTCGTATTCGAAAAAATAAATCCTTTCGGAATGGAATTCAAACCCGGAATAAACAAACAATCAAAAAACATAAAATAAAAACAATATATTTTTGTCAAAAAAATGGGAAAGGTGAAACATAAATAAGCATTGCGTGGAGCAACCAAAGCAAATGGGAGAGTAGCGGCCGTGAACTTCCCACGCTATGAAGGACAATTAAGCTAACGGTTACAAGGAAGAGACGGAACTTTTACATTAAACCCCAACAAATTATTATTATTATTATTTGCTTTGATTAATTAAACACCACACTTCGCTCCAACCCCTCCGAACCCTAGTATTAGTTAATTATTACTCCCCCGTTCATTCCCTCCAATTGCAAATGCCCCTTCCTCTCCCAGGCATTTTTGTTAGATCCTCTTCGATTCCTCTCTCCTCTCCCGCGAGAACCCTAGCGATGCCGACGACGCGATCGCTTCGATCCGAAGCGCGAATCGCCAACTCGAAGCTCGATCCTGGTGCGTCTCTCCCCCTTTTTTTCCTCTGTTTTTTGGTGCAATTTTTACGTTGTTTTGGGGTTAGATTCGCTTTGATGTTGAATTCAAAGACGTAGAAGTTATACATGTTTGAACTTTATCTTTGCTCTGTGCGTAATGTGTAGCTTTGGAGGAAAGCTTCTGAAATTTACTGTGAAAGAAAAAAAAAACTAAATTTTGGTCCGGAAAATGTTAAAAGAATGGTTTTTGCCACTACCTTTTTTTCAATTTTTTTGGTTTTAGTTTGGTAGAGCAACTAGGAACTGCATTTTATATGGAGAATGAAGTGACCATTTTTAAAAAAATGATGCTTCTTGTTCACAAAAGAGAAGAATTTATCCCTGTTGTTTTCCAGGTTCTGAACACTTATCTGATACTTCTGAAGCTGAAGTTCGTACTTCTGCCAGGAAAAAGAGGGTAAAACGGGTGGTCGGAGTTAACGGAGAGAGTCCAATCAGAGACAATCCTGATCGGAAAGTAAGCATTTCTCTATTTGCTGTTTTATAGAAGTGGCGGTTAATCGTCTCTGTGTTCCAGGCTACCTTATCTTGTGTTTTACTGTTAAAGAGTCCTTATAAAAGTACTTAATTTACGCCATTTATCTGTTTTTTTTATGGACATATGTACGCATTTGGCTTTACGTTCATATAATATCTAAGTTTTAGTGTAATATATGTTTATCTTATCTCCAGCTTGATGGCTTGCCAGATATCGAAGAGTTTGCTTATAGCAAGGTGAAGTCGTCTACGGCTTTAAGTAAGACCATCTCTGTTGGTGATTTTTTGGGAAAACTTATTTTGTGAAATATACTTTAAGAATATTCACTTCATACTCTTAGTTCCTACAGATAAAGGGATGCGCTCCAGTATTTCTGCTAAGTTGGAGAAAAGGGTTGAAGCTCCAAGTGCACCAAAAGGTAATTTAGGTGAAATAATGGCTAAAACGTACGTAACAGGAACATCTATCATGTTGTTTCTATCAGTTGTATATAATGATGTCTTTTGATCTATGTATGCTTTATTCTTGCACTGCATGGTTGTTGGTCTAATGATTTAAACTCTTAAATGGATTGAGTTACTTTTTTGTGCAGTGGAAGCCCCAGCAAATTGGGAACTAGTTCTTGAAGGGATCAGGAAAATGAGGTTCTCTGAAGATGCTCCCGTAGATTCCAAGGGATGTGAAAAGGCGGGTAGTCTTCTACCACCGAAGGTAAAGTTGGCCTTTCGAAGCTAAGATTTTTTGAACTTTTGATTGGGAGTACACAAATTTGCATAAAACATTTAGATTGCATCAATGGAAGCACGTTGCAGTCATCAATCTTTTATGAAATTATCCTTAAAAGAATGAAGCTCAAGTGGATTTTATTTTATTTTATTTTTTTTCTGTTTTTGATGAAAGGTGTTCAAGAGTAGATAATGATTTAGTGCATACATCATCATGCCAGTGAATATGTATACTTCGGAGTTACTCCTGTTGGAATAAGAGGAACTATTGACTAATTTCCTAGAATCAACCAATGATTAGTTCATTACCAAGTTCAAGTGTAGTATGTATTTTCATTGCCAACACAGTTTGTTGATAATTGCTTTTACATCTTCAATTTCAATTCCAAATGTTAACCGCCCACATGCAGGAAAGAAGGTTTGCAGTTCTGATTTCATCATTGTTATCAAGCCAAACCAAAGATGAAGTTACTCATGGCAAGTCTTGAAAAATAGCTTGTTATTTTTTCCTTCTGGATCAACTTTGATAGCTGCCGTGATTACTTGAGAAAGATATCGGTTCTTCCTTTTGAATTATTTCCACAAAATGATACTTCATTTGTAATATGAATTTGAGTAGGTGCCGTTGAGCGACTCACCGAGAAAGGGTTACTAGATGCTGATGCTATTGTTAGAACTGATGAAGCAAGCATTGCAAGCTTGATCTATCCAGTAAGCTTCAGTTGTATTTTCTCAATGACAGTATTATGCAAGCTTGTTGTATTCATGTATTTTGTGGATGCTGGTAATGTTAAAATGATATTTCTCTCCTGTAGCTTGCAAATGACTTTGAATTTGCTCCAAACTCATAGCATGGTGTACATACTAGTAATTATGTCTACCTATATCTGTTTGAGCATTATACTAGACAAATTACTCTTGCTAGAAAAAATTTGTGGCTACAAGCTAGATTGTTCGAGATACCTAGCTTTCTTCTAGCTAATTCTTTTATATTTTTAATTGTAAATTCATCTTGTTATCTTCTTACCTTCAGTTAACATTACTTTCGTTCTTCTCTAGGTTGGATTTTACCAGAGAAAGGCTTGTTACATGAAGAAAGTAGCTCAAATTTGTCTTGAGAAGTATGGAGGAGACATCCCTCCCTCTTTAGATGAACTGCTTGCACTTCCGGGAATAGGACCCAAAATGGCCCATCTGGTAAAAGTCCTACTTGGTGTCTATTAGAATGAAAGAGTGGGTGTTACTTCTATAATCTCCAAATCTTTTTTTATACCCAAATAGGTTATGATTGTTGGATGGAACAATGTTCAAGGAATTTGTGTAGACACTCATGTTCATCGCATTTGTAACCGACTTGGATGGGTATTCCGATCAGGAACAAGACAGGTGATCTGCTGCTTCTAAGAGAAACCTCCTATGAATTCTATTAGATTAGTTTGGGTATTCTGACACTAAGAGTTTCTTCTTTTATTTATTTAAGAAAACTTTAACTCCAGAGGAAACAAGAGTATCTCTTCAGACATGGCTACCGAAGGATGAGTGGGCGCCTATCAATCCTCTGTTGGTATGATAAGCTGCATTTTGTTGATTCTTTATTTGGAGACAACCATTTTCTTTTAATGAGAAGATACTTTTTAAAGGAAGAATTTCCTGTGTAACAATGTATATTAATTTCGATATACTTAGTCAGAACTCTTGCTCGTGGAGAAGAAATGTCCTTCATGAGCATGGCATTTGAATTAGTTCTTTATTTTCTTTATGAGCATGGCATTTGAATTTCCTCTATAAACTCCTTATCTTAGTGAGGTACATATTCAACAGTATGTAGCTTCAAGACAAACCAACATCACATTCGCAGAGAAAATAAAAGGCAGCAGCACTAATCTAATTAGAGATGTCTGCAGAATTAAATGAAGGCAACTCATGCTACGGTCATTTATACAGAACTTTTTATCGTCTTTCCGTTTTAAGTATTTCCTTAGTAGCTTATTGCATCCTGGTAATCCATTATCTTGATTATCCTTTACTTAAATGTAAATATACAGTTGCAGGGTGCTGCATCTTTTACATAAGTTGTACTTCCAATAAAGAGATAAATTATCAATGTGGATTTTATCTATTTCTCTTCTTAGGTTGGATTTGGGCAAACTGTGTGCACTCCTCTGTGGCCCAAGTGCGGAATCTGCGGCATAAACAAGCTCTGCCCCTCTGCTTTCAAGGGATCATCAAGCCCCAATTCGAAAGCCAAGAAGTCAAGCCCAAGTAAAAAATCTTATTAAGTGTACATCTCGCCTTTTTTGAATTGTATCGACTACTTGCATTTAACATCACCAAGTTGCCTTTACTTGCAATCACAAGTGGACTGTCACACGCAGTCATTTTTGCCATGGGCTTCTTTTGTATAGTATACAAGACAACTGTAACTGTAATCATACTATCACAGAGCAATGATTACTTACTGTGATTTTGTTAATAGAGTGTTCTTACTACAGTGAATTGCGAAATAAGGGGAGCAGGAACTCTAAACTGAGCAAATTCTGCTACCTATCCATTTAGAACTGATGCTGAAACTTAACTACTATAGCTCCAACAAGAGATGATAATACAATGGCAAAGTAGAGGGAAGCAAAATAAGGTACTCAATTGATCCTCAACAGACCTTACCCAACAAAAATTTAATGCACAAACCAATTGCTCCAAACAGCAACGGTGGCATTTGACGACAGCTACTTTCTCAATAAAGATTTACTACTGCAACTTGCTACTCTAAAAGCGAAACTATGCTTGGTCGGTTCGCGGCTCGTTATGCTGAGAAAAACCCTCGTAAGATAATGCAAGCTTATTGCTTTGCGAAGGATAGTAGTCGGTTCGGTTCATCGAGGCATAGTTGGCTTAAAGATGCAAATTCCACCAGTTGGTTAATGTTTGGAAGGCTCAACACCATGCTTATGTAAACAAGGTGATCCAATGAGAGTTAATTGATCATCTCCACCATCAACTCTGATCCCTTCGTGGCCATCAAACTCATTCAGACCAACTAGCTTTTCAATCGAAAATCCTTCTGCAACCAAGTTTTGTAAATCACTTGCTTCAAGATCTTGTAAAAGCTCTTTCCAAATTTGCCGATCACCATAAGATTTCTCCACATCAACTTTCAAATGAATTGGTCGTTTTTTCTTGGAGTTGTTGCACGGCTGCTGCTCAGAAGAAGCTTTTGAGGACCTGCTCAGTCTCGAAGGCGCAGAAGTGCTTTTCTGTACACTATTGTCCAGGACTTTTATTCTACTTTCTTTAGCAGTTGGCTTCGACTTATTGTTGAATACGAGGCTTCTACTACATGCTTGGATGCTGTTTCTGCCTATTGAGTGACTGCTCTTCTCTTTAAGTCTCGACCTCATTGGGTTTAGCCGATGAAATCCTTTAGAACTAATGTCCCTTGTATGCTTGCATGGTGATAGACAGAGAAACTTCTCAAATTCAGGGCTATAGTAGGAAGTATGATCCAACGGCCAGAAGAGAGGCTCGTCAGAATCAAGATCCTCTGATGTATTCTTGACTTCTATCTTGGAATGCTGATTTCTCCAAGCACTGAAAGAAGGGCTGGGAAAATCAGATTCGAAAATGTCGAAACCCTGTTCTTTATCTTGGATCAACCTTGAATCCTCATTATTAAGATCAAGCGATGAAACCCATATGTCAGTTCTGTCTGAATTTGGAGATGGTGTATAATCTTCGCCACTAAGAGATGCACCTGGACTACTAATAACTGATGAGTTCTCACTGGGGGATTTCTCAATAGAAGAATCATCACACTCTAAGCTCACAATCAGAGTATCTTTCACCTCATTGGTGACTTTGTCCTGGGCCAAATCCTTAACCTCGACAGAATCGCGTGACCCATTAGCAATATTAGGGACATCATTAAAGGGGATGCTATGATACTTCCAAATATTTGAGTCCTCTTTAGTCTCCTCATCCATAAGAGGACCTGGCATTCTAGATAATGATAACATTGAAGAGAACTGATCATGAAGAGACACGCCGCTGTGATCGAACTCAGAACTATCAGAACTAAGAAATGAAGGGGAATTGCAATCTGAAGAAAACCCTCGAGAATCACCATCATTCGACATTCCTTCAGCATCAGAAATCTGCTTCTTAAGATCAATATCTCGTATATGAAACTTCATAGATACATCAGCAACTTCCCTTTTGCGAATTCCGTCGGCATCTTCTGTGTGATGCTCGGAAGCATCTTGTAGACGAATCTCCTTCGTCATTATCAATGAGGCATCTGTGCTATCAATCAAAACCATTTTCTTTGAATTCTGCAGTTAAGTCATCCTGCGAATTTGATTTTTGCGATGATACAATAGAACCCAGAAAAGAAGGCCATATGACTATACCATAGACTGCAGAAATCAAAAATAAAGTCCATGTAATGCACCAAAGGACAGACAAGATAACAACCCTAACAACTTCAAGTATGAAAACAGAGGCTAAATCTTGAAAGTGTCAAACATCAGATTTGCCTGACCGGCACAATGCTCAACTTTTCAAACTACAGCATCAGTTTATAAAGAACAGATGAATAAGTCCATGATAGAGAAACTTATGAAAGCAATGTTATGTAGAATTTAACAAATACAACATAGAAATTTAGCAGCAGGAAATGAGAAACTATCATAAGTCAGATTCAAGCACCTAACACATTACTTAACCATCTTATCCCTCCTCAATTTTAAAATAAATTTGGAAGTAATTTTAGTCCCATTAATACATAAGCTGAGCCAATACTAAAAGATGGTGACTCCCAGAGTGCAATTCTAATTCTAAACAGTGCAGAAAACATGATTTCTAACACAAATCCTAAGCTTTTCTTAACACTATTTAATGCGAAATTACCGCAGATAACAAGTCGACTGAAATTTCAAAGCTACACTGAATCTGGGCTTCTCAGAGTTCTAAACCTAAAAACTTCTTTGCTTTCCTTGATTCAGAAACTTGAAAAGGTTTTTTGCTTACATAAAAAGGAACAAAAAAAAAATAAAAAAATAATTACATCTTGAGGCTTAGACAATAGATTGAAATGTAATTTGGAAAATCACAAACCTAAATTAAGAAAGTTTTAGGCATATTCATACAAACCTACCTTCTTAAACAAAGGAAACAAAATCACAAAGATCACAAACTTTGCAATAATTTCATAATTTTTGCACCTTCCTCATTTGAGATCATATTTTTATTTAGGAAATTTTACCAAAATCAAAAACACAAAATAAAATTGTTTTACTGAAACTCAAACTATATCCACTGTACTAGAAAACAGAAACAAACTCCTAAATTGAGAAAGCATGGAAAAAAAAAAAAACAAATTAAAACAAAAAGAGATGCAACTAAAATAAAAATAAATAAATAAAATTACCAAAATAGTACCTGAATAAATACACCTTCTCCCTCTTCTCTCTGTATATATGCTTTTTTTTCCTTTTTAGGAATTTTAGTGTTGTAATAAATTTATATATATTTTTTTTTCGTCCGACACCAACACGGAGATCGAGAAAGCGAAGAATTCCCGCGTCCGACCTGGTCGCAGTGCGTTACTTCGCGCGCTGACATCGTACGAAATTACTTAATTGCCCTTATAAGACTTAGGGCAGATAGGCAAAAGCAAAGGGTATTTACGTCATTTCGGAGGCATTGACAAAAATATAGAAGAGGTGGTTTTTTTGGGCAATGCTACTTCTATATTTATTTTTGGGTGTAGATCCTACACTCTATCTATTCAAGAGTGGGGCTTCTTTATCCATCACTTTAAAATGATGGGTGAATAAATGGGATGTATGATGTACATCCAAAAATAGATGTACACTTATATATACCCCCTTTTTTTAGAGCATTTATGTCGAATCAGATAATAAAAATATATATTAAAAATAATATATAATATTTTGCATAATCTTTGTATAAAAAATAATAATTTAAAAATTAACTATTTATATATAATAAAGAATTAAATTTTTATATTTTTAAAAATATCAAAATTATTGATGCTGATAAGTTTTTAATTTGTAGATAAAAAGATGTGCGTTTAGAATGATAGTGGGTCCCTGAGTTTAGTAGGTGGTTGGTAAAATAGTATGATCTAAAAAATAAAATTAGTCTAAAAAAAAAAGTGAGTTAATCAAACGCCAGAAAACTTACGATCACCAATTATTTGATATTTTTACAAATATAACCGCCGGACTCTATAATAAATATATATATTTATACTAATAATATTATATTTTATTGACCATATTTATATATTTTTGTTCTAATTGTTTAGAAATTATCGAATCACTGTATCTGAATCCGTGTTATTTCTTATATTCTGTATCAGCCTAAATTATAATACAATTAGTAATAAAATAATCTCGATGATCACACTATTTAATAAATTTCTATTGCAAATCAATACAATCACACAAATCATTTTATTACAAATCAATTACATATGTACCATCTCTTGTAGCTTCAATTTGGTACATTAATTTCTCCAAATCCTATCAATCCTATATTCCTCTCTCCTCTATTAATAACAAACCATTATCCAATTTTTTTTTTTTTTTTTTTTTTTTGAAAAAAACAACACACCAACATATTATTATGAACTGCTATATAGACACACTATTTGGAATCCCTTTCCCTGTGATTCCCTTCTCATTCCCTGCATTTGAAGTGTCTGGAAATAGCAATGTGTAGGGAATCTTTGCTGGCCCCAGCCTATTCTTCAGTTTAGCATTTTTGTTTCTTTCTTGTATCCTCCCTTCCACTTGCCGGAGGCTATCCGTAAATTCCTCGAACAACTGCAGGACCTCACCGTCGCCGGTCCACCTTGACGATGTCCTCTGCCCGATGTACACTTCGTCGGCTATGTGCTCGGAGAGCACCTCTATTAGTGCCAACCCGAGAGTCGCGGTGAACCGGTCTGGGATCATCTCCAAGTAGTACTTGTCTGGATTGCCTATAAACTCCGCAAACTCAGAAGTACCTGTAAAACAATCGATTTTCTCTAAAAGCTTAGGCGTGAATTTGATTTAAAAGAAAAACATAAGTGAGACTAAAAGTATAGAAAGACTTTTGCTGTAAGTTACTCCGACTCTGATATTATATAAAATAATTAAATATTTTTGAAAATTTAACTCATTCGAAATTTTTATGTTCGTCGACATAATATAACATGATATATGTAACATCCTAATAATTCCACATCAGATATGAATAAAGTTATGATTAAGTATATAAAAAATATGAATCATGACATGTGTAGCACCCTAATAGTCCCACATCAGATATGAATGTAGTTGTGATTGAATATATAAGAAATATGGATACTAGTAATAATAACTAGACTTAAGTATTTTAGACTGTGGTTTGGACCCAATGATCACCAGCAAGAAGTGTGTGACGAAACAAATCTCACGCCCAATGATCACCAGCCAGAAAGTGTGTGATGAGACAAATATCACATCGTCTGGTGATCTTCAAATCCATGGTGTAGCACTTTGTTCCGCATAACACTTAGCTTTCACACGATACCATTTGAGACGACCCAACCCGTTAGCAATAATAACTCATTGAGCCCAAACTATAATTCAAAATGCTTAACCTCAATTATTATAACTAGCGTGTATGACCTCATATATTCAATCATAACTTTTTTTCCATCCGATATAGGACTATTGGGGCGCTACAGGGTCGTTACAGAATAAACCATAATCTCACCCCATAATCTGGGGAGAGGGTTCGTACTGACATATAAAAAAGAAAAAAAGTGTGCCGAGTTATGCTGGCGTGCCATGCTGTGCTGAAGGCACACTAGTACACCTCATGTTAGTGGCATGATAATTCTTGTTAAAGAAGGACGCGTCAATAGTTTGTTTTTGATATACCTTCTTTTGGAATGAACTTCCGGCACCGTGTTGGGCGGTTCGGGGGGAAGCCAGCATAGCCATATTGGCCAAAGTTGACAGCTGCATGGAGGGCAGAAGCTATCCAGATGAGGGTGGTCAGACTTTGGATTAGGTTGGAAAGGGTGTTCAGTGGAAGCCAGCATTCAACATCGTCGTGTTTGTCGCCATGGCCAATCTCGCGGATCTCCTTCCACCACGATTGGAGCTCGACGTCGGATGCAATATCTTCGTCATTGCGGTAGAAGTGAGAGCAGAAGTTGGTGACCCAAGTTTTAATAGCAGTCCAGACATCTAGTCCGTCCGCAGCGTAAGGATAGTCTTGCAGGAGGAGTGTCACATCAGAGGGTTGGTTTGAGTCTCTTATTGCTAGCCCCTGAGGTGGTAAAGTTGGCAAATAAAATAAATAAAGCAAAGACAAAGCAACAACTATGCTTGTGCTTTGCTTCTTTCCTCGAGAAGCAGAAGCGCGATTATTTTGCATAACAAAATTCGGACTCAAACTAGTTTTAGTGAAAAAGTTACGAGGGTATCATGAAGAAGTTTTTACCTATGAAATTCTTCAAGAAGCTTTTACTTTCCTTTCAAAACAAATAGATTGGGAAAAAAGACATAATCTTTGCTTAAGAAAGATTTAGAGGCATGCATCATTTAGTTACGAGCGTGAAGCAAAAGAGTACTACTACTCTTGAAAGAACTAGACAAAAACGGTTAGGAAAGAAAAAAACTTAAAAATTGTAGGATTCACCATTTGAAGTGCATATAACTAATCCAAGGAAAAGCATGTGGAACCATTTTAGTTAAAATAAAAAAATATATATGAAGCAATTCCGAGTGGTGAAAGAAATGTTCTACCTTTTAACAAGATCTTCGGGAAGGGCTTGCTCAGTAAATCGCCAATTCTCGTAGATGGTTGAGGATAGCTCCATGGCGTATCTGCCCGGGAACATAGTCCTCTCGAGGACCCCGCCAGCATTTAGAAGTACTCCCCGCGCAAGCGCATTTATATGCATAGTATCCTTAAAATGAGGATCAAGTAGTTTGTAAATAGGATGTATTGTGCTCAATTGCCTCCTTGTAGCTATGATGAAAGGTTCAACTGCCGCGTGTGTGTGTAGCCTACAAAGACATTTTGTTTTTTTTTTTAAAAAAAGAAAAACAAAAATATGAAAGCATATAGTGTAAAAATGAACTTTCATACAATCTTTAGTTGCATTCATCTCAACATAAATGTGCATTTGTGCTTGTCTCAATATCGGAATGTTAATGCAATATGTGAAACCATTGGTAGCGCATAAGGATCTCCTAAGAAACAAGAGATAAAGGAGGCACTTGGCACTGTAAGTGATTTTCTGTCCTTTTCTTATAGAATTTGATGTTAAAAATACATAAAGCTGTGGTTGTTTAATTTTTCTGTTAACATCAAATTTTCTTCAGGAAAATAAAAAAAAAAATTATTCGGAAAAATAAAGAACAAAACTGTTGATGCCAAATCATGAACCAAGAATCTTCTTATCGGCAACATTCACTCACCAGTGACTAATAAGTTGATGGTATCCTGAATCATTAACAGCAACATGAGCTTTGGCCAGCATCCAAAGTGCTGCCTCAGTGCCCTGGTTTTCAGGTATGAACACCCTACTGACCTCTTGTTCCATCCCTTCCCCTGGTAAGATAAGCTCTATCACCAAAGGCTTTAGAGTTCCATCATTCTTCAGGAACAAGAGGGTGCGGGACGCATAGATGCATATTCCTTGGGCATTTATGCGGCTTAGGTACGGCACTAGATAGTCATGGTGATCGAGAATTAAAATCCTCTTTTGCTTCATAGCCTGTACATAGTGATAAAATTCATACTTGTTTCAGAAGAAAAAAATGGTAACTGCCAGATACTCCCTTAAAGATGATAAGCAGTGAATAATGCAAATGAGAATATAAGTCAAAAGATCTAATATGGATCTTTCTCGACACAGATGACTTTCCATCCAGAATAAAAAATTTCAAGAGTGAAATGATACCAACCTGAGGAATGGTTAAGCCCTCGAGCTTTCCCTGTATATGTATGGCACTGATAGAGCTGTACTTCTCTCCTCTTCCAATTGGTGGGAAATGCTGTTTAAGGTTACAAAACTCACTTAGAAAAGTAAAAGTTCTTTTAACTTGATTAGGAGGGATCCAAGATTTACTTCTTACTTCTAAGCATCTGATCACAGCTGGGTTGAGCCCAGCTAGCATTTCTCGTGCGAATTCCTCGTCACTCCTCCATGCATTCTCATCAGCTGCAAAAGAGTTAGTGCTAATGATACTAACATAGGTGAAGGGATAAATTGCACCACTGGTCCTTCAGCAATTTCCATAGTTTTACTTTAGTTCTCGACCTTTCTATTTAGATATTTATTTTCCCACCCTCGTATAATTATTTGATTGTGATTGTATTTCTTGTCAAAACCTATTAGTTAACAGAATTGAACCCTTTAAACTTTCAAGTTCCTTTTGCAAAATGCGCTGTTGTTTATAGGTCAGGCATTTCATTTTTATCAAAGAAAAAGAGAAGAAAACAATTAATCTACTTCCCCAAGTGTTTTGGTGAAACTGGCTCACTTGCAATCACTTGTGGAACCGGAAACTTCATAGGGTTTTCCTTCGTCACCCGGATAACTTCCCTGTAGATATCTTCTGGTAGGAGGGACTTCAACTTCTCCATCACCACGCCTTGAAGGACAGACGGCTCATGAGGTCTTGCGTAGATGTCCTTTGTCAACTCTTTGAATGACTCGAAGTTGCCAATATCATGTGTGAGCAGTGACTTGACTTCGGGGAGCACAAAGTGCAATACGGCTTGGACCGATTTCGTTATGAACTCGGAGAGTTTTACAGGACTAAACCGCTCATCCGGTGGAACATAGAAGTTGAGATCTATGAATTTGCTCCGTGTCTCGGTGTCTCCGTCTTGGGCAGAGAAGAAGCCAGTGTTAGTCTAAATACCAGGATCAAATTGTCTAACAAAAATGTGATAATTGTACTTCTTCTGAGAAGTCAATAGTAAGCATATAACATTGGTTGAATTTGAGAACATGTAACAGTATAGGTTGTGCACAATTACAAACTGTTCTGTTCCAAAGACGATTAAATCAACACTATACCTGAGTATTTAGACTACAAAAGATGAATTTCCCTTTAAGGTATTGAATTTTGGGTGTAATGTTGGAAGATCATACTTGTAATATGGATCCATGGCAAATAACAGTAATGCTACCTGCACGGCTAAGAGGTCGGCCTGTACGGCCCCTGCGGGGATAAGGGTATGCCTTGGTGCCCCCTAACACGGGCCTCACACGCTGTTGTCCACTGTCGGGCACTCCCAGATCGTTGTAGTAATCATAGTCGTATATCCTCTCCCATTGTTTCCTCTCTCCCCTTCCATTCCCTCTAAGATTCACCAGCTCCTCCTCCCTAAGTTTTTGCAGAGCAGTCGGAGTCTGGCTAGGAAGATAGCTCTGCAAATACAACACACGGAAAATTAACCATGGAAAACCTATAGAAAATTTCTTGTTATAGGCGGTTCCTACTTTACCACCCCGTGATTCAAAGCGGCAAAGCTGCTGATATGAAAAGTGAACATGCGACAACCACGTGAGTCATTTTTTTTCCCCAACGTGTAGTTACTTAATGAGCCACGTGGTTGTCATGTTAACAGCAGGTCATGGCGTGGAAAGGGAGCAGAAACCACAGCGTGGCAAAGCCATACACTTTTTTATAACATGTTTGATGAAGTAGAATTGAGCAATGACATAAGCATTATGCTAGGATATGTTCTATAAAGTTTGTACTTTGTAGGCTTATCTCTAGTTCAAATATAGCTTACCGTGTTAACGAAGAACAAGCGGTCAGAGTTTGTCTTTGCCGTCGGATACACCCACGAATTGCATTCGAAATGGATAGTCCTATCTTCAGGTATATCGATAGATGCAAATTTAAGAACGAACTCATGCCGGCCCCCATTTTTCACAACGATAGCGCCAGGGGTGCCAAAACCGTTTTCAACGGGAATCAAGACTTGATACGTCACCGTATTGACATTCCCATGCTTACCAACCTTGCCGCCGTCAAGGTCTGCCTCCCTACTTAGCTTCCCTTTACCAGTGTCTACACAATAAACCAGAATTAATAACTAGTAATCACATTATTTGTAAATGGACTAATTAGCTCAGAGTTCATAGAAGCACTTAACTATGATCAACTTGAGTGCTGCTATATAGACGGACGGTGGTCGATTTTCCAGCACCAGACTGTCCGGACGATTGAGCGATCACGACTGTTCCCTTGAGAACTTGATGTGTGTCCGGGTCAGGAACAGGACTGGGCTTGCAGCATCGCATACAAGACTCAAAGCATTGCATACAAGACTCAAAGCATTGTTTACAAAACTTGCATAAGCAACCCATGTTATTAACTCGCAATGCTTGCGAGATTATTTGAGGATTTCTATAGCCATTGTGGGCTTATATAGAGGTAATGAGGTTTTAAGGATTCTTTGTAGAGCAAGCAAGATGAGCATATTGGATTGACAAGGAAGAAAGAAAGAGAATAATGTGCTTCCTTCATCTTTACCCTTGCATCTGATTCTATTTCTAGACAGAAAGAGTCCCCATCTCTATTCCAAATGTTTCATATGGGGCCTAAACTGGTAACTTAAGTGTTACATGAGCCATATTGTAATGTACATTGATTTTTTCATTCTTCTTTCCTTATAAGCTCAAGCTTTGCTAAATCCATCCTGATATTTGGTGCAATCCAGAAATGCCAGAAACTTTCCGAAAATGTGATTTCTAGGGATCAGAATACAGTATATTTCTTTAAATTTAGGCCAAGTATTAGGTCTGACATATTTTACCGCATATTATTCAGTTGTTAGTAAGTTCCCTACTCTTTGGAATGCCTTTGTTGCAGTTTTAATTTCTGTAATAATGCCAAAGGAGGAAAGTAGAAAGGTGAAGTACTTGGGAAAGTTACCAACCTGAAGAAGTTTGTACAAATCTCTGTCACTTTTCTTTGAGGTAGAAACCTTATTATGAATATAACCTGCTGCCTTCAGAAAAAAAGAGGAAACATCCAGATTAAGCGATGAGAAATCCAATTACATTACAACAGACAACACAAATTCGAGAGAATGGCTTGTATTACTGTTGGAATCTAACAACCTTTTTACTTTTATCAAATTCCTTTAGCACAAGAAGAATCCAAAAACGGTAGCCCAAATTACAAGCAAGCACAATCACGAATTTAAGGGACCCAAGCTAGATTCATTAGGTGGATCTGATTAATCAAGAAAATATTAGAAAAACATCAACATTCATAGATAGATCTACAAAGACTTTCTCTTTTTTCGTTGAAAGGGATTAGATCAATAATGATTATCCTGATGCAGTGGCTTACCTAAATCAGTGAAGTGCAACAGCAAACTGATTGGAGGAAGCAACACATATAAGTTTGGATGGATGAGCAAGTTATTCCAGAGTGGAAGCGTATAATTTATGTTGTGGTGATCAGATCAGATCCCTTAAGAACGAAGATACCAACTTCGACATAGTTTAACTCTGCACGGAGAGTGACATTTGCGAGCATATTTGTGGAAGTGGCATAGGGTTTGAACTCGAAGCATCGAGTTTGTTCCTCAAGTTGAATGCCAGATTGCAGAAACAATTATCATCTCCAATTCTATATATGTAATCACACAGTAAACATTAACACATGACAGAAATCAGAAAAAAGAAGAAGAAGAAGAAGTTAATTACATCAACAGATGTAATCCAGGATGTTGAATCCATGCTATTAACAAAACCAAGTTTAGAATCATCGAAGATGGTACCATTTGCTAACCAAATTTAGTCAAACAAAAATAGATCTAACATCCACTGGCCATCATGTTGTTTTTTTTTTTTTTTTTTTTTTCATACTAGTACATTTTTAAGTGCCAGAATCTTAATTTTAATTATGGTGTTATGAAAAGCCTGAGATATTTGTGTTTGTCCTTCTCTGCTAAAATTACGAGTGCTAAAAACAGAGCGGAATAAACAAACATACCCCGAACTAAGTCCAGCGGAGCCAGTTGGTTGACCAGGGACCATTCGTCCAGGCATGCAGGGAAAGGAACGTGTTCTTACGACACGCGTGTCACCCTTCATGAGAGAGAGAGAGAGAGAGAGAGAGAGAGAGAGAGAGATTACCGGAGAAGAAGCCGCGAGAGAAAAGCTCCCGAGCCAACCAGAGAGAGAGAGAGAGAGAGAGAGAGAGAGAGGGGTGTAGGGTGGGGGGTGGGGGGTGGGGGGGGAGAGGAGAAAGAAGACGACGACGAGGGCGCTGATCACGACGGCGGCGGAGGGGGAGGAGGAGGAGGAGGAGGCGGGGAATGGGGAACTGCTGCTCCGCTCGATCCTCCTCGCCGTCCCCCAAAAACCCTAGACCCCGCTGCCTCTCCTCGCTCTCGCTCTCCTTCTCCGATGGCGCAGTCGACGACGACGACGATGACCCGCAGTCGCCGCTCTCGGTGCTGCCCGCGTCGCTCTCCTCCCAGGCCGACCCCCTCCTCCTCCGCCGCCGCTATCGTCTCGGCGCCGAGCTCGGGCGCGGCGAGTTCGGCGTGACGCGGCGCTGCGCCGACGCCGACGCCGGGGAGGCCC
Source organism: Tillandsia fasciculata (assembly GCA_029168755.2). Lineage (NCBI taxonomy): Eukaryota > Viridiplantae > Streptophyta > Magnoliopsida > Poales > Bromeliaceae > Tillandsia > Tillandsia fasciculata. The sequence goes on along the minus strand of CM054946.1, from coordinate 18,331,676 downwards.
TCGCCTGCAAGTCCATCTCGAAGCGCCGCCTCCGCACCGCCGCCGACGTGGAGGACGTGCGCCGCGAGGTCGACATCATGCGCCGCCGCCTTCCCCTCCACCCCAACGTTGTCCGCCTCCGCGACGCCTTCGAGGACCGCGAGGCCGTCCACCTCGTCATGGAGCTCTGCGAGGGCGGCGAGCTCTTCGACCGCATCGTCGCCCGCGGCCACTTCACCGAGCGCGCCGCCGCCGCCGTCATGCACACCATCATCGATGTCGTAGTGGTACGTGCCGTTAGCTTAAATGGGCCAGCATCCTACCTTTGGGGCGGCGGTCGGGTTAGACCGTGTTACAATCGAAGCATACCGACAGAGATTGGGTTGGTCCGAATGACCTGGGGCCGCTGTGTTTATACGCTTTGAGTGAATTTCAACATCTTAAGAATTAGTTATTAGTGCCAATAATCAACCAGCTCTATATGGAAGACAAATAATAAGATTCATCATGGAGTTCCTGCATTCTATTTATATGGTTTGCTCAGCAAATGTTATCTTGGAACGCTAAATATAAAATATTAAAATACAGTTGCTCAAATTTTGAGAGATAAGGAGTTAGTTATTTCACATGGTATAGAAGTTTCCTATTAATCTAAGTTCAAGTCTTGACCCTACTGAAGTAAATCGAGTCCAGATGCGAAAGAAAATGTTGAATGTGAGATATTGAAGTTGGGAATTTGATTGCAGGAACGAAGTATGCGCTAGGCAAAATGAATGATTAAGCTTCCTAGTTGATTGAGTAGTGATGGTTGGTTGAATGAAGATTGGATTAGCTAGGTTGTTGATAAATTATGTTTTTTATTTTTTTGTTTTACGATTCCTAATTGGGTAAGCAATGAGGATTCTGCAGGAAAAAGAAGCGTTTTCGTTGTTTGAATTTGAATTCTTAATTCCTCTGATAACACAGTTTGCTTCATAGTGTGATGCCGCAACTTTAACTGATTATAGCAGGACAATCTCTTTGCTGCAGCACTGTCATAAACACGGCGTGATGCACCGTGACTTGAAGCCGGAGAATTTCTTGTTTGCTGATGCGTCTGAAACCTCTCCTCTTAAGGCTATTGATTTTGGCCTCTCTGTATGCTTCAAGCCCGGTAAACCCATGTGATTTTTTCTACTTTTTGCGTATCTACAAATTTAAAATGTCTGATTTTTAGCTTTTTTTTTATTATCGTGAACTTTCTCTTATATGTTACGTTAGGTGAACGCTTCAGCGAAATTGTCGGAAGCCCGTATTACATGGCCCCAGAAGTGCTTAAGCGAAACTATGGACCAGAAATAGATGTGTGGAGTGCTGGAGTTATACTATACATCTTACTCTGTGGGGTCCCTCCTTTTTGGGCTGGTAGATGTCTTTTATTCAAATTTCGATTGCTCGAATAGTTTATTTCCGGTTAAGATTAGTTGCAGACTCGCAGTTGCTGAAATTTTACAAGGGATGAGCCTATGTGTGGATGTAGTGCATTTAGTTATTGTATACATCTGGTGCAGAAACTGATGAAGGGATTGCGCAAGCCATTATTCGGTCGGTTATTGATTTTGAAAGAGAGCCATGGCCAAAGGTATCCGACAACGCGAAAGATCTTGTGAGATGCATGCTTGATCCAAATCCCTACACACGGTTGACAGCTCAGCAAGTGCTAGGTTTGCTCTCCTCTATGTTTTATTAGTATCCAAATTATTTCACCAGATCTATATAACAATTTACACTGCTATTATCTATCCATCAGAGATGAAATACTCTGCACAAAATCCTTAAGTAATTCACTATCATATACTGTTGATTGCTTCAGCAATTTCTCTGAATATAATTGATTGCACTGATAAAAGAAAGTAATGCGTAAAATTGCATGCACCACGTATTGTGCCGTCGACTAATTATCCTTCCATTTTGATGGTGAAGAGCATCCTTGGCTGCAGAATGCTAGTGCAGTTCCTAATATACCACTCGGAGAAGCTGTGAGAACAAGGCTTCAGCAGTTCTCTGTGATGAACAAGTTCAAGAAGAAGGCCTTAATAGTGAGCTTGATTCTTTGATTCCATAATTCAGTGATCAACATTCCTATGAACTTCAATTATTGATACTATGGAACTCTTTGTAGGTAGTTGCTGAACACTTGCCTGTGGAAGAAGTAGATGCCATTAAGGAGTTGTTTCACGTGATGGATACGAACAAGAAGGGAAACTTAACAGTTGAAGAACTTAAAACAGGTCTCCACTTAATCGGACACCATGTTCCTGATATCGACGTTCACATGTTAATGGAAGCGGTTAGTGCTCGTAGTGTTTCTCAGTTTCTGCCCGGTTCAATATCTCTGGTTCTCTCATGCCATGTCTACCACACTTGCCCTTTCCAGTCTTTTTTGGTTCCTTTATCTCTAGGTTTTAATATTAATAATCTGATTATTTTCATCTATATTCTGAGAGTGTTTTTTTCTCTTTATATTTTAGGCAGACATAGATGGAAATGGTACTCTGGATTGCACGGAGTTTGTCACTGTCTCTGTTCACTTGAAGAAGATCCGCAGCGAGGAACACCTACCAAAGGCATTCAGCTACTTTGACAAGAATGGGAGCGGATATATCGAGATTGACGAGTTGAGAGAAGCTTTAGGAGGCGATACTCTCGGTGCCTGCGAACAAGTGATATTGGATATCTTCTCTGACGTGGACAACGATAAGGTTGTGTCAAACTTTATCGGTAAATTACACCATTGGTCGCTGAACTTATTGCAAGATCTCGCTTCAGTCGCAGAACTTCCATATGTTTCAAGACGCACTGAACTTCTATTTATATTTCAATTGGGTTGCCTTTCTAACCTCTGTTAAATTTCCTGATGGAGGGATGGCATGGCTGCTTATGCGCAACGCTTTTCAGATGATGCAGCTGCTGCATCATTGCAGCACTACGAGATGATGTGGTAATTCAATACTTGAATTAACTGCCATGTCATCTCTCCCTTAGAAAAATTTAATGGAGTTGAAGAGAGGGAACTGATTGGAACTGAAACTGAACTTCAGCCATCAATTACGACAAATTGATGTTCAATAATTCAACTGAAGTCCCACTATAAGTTTGTTGATCAATTTGTATTAACTTACCCAACTTTGACATTTGGATCCTTAAAGGCATTGATGAAAGATTATATGCTGCACAGCACCATCTAACCATCCATGCTTGTTGTCATTTTTAAATGCTGCAGGATGGTCGTATAAGTTATGAAGAATTCGAAATGATGATGACTGCTGGAACAGACTGGAGGAATGGATCTCGCCAGTACTCGCGAGCGGTGTTCAATACCTTAAGTTTAAAAATGTTCAAAGATGGGTCCTTAAAAGATGGTGGTGTAAATTGCTCTGCCGTAAGAAAAATATCAGTAGAGCCACTTACTGAGTGAGCAATTCTTTTCCCTTTATGCCTGATTAAGGAAACAGAGAAAGGCATTTCAATTCAACCAAGATCTTTTGTATAGTTTAAGAAAAATTCTTCAGTGAAGATATCCAGGCTGCTTCTCAAGTGGAGAATTTTTTCAGATATTAGCTAATGTTTATGGTCATACTTCTACAATCATTCTTTGGAAACTACTGCAGATGAAAATTTATTTGGTTTGAATCCTGAATTCTTAGTTCTGCTCTTTGCCATAGTAAAAGCTTCTAACTCTTTTTATTATTATTTTTTTTTGGGTCAAACTTTCCAATAAAGATCAGATGCGGCTTTTATTATTATTATTATTATTATTATTATTATTATTATTATTGACCAAATGCTTAAATGAGCTATAATTGCAAAATCGTCAAGGTGCATGTGACTCTGTGTATCTTTCCTGATGTGAAGCTTGTTCCAATTATAATTGGCTCATGATTAAAGTAAAGTTGCAACTTAGATAAAATTTTAACTATTACAAATGGTGCTCTGGTGTTACATCCCGGTCACAAAATATCTTGGACCAAAAAAAGGAAGCTATGTAAGCATATATTTATTGCTTGAAGAGCATTTTCATGCTTAAAAACTCAAATGATCATCAAATTGGGCCATTGAGATAGAAACTGCAAGCAACTGCGCTCTATTTTTGGGAAAATTGTGTAATTCTCGACTTTAGTTTTTTTATCTGTTCGTTTAGCTCAGCCAAGGAAACACTGGAAACACTGAAATATAATCCGAACTGATATTGCTCATCAATTCGATCTGATTTGGCAGACACCTCTGTATTCCTTATCCTACTTCCTCTTAAAAAAGCTCACAACCGTAAACTTACTTCGGCCACGGCATGATTTTCTTGTGGAGACATTCATCAATGTACTACAATTTTACCAGTAACCAACCCAATTCACACAAGAAACACAAACATTTGACATAGGCGTCCAGTACAGACTGACCAATTAAAGGTTGCTCCCCTAAATACCCTTTCATGAAGAGAGAACCCATTGTGAACCCCCGGAATACTGGATTAGAGATCGAGACGAGATAAAGTTCTGCGGTAATTTAATACCCAAGCTTTTCTATATAATCTTCTCTCCATAAGGCGAGTTGGTACATGAATTTGAACAACAGAACAGACATGCAGTTTCTCATTCGCAGGTCAATGCATTACTGCAGAAGGATTACAAAGTCAGTGTATTAATGCATGCTGCGTCGCGCCAGCATGTCTCCCTGATTAACTTAAACAACCCAAGCAAATACAGACAGGAAAATACATATATACAGATATTGCAAATAATTTTCTTTTTTAACTTGTTCGTCGACAAACAAGCATAAAATTACCTGCACCACCGGTTTCTTCTCTCCTCCTCTCATTTCTCCTTTTTATTCCGCTTCCTAGGTGACCAGAGGTGACTTTCACCTGCATCAGATCGTAGAATTCTAGGAATGCTGATGGGAGAAGAGAGAGAAAGGGTTTGTAACCTATCGGTGTTTGTCGCACATCTGGCACGTGCTCGTCGACTTTGGATTCGCATACGTGCAGTGGTCGCATGGCCAGAAATTACCATCATCCATTATGCGACTTGGGCCGCCTGATCTGGAACTAGTAGTAGCAATTATTTTCTTGCTACCCTTGTGCTTGCCGCCAAGACTCTTTGAGCTCGAGCTCTTGCTGCACGTAGCCTGGCTATGGGAAGAACCCACATCGTTCAGCCCAGTCTCCAGGGCTCGGACAAGATTCTCAAAATAGTTGCGTGTTACACTGTTCAGGCGTTAAAACAATATGTAAGGACTAAGAAAAATAGCCAGAAATACATCAAAAGATTTATCTAGATAAAATAAGAAAAAAGTAGCAAGGATAAAAGACACGATAGGCATGTGTAAGATATGGAAAAATCGGCAGTGAACATGTTAGGTATTTTTTTAATTTAAGGTAGGAGTAATTTATTGACTTTTCATGTAGTTCTCCATGTTTTGATTTACCATCTTGTTAGCTAGCTAACAAACCCGGTAAACAGAGTATGGTTGCTTTGCAGCTCTGTACATGCAAAATGTTATTAGTCAAAGGAGCCCTGATTCCCAGACACAAGACATGGATAAAAGTCACCATACCTGGTAAGACCAGCTAACTTGGTACGGAAGTCATTAAAATCTTTTGTTGGAGTTTCTGCTTCAAGGTATACTTGTAGTTCCTTTTCTGCACATTGATGAAGACGCTCCAACCCTGACTCAGCCTCGCCTAAATCGAAGAGATGCAAGAACCCATGACCAACAGTACATATCTCATTCACCAGAGTGAGAAAAGGGATACAAACCTTGCAAATATTCAAAAAACTGTCTCTTGGCATGTTCATGCTCGGGTAGGTAGTAACCGTAAGCATAGGTCCACTTCAATACTCGCCTACACTCCACTATCTGCAACAAGAATATTATATCCTGTTATGAGCAAAAAAAAACTAATGAAAAAGGAAAATGTTGGTTCTAGTAGTCGAAACCTTACCTGTAACCAGGCTTCTATTATGAACTTGAGCTGAGACTCAGGCTGGCTTTGTTTGTCACTCAACTTCTCAAGCTGAAAAATTTTAAAATAAACACTCAATTCTTGGTAGTAGTTATGCCTTGTCAAAGAGCATGCATAGCAGTATCTTTATCGTTTTAAAACCAATTAGTTACTTCTAAAACCCTAACCATAGAACATCAAGCCTAAAAGGTCCCATAAGGCATAACACCACCATCATTAATGCAATGGGAAGAACAAAAGATTCCAAAGTGTACCTTTTCATTTTGCATACTCTGCAGATCTGCTAGCGCCTTTTGCCTTGACTGAAAGGAAGCAGAGACAAGAGGTAAAACAAATTTAAAGTTGATTTTGCCCTAAAGTAGCTTTTGCCTTGATCCCTATTTGCACAATAGCAATAATTCTAACGATGCTTTCGCCTGGTAATTCGGGATGAAATACACTTCATTCACTTTCTCATGCATTTTTTTTTTTTATCTCAAATCCAAAGACCACACTAAGCACCACTTAGCGCTTAGGCATTACACATTCTCTTTCCACCCAGCATTCATTAGAACATTGATCAATAGCAAACAACAAAACATTTGCATGATAAAACTACAATTAGTGATGTGAGAAAAGAATACTTACCGACTGATTGGTGGCCCAACGTTCATAATAATGTGTGTATCTCTCAAGCGAGTTTTTAGCCATTTCTCTCCTCCTCTCAGATTCATCATACTGAAGCCATCAATAGACAAGGAAATATAAAATAAAAAATCCACACCATTACATTCTGAAGAGAATAGATTGGCCTTTCAGTTAGGCATTACCGCTCCCTCCTGTTTTGCTGCCTCATAGCGATTGCAAGCATAGAAACCGCCAGTCCTCTCCCCATGTTCTGCCCATGCACCAAGACATAGCCTGCAGTCAAATGTAATGGGCATGACAAATATATGAACATTTTGAAGTATTAGAAAGGAAATTATTAATTGAAATTTGGAACATGAAGCTCCTAATCCAAAGAATCTTACCAGCAAAACTCAAATTTACATGGTGGCGTGCACGTGATATGCATACATCCCTGGTTTTTCTCAATAGGCCGTTTACACTTGGGGCATGGCTTGGAATTAGCTAGTATCCTGAAATCATTGTCATTGGTAGAATGGAGTGGTGATCGAATTAATTAATATGGCGAAAGAAGTGATCATAATGGCAAGAAATACTGCATACTTAGAAAACAAGAAAAGAAAATTTGTTCACAGATCAACCCACTGTGTATCAATAAAATCTGAAAATATAATCCCAAAAGCAGAATTAAATTCCCACTTGGAACCAAAATGAGAAAGTCAATAAAAAAAAAATCTTACAAAAACAAAAGCAACATCCATATACATCTAAGAACAAGATTTTCCAAACAAATCAAAGAAACCTAAACAATTGACTAAAGAGTACATCTTCTGTTGGAGAAGCAAAAAAATCCTACTCAAAAGCCATAAAACACAATAAACTAAAGCCTCCCAGAAGAATTAACATCTACCTCTCAAACTGACATAACAAAGAAGATTGCAAATGGATGAAATGCATATTGGGTAGCGACTGCTCCATATACTTATCCACTTCTCTATATTAAATAAGATGGCATGTGGAATTAAAGGACCGAACATACTTCCCTCATCTAATTGTAAGTAAAACCAAATATCATAAATTATCTAACATTTCACGAATCTGGAGAAGATAAACGTAAGTGATATGTAGAAAGATTAAAAATATATGTTTACAACTGTGTTGGAAAATTCTCTACCATGGATCCACTACTTCGTTGAATGCCGAATGGAGGAACAGTCGTGGAAATTTTTTTACTTTCACCACCTATATTAAAATAATACACCATTTTAACATTCACCGTCTAAATCAAGGGCACCATTATAATTTTTTTGTTCCCTTCCACCTTAAGGGTCTATGCAATAACCTTAAAGGTCACTCATATTTCCACTATCTACAGATAAGAGAAAAACTGTTTGCTTATGATTTCATGTACTTCTAAATTTGATCAAGCGTTCATATCTCTGCTGAAAGCAAGTATCTATCATTTATGAAAATAAGTTAAAGCAATAGAAAGTTGAGCACACTAGTTCAGATAATCAAATTCAAAATGTTTAAGTTTGAGTTGGAAGAAGTAGAATTTTAGGAAATGCCCATCAGATATTCTAAAGCAGGATCAACAGCAGAGTCATCAGTGTGCAATCAAAGAAAATTAAGTACACGCATCTCATTATCCTACCAATTCATGTTTTCTGACTCAGCACTGTTTTTAAGTATCCACTTTGCAACAGTGCCACAGTCTACCGGCCGATGAGCTTCCTCAGTGCACTGCAGATATAGAGTTTCTCACTTTACACGCCCTGAACTGATAATTCTGATAAAACAAAAAAAATGCATATTTTTCAACAGCATATACTTACATTCCAGCAAAAGCTATAAGAACAATTGCAGCAAACATCATAGCTTCCGCTACCCATGACGAATTCCACTGCATATTCACAGCCAGGAGCAGGACACCATTTTGTCTATAAAACAGAAAAAATAAATAAAAAAGAAAATAATTATATAAACAAGAAGAAGTATTAATGTTATGAATCCTTCCTGATAGCAATTACAAAAATTCCAAACTAAATTTACCAAATATAGCCAGCAGATTGTAATGGAAATATTTAACAGATCACAATTAATGACTTCACATAGTTCAGACCTCGAGTAAACCTCAGTATTTTGGCAAGCTGTATAATTTGATGAATCAATGCACACTGAAAGTAAGTAACTGGTACAATGTACTGAGTGGTACCAGAGGTAGCTGGACAGTAAGTAGAGGGTTTTACCTTTCTATTATCTTCAATGTAGGACCTATGAAGATAGCGTGCATACTTCTCTTTATCTTCAGTAGTAGCTAATACATTAATCATCTCTTGTCCAACAACAGCATCACATGATGGATCAGGACAACGTAGCATTAAACATCCGGGACCGTCGCTTATTGATGTAGTAATGTAACCTGCCATGAAAAATATAAGATCAGACACTGTTCAATATTCATAAAATATTCTACACTATTCCTAAAGCAAATAAAAACAGGAAAACACGAGTTTTCTAAAACAAGTGTAACCTTAAAATGCCCACACATCTATTCGAACTAATAAAACATATAGGCCATGTCATCTCAAGACTTCAAACACTTCAATCCACCAACTTACCAGTGATGACCAAACCATCAGCCAAACAACACCAAATAATGGCAAAAGTTTGTTGACCCAACTAGTTTAACTGGATAGTGGGTCAATGTTAGATCTCTCCGTTTTTCCCTAAATAATTAAATTTTTAGCCAAGGAATGGCACAAGTATCATCTTGGCTGTTAGATTAACATTTGAAAGGAAAAGTCTTAGGCCTATAATGCCCAGTTCATGCAAGCTATTAATTACTAGAAATGGCTTCGGCCGTTACATATACTACCCTATTTTTTTTCTTCTTTTTTTTCATTGAAAAAATCAAAGAGCCAAAACAAACTCTGTAACAACAAAAACACGACCTTGAGTGAAATATTAGTTTTTGATGGTGAAGTCAAGCAGCACAATTGTGAAGTAAAAACCCCAAAAAGCATATCATACTTGTAGCCGACCAAATTAAAAACAAACCAGTTTGATTACAAACCTCCCCAGCATGCGTGGCAAAAAGGATGGCTGCATGCAGCAGCGCTTATCCTCTCACGTGGATAACTTTCGAAGCAAATTCCACAAGTTAACTGCCACCAAAAGCACAAAGTTCATAAGAAAACTCAAACAAAGGAGGTGGATTTTAGGATGGCTGCATGCAGCAGCGCTTATCCTCTCACGTGGATAACTTTCGAAGCAAATTCCACAAGTCAACTGCCACCAAAAGCACAAAGTTCATAAGAAAACTCAAACAAAGGAGGTGGATTTTCAACGGAAGTTCGATAACGTCAATGAAAGGCTTCTCCACAAAGGAGATAAATAAGTGGTCGTGCATAAAAACATTGGTAAAACAAACTTACTTCTCTACCATTTGGCAAATCCTCTGGCTGCTCCAACAAACCAACAGCTTTCCGTACCTTTTCTTCATCTGCAAACCATTCATCATGAACCTTACTGACACTCCTGTGAAGCCAAAAAATAAAATTCTCAGTACCAAGCAAGCGCTTCACAGCTGAACATAATTACACTGTATAAACAACATAAACTTCTGAATTTCAAATGCAAGTTTCCGACAAAGAGAAAATTTTTTTACCAATTATAATGGCGCAGAAGGACACACGCTGCTGATCTTGATATTGAGAGTACAGTTGATACTCTAGTTATATCCTCCTCTTGGCGTTGTCTTGTATCAACTTCACTCAAAATAGTGTAGTTGTGCTGAGATGGTAAAATAGGAAGATTATAACAATATGGCAGCCCAGTAGATTAAAGCGACAATCAAGTAAACAACAAAAGCACCATGAAATAGAAGAAGATAATAGCAAACTAATAATAAATAACAAAAGCACCATTAAAGCGACAACCAAAGGGAGCTTTAAACAGTTTTCGCGTTCATAACCAAAACAACCACTTTTTAAGTCTACAAAAAATTAGCCATATCATATGAACAAAAGCAAGAAACCTACTTGTATCAAATACAAAATCCCATGCAGTTAATACAAGTTTTACAATTAACATTGAATTTAAGGAAAGGGAAAGCTTTTATATGGTTTAAGATCCAGAATGCAGCCCCTCAAGCAACCGAACTCCAAAGGCAACTTCCGATATAGCTTAAAACACACGAATCTAAGCTGATTCGTCACAAGTTCACCCCTCTGGAAGGAAATAACACATAGTGTACACGCTCGCCTCCTCCATTCACCAAATCCAGCTCCGATAACACCCAAATCAAAGCGAATCAAAATAAGAACCATTCCGAATCAGCTAATTCACCTGTTGGCGGTGGGATGCGATGTCCTCGGAATCGTCCAGGTCGTTGTCGACGAAATCGAAGTCGCCGTCGCCATCGTCGCTCCCCATCGCGGTGTCCCCGCTGTAGAAGTCGTCGTCGGGCGACTCGAGATCGTTGGCGTCGTGCATGTCGTCCTCCGAATCCATCGCGCTCCTCGTCCCGCAGCCACCGCCGCCGCCGCTGCCGCCGAGGCGCCCCGCGCGATCCCCGAGCCCTAGGCGGCGCAGGAACCCTAGAATTTCGCCCACCGGGGAGACGACGATCCGGGCACGGGATCGGAGGGGGTGGCGATCAGGGAGATCGAAATTTGGGGGGAGCGGAGGGGCGACGAGGAGGGTGGGAGGAAGAGAGGAAAGGGGCGAATGGGCGGATGGATGCTCCAACCAGTGGAGGTTCGGAGGAGAGGTCGGATTTTAGCTCTCTCAGGAAGGAATCGTATATATTCTTTTATAGCCCTTTTATTGCGTATATACGTGGAGAAATTACACGTACATACGAAACTGTGGAAAATTGGGCCTTCTCCTTTTCTTTTCCTTTTTTTTTTTTTTTTTTTTTTTTCTGATTAATGGCGATGGTGAAACGGTGGGGGGTTCTTTCTCTGTCTCTCTCAATGCCTTCGCGTAATTTTAAATGGGATTTAAAAAATTATTATAAAAGTAACCTCAATTTATTTAGTGCAAGAAACATAATTGACGCTCAAATGAAACACTTGTGAAATTTTCTCCTCTTCCGTTATTCCGTTACTTTTTTTTATTCCAGTGAAACTATTTATTTTTATACCAGTGAAACTAGAATTTTATAAATTTACAATTTATTTTAAAAAATAAATTATCATTGTTTTTTTTTAGTTCATCCGGATTTGGACCTTTCTAATTATGGTACAGATTTTCTATGTGAAAACGTTCTAATATCATAAGATTAATCTAATTGTTGCTATATTGATAGACAGCACCAATTAAAAATGTGCATAAATTTCTGCCCATCTAGATTGCACACACTTACAAAACACACACCAAAACAAAACCAAAAAAAAAACAGAGAAAACCCTAGCAGAGACATTCAAACAAGCAACGTGATTGTACTGTATCTTTAGCACGGAACAATAAAAAATTTTGACTACACTTGTTTTTCTTTGCAGTAACAGTACATACATTCGTACCAGATAACTGTTAAATAAGATCATAACAAAGATATTCTAAAGTGGCGACACAATTCAAGATTTACTGTTTGGGGGTATCTGAAATTTTGAAAAAAAAAAAAAAGCATCATTACACGGCAGGGCATATGTCCTCCAAGCTGCAACAGATAAAACTGAAGCTTAAATTTTGAGGAACTTTAACAAAAATTAAAGGTAAAATAAATGTACAAACCTCATCTGATGAACTCTAGCACATTTCGAAATGACTAGCTGAAATTTGAAAACCTAACCTTCCTCTCGGAACTTAAATTTAATGGAATATATTCTATTACTTACTAGAATATGCTATAATTCTTTTTTTTTTTTTATGGAGATTAATAAATCTAACAGAACATTTTATGTTAAGGCGAGCATTTTAAAATGTGCTATAGTTTGGGTAAGGTCTACTAATATTTCACCCAAAAGAATGGAAGAAAAATTATGAGAGGAATACCTCTTTCCTAAGTACTCAATAATGTCTGTCGTTAGAGTCGCCCGCTTCTTGTTCCCGAAAGCAAGTGCTGCAGCTTTCCTCAACAGTAGTGAACCAGCAATGCACCCAAGTACCATTGGATTTGGACTGCACCATATTAGCACCCAAAAAACAAAAAACAAAAAAAAAAAAGAAAAGAAAAGGAAAATAGCCATTTGACATCAGAATAAAGGTAGAGATATAGTATCTTAATAAGAATGCAGAAGCGATAGAAAGAACCTCCTTTCAGTGGGTTGTTTGTCCGACAATAGATGATTGCGTGCCCATGATGAAAATACCGCAACACTAGTACAAATATATAGAATTAAGCAAAAAAGTCAGCTTCAAGAACTAGGATTTAGGGCATTAAAGTAATGTAAAGAATGGCTGAAACCGAGAAAGATGAGCTAAGATTTGTGGAAGTGCTACGGAACTGTTAAAGCATAACATAGTGTCGAATGTCAATATGGCAAAGCTCATGATACATAGCCAACAATCATAATGCACCATGATAATGCCAAAAGGAACAATCTTAAGCAGAAATGTCGGCAAGTCATGACGTGACACTGTCAACAAAAGCACCCAAAAGTATCTCTACATTTAAGGAATTCAAGCAGCACACTGTACAACATAGTAGTCAGTGCAAACAAATACAGACAACAAACCTGCCAGAAAGGATATCGCCTTGACCACCGCAACGCCGAGGGGATCCATAAGTGCTGACCCGAGAGACTTCAGAAAACATTAATAATCAGCAGCAATTATAGAAGGATCATGCACTACGAAGTACGAATAGTATAACCAGAGGAAGAAAGGAGGGAAAGAAAACAAAGACAGAGAAGTAAGAGAAGAGATAAAAGTCGGAAGTAGGTACAGAAAGTCCCACACTCATTATTGTGGAGCAAATATGGTATAGGAAATGAATTGATGGTATACTTATTTGAAATATAACCGAAAAAAGCAAACTGGTTGAAGATTTTCATAATAGAAAACAAGAACTTTCATAAGCTTTAGCCCATACCTGTTTCACCATCAGTAATAAGATCAGCTTTCCCTTTACGAAGAATCGTTACTCCTCCGATTCTGGCCATTTAAGTAAGAAATTCATAGTAATCTAAATAGTGAATTGTAAATTATAAAAGAAAAGGAAAATAATTACCTCTTAGCAAGCTGCAGTAGTTGTTCAGAATCATCTTGATCATTGACTTCACAGTTCAAAACCTTGTCAACAAGGCGCTTATACTCATTTACATTGGGTGTCAAGACAGCAAGAGAGTTGTCTTTTACAAGATCGAGGTTGTTCGTGACAAGAAAAAGGCCATCCTAAACACAATGTGAAGGATAAAGAGAAGCTTAGGAACTTAAATTTAAGCACAAATACATGCATGTAATTAATGTACTATATACATACACCATCAACAACGATTGGGACGTTCGACTGCCTTGCATGCCTCATGATGTCACCGACACAATCCTAGATACATGAAACAAAGTGTTAGATAAATTGTGCAAATTCCCCTTGGGTTGGGAACTTGAAACTTGCGAAAAGTATCATATGTTACAGTTTTCGAATGCATTCCGGATTCTATCACACACTCTTACAAATTCATCAAGTAAATAATTGCTGAAAATGCTAATAAGTAACACAGAAAGAGAAATCAAAGTTGGCATGAGAAAATATCCAATGAGTAACAACATATTCCCTTTGAAACTTAATAATGGAAACACACCAGAAGAAACGGGTCCCGCCCGAGACCTGGACCAACAACAATGCAATCAAAGCGCTCCATCCACTTTGTAACTTCCGCAAGAATTTTAGTAGAAAGTGATGCTTTCTCGCCATCCCTAATAAACTTGAGTTGCAAGATCAGCATGCACTTTTTACTTAGCAAGCTGATTGAACCACACATCTAAAGTTAAAACCAAATCAAGATACATAATTCACCTTACGCTGTACGACTCTTCGAGTATAGGGTGTACAATCAGCTCAGGGCTGTAACTTTTTATTACTGTCGCAGCATCTTTTGTGCAAAATACATGTGACAAATCAGCACCCTACACAAAACATGCAGAACAATTAAAACTTGTGACTAAAGCAGTGACACTTTGTTTAAGATCTCAGTGCTATTACTGTGTCGGAACCAGTAAAAACCAGTTGTCCAAAGCGCAAAATAAGCACAAAATCAAACAAGAAGATAACTAACAATTTTTAGGGCTGATATTGCAGCGAAATATGGAGCACCCGTGTATTCACGGCATCCACCGATAACTGCTATCTTCCCTGATGCAAAATAACGAACTTACGAGTAAATTCTCTACAGAAATACTACCAGCATGCCGACAAAAGAAGATGTAAAAGAAATACTGATGAACAGTTGAGAAAGAGTTCAGATTTCTTTTTTCCCCTAAGAACAAGCAAGGAATCAGCAAACAGTGAATTCCAGCTGCGCTTTGATAATGTAGAGAATACAGAATCTCTTCCCTAGGCACATTTTTAATCCAAAATACAAAGCATGAGTCAAGGTCTCATCATATACGACCATTTTCACAGATCAATTCCTCCTTAGTAGAGGAGTTTTGGGGATTTCCTATTGTTAAATGATCAAATAATGAGTAAATTGCCATTTTCCACTAGTTCTATTCCATTCCGTCAATTGATTGATTTCTAACAGAGAAGAGGCTTCGATTATGATGATGATGATGATGTTATTGCATAATAAACTACAAGCAAGTACATATGGTTCAGCAGACCTAAAGGTGACAATTTGAGACACAATACGATAACGCTATACAAACACAATCAAACACGCGACAAAGAAAAATCCTAAATCAACACAACAGAAACCCCTCTGATTTGAAAGTGACGCAACAAACAATCTAAACAATTTAAACTGCATAATCTTCAAAATTGGCACCACCAACCAAAACCCATTGCGCCACCAAAAAATCACAAACAAATTCATTTGGGCGATAAAATAAAATAAAAATTGGAGCTTTACCTGCTTGTCCTTTGTACCTAGTGGGATCGAACACCGGGGTGATTCTTCGGATAACGCCCTCCGCATCGGTCTCCAGCGTAGGAGAAACCCCTTTCCCCGCCATTAGCGCCTTGTGGCGGAACCCTCCCAACGATCGAATCAAAAAGAGCTGCCTCCTCAACACACCCGACGACGCCGACGATGATCCCCACATGCGACTATCGAAACCCTCGGAAATGGCGATCGGAGCGCTCATATCATCATCATCATCATCATCATCTTCATCGCAAATTTCGCACCAGCGAAACCCTAGAAGAGAGGGATTGGAGTGGGAGCCAAGAATCGCGCCCAAAAAAAACGAAAAAAAGAAAAGAAAAAAAAAAAAAGAGTATCGGGTTCGTTCGTTGTTCGTAATGGAGAGGCGAAGTGGAGTTCGGGATGTGGGAGCGAAGCTCCAAATTGATTTTCGGGCTCCGGTAAGAGGAAACGCAGAAGGAGGGTGGGAACTTGGTGCTTGGACCACCACGTCATCCGTGAACCGCTTCTCTCTTTTTCCCGTCCAATCGCTCCATTGAACGGCAGAGAGAGGATTTCCGGTCTATGGATGACGTTGTGAACCATGATCACGCAAGAGCAGAATACTTGGCCGACAGGTGCTTCGGCCTGCTCTTGACAGCTCGAAGTCGCGAAGATTCTGTTTTGGCGGTTGAAGGACTGTCGGCCAATTGGATGACTCAATGTCACAAAGTCGAGACAGTCTGCCTGTTTCGGAGCGAGCACGTTACATGCAACTTTGTATCCGCAGAATATTTTCTGTTTATCCATCAATATATCAATAAAAATATATAAAAAGACAACCAAATAAAGAGCTTTTGATCGGTCCGAAAAAGTTACACCGAATGTACAATTTAATAATTTAAATTTATAATAAAAAAAAAAATTATCATAATTTTTTTTTATAATTTATTATTTTTAATTTCGTTATCGTACGATTGTTAATTTTTAAATCTAAATTTAAATTGCTATTTAAGTTATGGTTCGTAAGTTAGAACGTGCACTCGGTGCGCCGAACTTCTCGAGACCACCCAAAAGCCAGACTTGACTTTTATTGCGGTTCATAAAGTTGTGCACCGGGTGTACGGTTTAATTTACGAACCGTCACTTAAAAAGTTAGGTGCGCAGAATGTACAGATTAATAATTTGAATTTATAATAAAAAAAAAATTTGTCATGTTTTTTTTTAAAATTTATTATTTTTAATTTCCTTCTCTTACAATTAAAATTTAATTTTTAAATCTAAATTTAAATTGCTATTTAAGTTGTGGTTCGTAAGTTAGAGCGTGCACTCGGTGCGCCGAACTTTTTCAGACTACCCAAAAGCCACCAAATGCGGAGAGGCTTGATTTTTATTGCCGTCCATAAAGGTGTACACTGGGTGTACGGTTTAATTTACGAACCGCCACTTAAATAGCAATTTAAATTTAGATTTAAAATTTAAAATTTGATTGTAAGAGAAGAAAACTAATAATTATGAATTATTAAAAAAAAATATCAATATTTATTTTTTTAATATAAATTTAAATTGTTAAAGCCTGCATCCTGTGCATCGAACTTTTCCGCAGATTAAAATATTAAATTTTGAATTATACCTTTTAAATTTAAAATTTAAAAAATATATGTAGGCTTCAAATTAGAATTTTTAATTTACTTTTCAATATAGAAATATCTTTTAAATTTAGGTTCCAAATAACGAATTTGAAATTTATTTATTTTTTATTACAAACAAAAAAAAATGTAGAAGAGTAGGATAATTATAAAACATATGATTTAAGCGTTATCATCTTACATTAGATATATCTTGACAGTATTAATTCATATAGTTTATAAAAAGAGGATTTTGAATGAACTTAGGTTAATATTTTTTATTATGATATGCTATTAGTTAATGAACAATTGATATATGTATTAATTGTACTTTTGTAATCCTTCTTTTTGGTTTTGTATTAAAGTAATGAAGCTCATATATTCTAATTTATAAGTTGAAAATCTTATAATATATAAAATATTTTTATGTTTATAAATAATTTATTATTTATTATTTATTAATTACTAATTATTAATATTAATTTACTGTAAATTTATTCATCCGCCGCGAAGCGCTGGTATTTATCTAGTATTTTATTATTACTCACACATATGATTGCGTAGGGGTGATTGAGTGGATAAAAAATAATTTTTGATAAAAAAAAAATTAAGGAAAAAATATTTTATATTTTGTAGTGTTTGTTGGGTAGAAAAAAATATATATATATGGTAAATGTTTAAATGTTTGGCTGAAAGAAAAATATTATTTGGTTCACTCGGTGAAAAAAATAAATGAAGAAAGTTTTCAGAATTTAAATTTTTATTTTTTTTATCAATTTTCGATGAAAAACATACTATTTTTTTTCAAATCAGTAAAAATAGTTTTTTAAAAATCTTTTTTATGACTAAACAAATATATGAAAAAAAAAATCCAAGCCGAAAAATTATTGTTACTATATTTTTACGACCAATCAGACACATTCTTAGTGTATAAAATTTTTCTGCCCATAAAAACCTCATATTTCAATATATAATATAATAAGCAAGATATTCGTATACTATTTTATTTGATTTTTTGTTTTTTAGTTGGTACTTTATAATTTTTTTTTTGAGTTGTACTATTTAATAGCTTAAAAAACCAATCAATTTATTCTTGTTACGTGGAGAAAGGCTAGATTGGATTGTGCAAATGGTATAAGACAGGATTAGATCAAATTATGTTCACATTATTATAAAATTGGTTGAGCCGAATCATAATCGAAACTCGTAATTATTGTATTTGTACATTTTAAGATAATTTATTATATTTTTGTAAAAGTCCAAAATTTAAATTAATGATATTTAATAATAATCGAATAAGTGATATCAAAATCGAAAATCACATATTCAATTTTCATATGCTACAAATTTGACATTATTATCTATTTGGCATTTGGATTCATGTCGTGAATCACTTACTATCGTTCATATATTGTGAATAATTTTGTAATTTGGGCTCAGCAATATTTGAATTCGGATCAAAATATAACAATTAATATCGTGTCAAATTCATATTTAGATCCCTTATAGGTACCACTGAATATTTTTGAGGGTGTGTATTCGCTTATAACTCATGCTGTGGATAAATTTAGTTTTACATGAATAGAGGAAGGGCCAAAAGGGCCGTAAAATTTGAAACACGTTATGACACAACTTTTTTTGTTTTTTTTTTTTAAAAAAAAAATCAGATTATAATTATTTGCCCAATTTATTTTTTTAAAAAAATTATTATTTAAAGTCAATTTTTCTAGAAATTGGATGAACTAGGCGATATGCCTGCCCCATCAGTATAAAAAATGTTAAAAATATTGAGTCTGAGCAGTGGAACATAAGAGTTTGTTTCAGATTTAGAAATTTTATTATTTATTTATTTTTTTAATTGTTACAACTTTTTTGTTTTGATTATTTACGGTTAAAATGCAAACGATTACTTGTAAGTTATAACTCCATTCATTAGAGATAGAGATTGATTATGAACCAATCGTATTATAATATATGGCAAATCCTGATGACATCAAATGAATAGAGTGTTATAGTGATTTAAATAGAATAGTCAGAAACAGGCTAAAAATATAATTTAAAATTTATATATAATTTTTGAAGTTGGATAATAGGCTGCGTTTCGTTCGGGGATAAGAAAAATTTAGTTATATCGGGGATAGATATAAGTTATGGAATAAGCAAGAACTAATATAAATTTGCGTTTGGTTGGGTAGTTGAGTTATACCGGAGATAAAGAAAATTGTGTTTGGTAAATTATATAAGAATAAGAAGAATAAGAAAAAATTGTGTTTAGTTGGGTATAGAGGAATAAAAAGAATTGAGAGGGAATAATTATGTGTTTTGACTATTTTGCCCTTTAAATTAAAATTTAAGTGGGTGTAAAAATTTTAATTTTTAAATTTATATAAATTTTAAAAAATACATAATAAAAATTAAAGTTTAAGTGGGAATAAAAATTTTAAGTGAGAGTAAATAAAAATTAATTTTTAAATTTTAAGTGGGAGTAAAAATTTTAATTTTTAAATTTATATAAATTTTAAAAAATTTATAAAATAATTGTATAAATTTTAAAAATTTAAAATTAATAATTTTTTTTTTCAAAAATGAAATAAAATAAAATTTTTAGATTTATTAAAAAATAAGTTAAAAAATTTAAAATTTTTAAAATAAAAAATTTTAAAATTTAAAATTTATAAATTTAAATATTTTTTAAAATTTAAAAATTCTAATTTTTTTTTAAAAAAAGAACTAATTTTTATTAGTATGTAAAAGAAAGGAAAAAAAAAAAAAGGAAAAAAAAAAGAATGAAACCCACGTAAGAGAGAGAGAGAGAGAGAGAGAGAGAGAGAGAGAGAGAGAGAGAGAGAGAGCGCCCTGCACCTACTAAGAGAGAGAGAGAGAGGAAAGAGAGAGAGAGAGTGCCCTGCACCTACATAATGGATTTTCTCGATTTTCATGTAAAGTATAATTTTGTCTTATTCCGTCTCAGGTTGGAAATTGGTATTCTCAATTTATACCGGGATAAGGATAATGATGAAGTTTTGCAATTCTCATTGTCATTATTCTTGTTTGGGTATAAATCTAGGAATAAGGGGGTTATCACTCTTATCCCCCTTACCAAACGGGGGCTTAAGCTCTAAATAGAGTGAATTTAAGTTTTGTGATACGAGTTTGTGTGAAAAATTTATTAATATAATATGATACGATGTGTGTTGAGCAGTGTCGAGTGTCGATCATAAAAAATATTTATTTTATTTAGCTATAAAAATTTATTAATTATTTATTATATTTTTTTATTAAATATTTTAAATTTTATTAAAAAAATTATTTAATAATTTTAAAAAAAAAAACAAAAATTTAAATTATATTATATTATTTTAATATTTTATTAATACGATACAATACGGTGAATACTAGTACTGTAGAAGCATATTTAAATCTTTGATCGCACTTTTTTTTTTTCATATTAAGGAGCACACATACCCCGTACTTTGGAGGGACCTTTTGGGTCCACGTAGCGTCGTTACCCGTAATATAATGCACGTCCAATCATGCCTCTATGGCTATATCTCCCGTTCCCATCACAAATCTCGTTGTCTCACCTACTAAGCTCCCGTAATTAAATTCCCCAAAACACTGCGAGAGTGACAAGGGAGGAGAGAGAGAGAGAGAGAGAGCGCAATGGTGGGGTCTCCCTCCGACCCCCACTCTCCTGTTTCCACCCCAAACCCCGCCATTAGATCGAGGAGGAGGACGAAGACGAGGAGCGCCGCGAAGAGCGGCGGCGGCGGCGGCGGTGGCGGGGTGGTTCTTGAGGGCCGCGTGGAGGTCATCGGAGGCGGCGGAGATCGGGGGTCGTGCGGCGGCGGCGGCGGCGGCGGCGGCGGCGGGGAAGTGGGGAGGACGAAGAGCCTCACGGACGAGGATCTGGAGGAGCTCAAGGGGTGCGTGGATTTAGGGTTTGGGTTCAGCTACGAGGGGATCCCGGGGCTCTGTAACACCCTTCCGGCGCTCGAGCTCTGCTACTCCATGAGCCAGAGGTTCCTCGACGAGCAGCAGCGATCGGCGGCGGACGAGGCGGCGGCAGTCGCTTCGCCTCCGGTTGCGAATTGGAAGATCTCGAGCCCCGGTGAGATGATAGAATTAATTATATTTTTTTGTTGGTTTGTTAATCATCTTTTGTTTGGGATTTGAATTGAAAATCATTGTTTGTTCGCAAACAACTGTCACATGCTGAGTTTTACTACTGGAATGAATTCAAAATTGAATATGATAGTCGAGAAAAATATGTGTAGTAAAATATCGAGTATTTTTTGTAGTAGTTATAGGTGTCGATTGTTGGCGCTAGTTATTAATCTCAAATCTCGAATTATTAAAATATATAATTAATTTATTTAAGCGTACGAACTTATTCCATCCACATGTCATGTTTTCTACCGTTAAATTTATTATGGACTGTAATCTCGTTTAATTTATTGGGATCATTAAATTCAACTTATTAATTTTTTAAATTTATTATTACGAAACAGAAAAAAAAAAATAAATTTAATTCATAAATAAATAGCCAACGATTGACTCATGAAAGTTGTACATATATATTGTGAAGTTGCTGAACCACACTTCCTGTAATCTAGAGAAGGTTGCATTACTTGCCTCTCTTAATTAAGTTCTTCTTAAAGCCCATGTAGAGAAACTTTATTTTTTGTTTATGAATATAAAGATACATCCGATAAGCGGTAACACGCACGTAAAATCATGAAAAGTTTATGAAATTTGCTTCTAAGAAGATCACTATGTTTTTTTTTCCGTTCAAGATACTTTGATCTGAATTTTTCTCTTTCTACTACTCGCAGGTGACCATCCAGAGAAAGTGAAATCAAGACTGAGGTGTTGGGCACAAGCAGTGGCGTGTACTATTAAATTGTGCAGCTAATTGGATCACATTGAGTGTTATAAGTTGGTATTTTTTATTTATTTATTTATTTATTTATTTATTTTTTTTCTTCAAAAGACTCAAAACCAACAATAGAGGGCTTTAGTTATATGGAGTGAGTAATTTGTAGCTGGATACAACCTGGCTTGGAATCTGATGAAGATGATTAGACAGAGAAAATGGGGTGGAAGGCAAATTGGAAGATTAAATTAAATTAATAACAGATGACTCTGATTCAAATTTTTTATTCATCCACCAAATTTTAATTGTTTCAAGTAGAATTGTTAGGGGAGAACAAATAATATATATATATTTTTTCATTTGAGTGGTGCTTTAAGTGAATTTTGTTCTGGCCATTTTTCCTTATTATGTTCATTGTTGCAGAATAATTGAATGGCATTAATTCGGTTGTCACAAGTTTTTCATTCTTCATTATTTAATTCTGCTTGTTCTGGAAATCATGTGTGTTCCTGGCTATTGAAACTCAATTGGTGGCTAAAGGAGAATACTTCTTGTGGTGTTGATTTGTATTTAAACATATTAACCTTCTTGATGGCTCCATATATTACTACACTGACAAAGGAATCACATTGCAATTCTTGTTTAAGGATGTGGTCCTTAGCTCAGGATACTTGGAATTTAGCACAAGAAGCTGAAAACAAATCTTTTGGCTTGTTCTTCTGATGGATTTGTTGAATGTAGATCACTTTTCTCCACTCTGTTGAAGCCATTTGCTTGTTACTTTATCCATTTACAATTAGAGAAATACTCTGCTACTTTCTTTAATAAATAATAAAAATATTCTTAATCGTTGATCGACAAGGGATAAAAAAATAATTTTACTTATTACCAAGTTAACAGGTAATTTTATAAAAAGAGTATTTTCGTAATTAAACATCAAAAAAAAAAAATTAATTAAAATACCTTCTACTAATTTAGTCATTAATTTAAAAAATTTTAGAATTACAATTTAGGAATTAATTTAAAAAAGTTTAATTTAAAAAATTTTAAAATTATAATTTAGATATTAATTTAAAAAGATTTAGAATTATAATTTAGTCATTAATTTAAAGAGTTTAATTTAAAAAATTTTAGAATTAAAATTTAGGCATTAATTTAAAGAGTTTAAATTTTAAAAATTTAGAATTAAAATTTAGACATTAATTTAAAGAGTTTAAATTTAAAAAATTTAGAATTATAATTTAGGCATTAATTTAAAGAGTTTTAGAATTACAATTTAGGTATTAATTTAAAAAGTTTAATTTAAAAAAATTTAGAATGACAATTTAGGCATTAATTTAAAGAGTTTAATTTAAAAAAATTTAGAATTATAATTTAGGCATTAATTTAAAGAGTCTAATTTAAAGAATTTTAGAATTACAATTTACTCATTAATTTAAAAAGCTTAACTTAAAAAATTTTAGAATTACAATTTAAGCATTAATTTAAAAAGTTTAGAATTACAATTTAGGAATTAACTTAAAAAATTAATTTAAAGAGTTTTAGAATGACAATTTAGGCATTAGTTTAAAGAATTTAATTTAAAAAATTTTAGTATTACTTAAAGAGTTTTAGAATTAAAATTTAGTCATTAATTTAAAGAATTTAATTTAAAAAATTTTAGAATTACAATTTAGACATTAATTTAAAGAGTTTTAAAATTACAATTTAGACATTAATTTAGAAAGTTTTAGAATTACAATTTAGGCATTAATTTAAAGAGATTTAGAATTACAATATAGGCATTAATTTAAAGAGTTTAATTTAAAAAAATTTAGAATTACAATTTAGGCATTAATTTAAAGAGTTTAATTTAAAAAATTTTAGAATTACAATTTAGGCATTAATTTAAAGAGTTTAAATTAAAAAATTTTAGAATTACAATTTAGACATTAATTTAAAGAGTTTTAGAAATACAATTTAGACATTAATTTAAAAAGTTTAATCTAAAGAGTTTTAGAATGACAATTTAGGTATTAATTTAAAGAGTTTAATTTAAAAAAATTAAAATTACAATTTAGGCATTAATTTAAAGAGTTTTATTAAAAGAATTTTAGAATTACAATTTACGCATTAATTTAAAGAGTTTAAATTAAAAAAATTTAGAATTACAATTTAGGCATTAATTTAAAAAGTTTAATTTAAAGAGTTTTAGAATGACAATTTAGGTATTAATTTAAAGAGTTTAATTTTAAAAAAATTAGAATTACAATTTAGGCATTAATTTAAAGAGTTTTAGAATTAAAAATTTAGTCATTAATTTAAAGAGTTTAATTTGAAAAATTTTAGAATTACAATTTAGGCTTTAAGAGTTTTAGAATTACAATTTAGACATTAATTTAAAAGGTTTAATTTGTTTAAAATTTTTTAAAATTTCTTTAGTTTAAACTTTAATTTTGTATTATAATTTTAAAAAATTTCAATGTGCTTAAATATTTGATTTAATAGAAATATATGGTATAATTTAAATTTATTTTTAGAATAGAATTATACGGGCTAAGTTAAATCAAATTTAACTAGTAAAATTTGATCTTTTAAAATAATGAGATCATATATTATAATTTAAAATATAAATTGATAATAAAAATTGATAATAAAAATTAATAGATTCCTAAATTTTAATTTCTAAAAATAATTTTCTAAAATTAAAATTATTTACAATATATTAAATAAAGATAATTAAAATATTACCATTTAAGACGATAACTAAATTAGAATATTTAAAATTTATAATCTTTTCAAAAATAAAATCTCTCCCTAAATTCAAAATTTTAAAATTTATAATATTTACAAAAATAAAAATATTCTAAATAGAGATAAAATTATTTAGTTACCCATGAAGCAAAAGACTAAAATAATTCTGTTTTGGGTATCTGGTGATAACTTAAAAAAAAATAATAATAAAATTATAGGACTATGGCTCTTACATGCAAATTTTGCTATTTTGCTTACCCATGCCACCGTGAGCTTTTGTTTTGCTGTTGGTAAGCGGACATTCTAATCCACCTTCAAATATCTGCATCGTGTGGGTATCGAATTCATGCAGCTGGTTCTGATATTACTTATCGGATCGTTGATCCTAATCATTAATTATAAAAGTTAAAAAAAATACGTAATCAATTTACTTAAAATATATAGACACAGCGACCACGAATCTTGATCGAACTCAGCTCAGCTGAACGTTGGGTTTATTATTGGGCCTCTTGTCGTTAAATTTATTGTGAACCGCAGCTCCACTCAACTTATTGGATTCCTTTCGTTGACGCTAATTATTAATTTCAAAAGTTCGAGTTGTTAGAAATACAAAACCAATTCACTTAAAGCGTACAAATATAGCGCCCACAAGTCTCAACCGGATTCAACCCATCTGGACGTTGGGTCAATTTTTAGGGCTCTTGTCGTCAGGTCTATTGTGAACCGCAACCCTACTCAATTACTGGGCTCACCTAACTCAACTTATTAGTTTTTTGAACCTATTGTCATGAGTCAAGAAGTTGAATTTTTTTTTTTAGCTCATAAATAAATAGCCAACATATCTAACTCAACTTATTAGTCTTCTGAATTCATTGTCACGAGATAGGAATTAGAACTATTTCTAGCTTATAAATAAATAGTCAACAAAATAGGCCAACATCCTGCCTTATGCTAGGAGATCATATTAGGCTGAGTTCGAAATGACGTGAGATTGGATTCGGTGGAGTTTTGTTCGAAGTGGCATGAGACTGATTGAGTCGAGTTACAATCAAGATCCGTAGATACGGTATATACACTTTATGAATTAATTATATATTTCTAACAATTCAAATTTTTAGAATTGATGGTTAGCACTAACGATCTGATAAGTGATATCAGAGTCAAAGATTACAAATTCAATTACAGCATGCTGCAAATTTGTCATGGAGGAGATATTCTTAGTTTAAATACATCTTCCATCAAGTTAGGTCGAGTTATGTTTGAAATAACGTGAGATTGATTAGCCAAGTTACAATTGAAATCTATGAACGCTATACATTTTAAATAAATTGATTGTATATTTTTAACAGCTGTGAATTAATAGTTAACTTGGAGATAAACAGTAAAATCATTCGGAATTGCTGATTGAAGATGTCACTATCTTCTCCCTTCAAAATTGAAAGCTTTAATCCAGCAAGAATTTATTAATGAAGATCTGAACTGTTGGGGAGAACTTGTTGGTTTCCGTGAATGATTGAATTTCTCTTCTTCAAGAAGCATAAGCAAGCTTACTAAGTAGTTTTACTTAATTCAATCATTGAATTAACGCAGAGCTTTCCTAGTATTAATTGAGAGCCAATGAAAATGGGAGTCCAATTGCAAACATAAATGCAATCAAAGAGAAGGTCATCATCTTTTTTGGCTTCACTAGAAAAAGCAGGAATTAACAATAAGCAAGTTGCTGCCAAAGCCTTGGTTAGTCAATGCTGGTCACTATCATGATAAAAAATATACATCTATATACAGTCCAGCTCACTATCATGACAGAATAAAATATACATATATTGGTTTGAACATAAGAAGCCACAAGGAGTATAGCATCAAAGAGAGAGAGAGAGAGAGGAGCAAAAAGAATATTTGAAGCACCATGGCAATAGAAGACCTTGTGGACTGGAGGGGAAATCCAGTTGACAAGAAGTGGCATGGGGGAGTTAGAGCAGCATGCTTCCTCTACTGTGAGTTATAACTTATAACAGTTTCATTTCTGCCAGCTTTGTCACTTTCTTTTCATTGCAAAGGCACTCAAGTCATGCCTGATCCATCATGTTTGGCTTGTCTAAAAATTCTGAAAAGAATACTATTTGGGTAGAGTATTACATAGAGCAGTAGGCTAAAAACTTAATGATTGATATTTGAAGTACCAAGTTCGAAATCTACTTGCTTTGTATTTCTAACTGATTAGTTCCTTCCCCCCTCAAACAAAAAACCAAAAACATAAGAGGTAAAGCTAAAAAGGCAGTCTTTTTTTTTACCACAAGGAAGATAGATAACCTGATTTGTTGCAAAAAATAAGGAAAAAGATTGATGAAGACTAAGGGTAAAGTGAACTAGAAGTTTGACTAACACAATTATTGTTTTACTACTTTTTGTTAGATATGTCTCGAATTCTAGAACCGGTAGGTTTTCTAATCCTATTATGTTTTGCTTATCCAATTAAGATAAGCTTGAATTATGCCTAATCTTATTAAGAATATTTCTAATCTTAGTGGATTTGTATTCCTAATTGTATTAGGATTTAGCCACTATTATAAATATACCATTATTCCATTTATTTGATGCGGCGGATGAGAAGGAGTATGGGTGTATTTTGGGATTAGGGTTTTGTGAGAGAGGCATATTTTGTACACCATTTTGATTATAATGGAAGTCTCCGCTCCGTCTTCGCCCGTGGACGTAGGCCAGTGGCCGAACCACGTAAATATTGTGTGTTTTATTTTTCTTCTCTCTTTCTCGATTCTCTTTTTGGTATTTTCGTGCCCAACGAACTAGATCTTTTCCGCTTTTGTCATAACAAATTGGTATCTCTTTTGTTAGAACAGAACTCTTGTATTCCCTCTTTTCTACATAGTAAAATCTCTCCTCTTTCGCCCGTGATTTTTTCCCTGCAAAGGGTTTTCCACGTAAATCTGTGTGTTAATTCTCTGTCGTGCAATTTTGGTTTTACTTCTCTGTCGTGATCGTCAATTGATTTTGTTTAGTTTGTGCGCTCGTTGCTAACAAACTGGTATCAGAGCCGGATTGTTCGTTTGGGTATTTAAGACGTCGACGAAATTTGAGATCGAGAAGTTTGATCGCTCCAGCAGTTTCGCTCTACGGCAAGTTGTCGTTCTGATGTAGCAGAGGTTGCAAAAGGCGTAACTGGAGAATGAGAAGATTAGCACTTTCGAGAACCCCACGATTTTGCTCATTAAGCCAGGCGACCAAATTCAAGAATTCCCGTATATTTGGTTTGCATGTGCAGCAGCACTTTCAGGAGCTTTTAGGGTTTTGGTGGAGAAGACAGAGAATTCAAGCCAAGGTGGAGATTGTTAGATATGTCTCGAATTCTAGAACCGAAAGCTTTTCTAACCCTATTCTCTTTAGCTTATCCAATTAAGATAAGCTTGAATTATGCCTAATCTTATTAAGAATATTCCTAATCTTAGTGGATTTGCATTCCTAATTGTATTAGGATTTAGCCACTATTATAAATATACCATTATTCCATTTATTTGATGCGGCGGATGAGAAGGAGTATGGGTGTATTTTGGGATTAGGGTTTTGTGAGAGAGGCATATTTTGTACACCATTTTGATTATAATGGAAGTCTCCGCTCCGTCTTCGCCCGTGGACGTAGGCCAGTGGCCGAACCACGTAAATATTGTGTGTTTTATTTTTCTTCTCTCTTTCTCGATTCTCTTTTTGGTATTTTCGTGCCCAACAAACTAGATCTTTTCGCTTTTGTTATAACACTTTTTTCTTTTGGCAGTTCTTGTCCTGGTGACTAACATTGCTAATGTGGCCAACATACTCAACTTGGTTGCCTACCTGCAAAGTATCATGCACACGGGCGTCGCAAGCTCTTCAACTATTGTCGCCAACTTCATCGGTGCCATGTGCGGATTCTCTCTCGTGGGGGCCATCATCTCCGATTCGTACATAACGCGGTTCAAAACCATCCTCATATTTGGTCCCTTGGAGTTCTTGGTAGTGCTCATATCTGTGAATCTTTCTTTTCTTTAAGTTGGGTTAGGAAGGAACAAAGAGATCTCTCTCAATATGTGGGCGGGATCTAAATATTGGTTCTATTGGTTCTAAACATAACTCTTCCCTCATGCAGGGTTATGGACTACTAGCACTGCAAGCACATCTCCCGTCACTCCACCCACAATCATGCGACGTTAACACTAAATCAAGCAATTGCGAGAAAGTTCACGGTCTAAACTCCGCCATTCTTTACATAGCATTGTACACTATTGCTTTCGGTGACGGATGCATTAAAGCATGCTTACCATCTCTTGGAGGAGACCAGTTTGATGGTGAGGACCCAGTCGAGTTGCGGCTTAAGTCGAGCTTCTTCAACTGGTTCACCTTCGGCATCTCCTTTGGGGGCTTCATAGGACTAACACTCATAGTTTGGATTGAGAACGACAAAGGATGGGACGTCGGTTTAGGCCTTTGCTGTTTCTTGGTCCTTTCAGGATTGATAGTGGTGGCATGCGGCTTCCCTTTCTATCGCAACCAAGTGCCGAAAGAAAGTCCCCTTACTCGAATGTTGCAGGTAGAGCTTGTCCTTATCGATGCTAAACGAAAGCATTCCTAAGTCAAAATTATTTTCCAGTGCCTAAATCTGTCTAGTCATTCATTGCATGCATACTTTCAGGTCTTTGTGGCTGCATTCAGAAACAGAAAGCTTGAATTATCTGAAAAGACAGAAGAACTACCACAAATTGCTAACAAAGAAGCAGACAGCATTGAAGTGCTTCCTCACACAAAGGGTCTCAAGTAAGTTCCAATGTGATGTAAATTGTCATATTTCTTCCTACTGGTTCTCACAAGTTTACGGGGGGAAAAAAAAAAAAAAGAAAAAAAACCAAAAAACCTTGGTAATCAGATGACAACTTATGTGAATATCTATATGCAATTTGATATAGGAATTCAACTGAAAGGGTAATATTGCAGCGAAATACAAAGGTTAGGGACCCAATTAGAACAATTGGAAATATTGGGGACCAAACTGAAACAACACTAATAGGTTGGACACCCCTGCTGCAATTCACACTAAAAGATTAACAACTCAAACTAATTCCTACATATACTTTTCTTGTTAGATTCCTTGATAAAGCTTCGATTAACCACGAAAAAGGGAGAGCTTGGTCCTCCTGCAGTGCGACCCAAGTGGAAGAAACTAAGATCGTCCTCCGAATGCTTCCAATCTTCATCAGCTCCGTAATCGGCTACATGCCAATTGCATCGCTTCTCACATTCACAATAGAACAAGGCAGTACCATGAACACAAAACTCGGGAAAATCCACATATCTCCGGCATCTCTCTTCGTAATCCCAAGCATATTCCAAATGGCAATCCTTGTTATCTACGACCAGGTAATTGTACCAACCACTCGAAAACTCACTGGTCGAGTAGGCGGCATTACTCACTTACAAAGGATCGGCATCGGATTCATATCAGTACTACTGGCAACAATAGCGGCTGCTTTAGTGGAGAGAAAGAGAAAGAAAGTCGCAGAAGAGAATGGTGTAACGGATTTTGGAAGTGGCGTGCCCATGTCGATGTTTTGGCTATCAATTCAATTTTTCCTTCTTGGGGTGGCAGACGTAACTTCCTTTGTTGGTTTGTTAGAGTTCTTCAACAGTGAAGCATCACGAGGGATGAAATCTGTAGGGACAGCAATATTTTGGTGCATACTTGGGTTAGCTTCATGGTTAGGGAGTTTTCTAGTTGAGGTGGTGAATAAAGCTACAAGGGATAGGGAAAGGGGAAGAGTGGGGTGGTTAGAAGGGGCTAATTTGAATAAGAGCTACTTGGATAGATTCTATTGGCTACTCTCTGCGATCGGTTTGTTGAGCTTTTTAAACTATTTGTATTGGGCGAGGAGATATGTTTATAGACATAATCCAAGCATTGTAGATGCAGAAAAAAAGAGCTTCCCTTGATGAGGAGGATGTTGATTGGAAATGTAATTGCAGCTTTGTAAGCTTTTTCATTCACTGCAAGTACCAGTTTTACACTACACCATAGTTTTTCTCCGCTCCGCATGAGAAACCATAACACTTTGTTTCATGAATATTATTTAAGTATCAAGAATGTGTCCAAAGGTCAAGTTATTTATACTAGAGAGTACATGTTAAAAGTAACACATTTTCCGACTAGAGGTAAGGTCTACAGAGAGCTAACCCATGATCGAAGCGACCTACATACTCGCATCAAGCTTTACAGCGCCAAGTAGTGAATCAGGAAGCTTCTAAGAGTTTCTGGATGTCATTCTGCATGAGAATCAGAAAACGATAAAGCAAGTTGAATCACCGCAAATGAAAACAAGGTAAATTTTAAGGGGAGGAGAAAAAGATAGATAACATGTTGAGCTAAACCTCAATTTTTAAGGGCGAGGTCGTCGGCGCATATCTTTCCACAACCTTGCCATCTTTGTCAACTAGGAACTTAGTGAAGTTCCACTTGATCCGATCACCAAGAAATCCACCCTTCTGTGATTTCAAGTACTTGAAGAGTGGTGATGCCTCCTTCCCATTCACTTCAATCTAGAAAAAAAAAAAAAAAATGACCGTGATTCTTGCAACTAAGGAATGCATTTCGATAAACGGAGATGATAACTACTACCTATTATTCTTGATAGGAACCTTGTGTACTACATGAGTGTTTTGTTGATCGATGGACACACCATATAGCCAATTTATATATGTTTTAGAACACGAAGATCAATTTCCACTATTGAACCTTGTCATTTTCATATGCAAACAATATTATGATCATTTCGTTTGACAAAGGGACCAAAAATCCTTCTAACTGTTCACATAAATCCAAAAAGATCTTGCAGAGCTTTTAAATTATGTATTAATAAAAACAGCGTAATAATAATGCTATGCTGTTCTTAA
This sequence comes from Tillandsia fasciculata, assembly GCA_029168755.2. Taxonomy (NCBI): domain Eukaryota; kingdom Viridiplantae; phylum Streptophyta; class Magnoliopsida; order Poales; family Bromeliaceae; genus Tillandsia; species Tillandsia fasciculata. Next base: position 18,299,912 of record CM054946.1, on the reverse strand, counting down.
TCATGACATCGATGTAGTTTTGTTATAAAAGCAACCGGAGGTGCATAATAGTTTGAGATAGGAAGAGTAATAAAAAAGAGAATAGTAGAATCGGAAAGTGCGAAATGTGAATGCAACATAAAGTAAATAAGCTGAGCTTTCTTTTCGTTGCCCATTACCTTATCAAATACCGGAAACTCAGCTTTAAACCTCGTGCAAACTGTCTCCTGAATTTCCACATTGCTCCCGGGTTCTTGACCACCGAATTGGTTGCAAGGAAATGCCAGTATCTCAAATCCTTTGTAAAAAACAAAAAAGCAACAAAAATTGAAGCATATCAATCTCTACAAAATTTTCAAAATCATTTACAAAGATGAGTGAATTGGTGGGAGAGTTTGAGGGCAAGGACAAACAGTAAACCTTTGTCTTTGTACTTCTCATACAGCACATTCATCTCCTTATAGTTGGAATTAGTAAATCCACTGAATTAAGCAGCAAAAACACTGAATCAATGCTTTGCTAATCACATAAAAGAAACATCAAAAGCTACTACTAATTAAGACAACTTTTTGAGGTTATAATACATATGTGATGCATAACTAAACTTCACTGAAAATAAAAAAAAAAAAGAAAAAAGGGAACTTTTGATACTAGTAAATACCATTTTGAAGCAACATTTACAATGAGAAGAACCTCTCCCCTGTATGTGCTCAGACTCACATCATTGCCTCTTATATCCTGTGAAATTATACCATCATCATCCATTATAGGGAGTTTTTTTTTTAAAAAAAAAAAAAAAAATTTTAAAAAAAGGTCAAAAGGGGGTGAGATTACTCCTAATTAAAGAACTAACAGCAAAATTAACAAAAAATTGAAATTACTAAACTCAGAAAAATAACTACAGGAAAGAGACCATAACCATAAATTAGCTAAAATTAGTGGAAGATTTTCACTTTGAGGAAATGGGTGTCCCCAAGTTGCCATCTTTAGAGTGGTCATCATCTCAGCAGAAGAAATTGAGTACCCATTACAAAAGAAATTTTCAAAAAAATGAACAAACCACAAAGCCTTAAAGCCCACAAAAAAATCAAAAAGTCAAAAAAAAAAAAAAAAAAAAACACTTTTACCTTAACAATGATGTCGTAAATGGAACTGGGCACCTTCTCCGCCATTTCCTCAAGAGATGGAGAATGGTTTCTATAGAAGAAGAGGAGAGCAAAGCCCAAAAATACAACCCCAAAGGACCAACTTTTGGGAGGAGACATGTTTACAAAGATATGAGGCTAAAATGGCTTCTTTTTGCAAGGAAAAAAAAAAAAAAAAGAGTAATGGAGGAGAATGCTCGGAGCTGGGATTGGTGGGAGATGTGGGGGACTAATAAATGCATAGGTGAGACTAGCGAGAATGGTTGGAAGGTCCTGCAGAATTAATTGGGATGGACTCTATTTGAAGAACTTGTTTTGCAAAGGACTTTTCTTTCCTTATTATTGTTGGATCTGAAGAGAGATAAAAGATACAGGAGAAAAAGGATACGGATTGCTCACGCTAATTATTAATTTTAAAAATTTAAATTATTAAATATATATAATTTATTTATTTATTTAAAATGTATAAATTTAACATGTTGAACTTAGACCTCACACTGATCTGCTTCTCAATGGACCCAACCAACTTAAAAAATTAATGATATGAATACACTGATTTGAACTCCAGTTGAATCCAAATTTCGACCTACGAGTCTCTCTTAGAGAAAAAAATCAATCGAAACATATGGAATCTGTTTAGCCCAACTTAAAAGGTTAATGATAGTTTAATCGGATCTGATCCAAATTTCGATCCACCTACGGAGTTTTCCCTTGAGAAAAGATCAATTGAAACACATAGGATCTGTCTGGCCCCATTGCTGGTGAGGATGTGGCTTTTGAGCTCTGCACTTTCTTATATAAAGTGAACGATAGAATTGCAGTGGCATGATGAGTAGGAACCTGCTGTATCCATTAGTATCAAAATTAGTTCCTTTTTTTTTTGCATGCAAATTATAAAGTTTTAAAGTGCCCGCCCCCTCTAAACAACTCAGATTCAAAACTGGACCCAGCTATTTATTTGTGTTAAAAATAAATTTAATTTTTTGTTTCGTTATGATAGTCCAGAAAATTAATAAGTTAAATCAAGTGAATCTAATAAATTGTTGAGTGGAAGCTGCGGTCCACAATCAATCTAACGGCAAGAGATCCAACAATATATCTAACGTTTAGATGAGTTGAGTTCGGTTGAGACCCATAAACATTGTATTTATACGTTTTAAGTGATTTGATTGTATATTTTTAATAGTTCGAGTTTTTAAAATTAATGATTAGCGTCAACGATCTGACACTAAAGAATAAAGTGATATTTTTTTTTTTATTTTTTTTTGTTTTTAGTGTAGATATTCAAGTGCTGTACGCCTTGCAAGTTGTAACCCTGCTCTCACATTTCAAAAATTCTAACTAAATTCAATCCAACGGTCGGCAACCGCTGCCACCACATTATAACCGCCCCCCTCCCGCCACTCTCACATCCCTTCATCCCCTTCGCCCATTTCAAACTCTCTCTCTCTCTCTCTCTCTCTCTCTCTCATCATCTCCGTCGTGGCTTCTCCGTTGTCTCGGCCACCCTCGGCTTGCCCTGTGCCGACCGCAGGGCGGGCCAGGGGCGTCGCAATCCGGCGACGGCCCGCAAAAACTCCCTCCATCTTCATTGTCGTCATTGCCATCATCAATGGATGATATCCCACTACTCGAATTCCCCTACCAAGATGAAGACAAAGACGACGACTTCCTCCGGTATCTCGAGTTCTCCGATCCGGACTATACCCAACCACTCCTCCTCCCGACACCGTCGCTCGACGATGAACCCGCCACGGACCCGTCGAGCACAATGCAGGACTCCTCATTTGCGCTCGTCGACGAGGGAGACGGCGATCTCTGCTTATTGGATTCGAACGCTGCGGAGGTCGCGGAGAACGGTTTGGATTGTAGTGGGTGTCATGTGTTGAGAGAAGTGGTTCATACCAATGGTTTGTTGGAATTCCCTCTAAATTTTGCTGCGAAAATTTCAGAATTTAAAGAAGTGAATATTCCTTTTTAAAAAAACTATTTTGGTGATTAGGGTTACAAAATATGAAGCTTTCGATCCACGGAGTGCCCGGTATCTTCCATCACGCGACATTTGATGTGTACTACAATGCCGACGACTTCCCACTAGCCATGGAACAATCCTACATTGAGTATGCAGTTCAAGTACTTTGATTTTCATGTACAAAATTTTCTCTACATTTTTTTTTCTTATATTTTCACCCTCATTTTCGTGATTATAGCCTGAGCACACAAGACTATGAGTGGGTGAGACAGTTTCTCGCGGACTACGGCCTGCTACGAGTTCGCGATAAGTATGTTCTCATCCGAGATTCGCTCTCCGATTTCTACGATGTTCTCTGTACGAGAATGAGCTTCGAAGACGAGGCGAAAACGGATACGACAGTCGCAGAACCAGGTCGGTTTTTCGTACACCACAACTACAGTTTGGTTATTTCCAATACGAATGACAATTTAAGTTCGTCGTCGTGCACGCAAATCTTATGCATAGTTGCATACAATGCTGCTTGCTTTGACAGTAGGGTTATGTAAATCCAGGCATGTGGAAGCAGCAGGCCAATGCCCCCAAACTAAAACTACTAGGAATGAAATTGCTGCACAGGTACGCATTAGTCACAATTTTTTATTTTTCATTTTTGGCAACAAATTTAGTTATGAGTGCATGAGGTGATTAAATTGGTGCACAGCATGAAGAGTTTTTTTTTTCTTTTTTCTGAGTGCTAATCGATCGTTTAACGGTGTATAAAAATTACGTATTAGAGGGAGAGGACTGGAAAGTTGCGTCTGAGCGACCTCACGGGTTACTTTCATCTCCCGATCGCAGTAGCTGCAAAGGAGCTCGACATTTGTTCTACAGCCCTGAAGAAGATCTGTCGAAAGTACGGAATGGCTCGATGGCCACATCGAAAGGTTCCCCTCCCCCCCTCTCACTCTTTTCCTGTAGAAACAATTAGTATGAGCCGAGTTAGTTTCTATGACTTGGTTCTTTTCTGACTAAACTTTTCTGAAACCATATGACAGATCAAAAGCCTAGATAAGAGAATATCGAGCTTACACCGAGAGTTGCGGTCGGGGGTCGGTGAAGGAGCTATTCGTATTCAAGCAGAGATAGAAAGGCTCAACATCAAGAAGGCTAGGATTTGTGCAGGCCTTCCGTCATAAGTCGCAGAGAGACAGCGAGAGGGAGAGATTCATTTCGTTTTTCACCGAATCATGTCAAATTTTTGTTGAAACGATTCATTCGCCTAAATGACATAAAATGTGAAATTTAAGATGTTCAAAGATGTCTTAGTATCGTTCTTTCTGATCGGTAAGTATGCAATTATGCCGATAAATAGTTGTAAGAGACTGTTCGGTCCATTTGGAAGAAGCTTCAACAACTTTCTCATATGAAATGTTTGTAGGCTTCTACTGCTAAACTTTTGCTTTTACAATAAAAAAAAAAGAGTACATAAATGTTTGCATTAATGCTTGCTATCTATGGTAATTCATTAAATCTCTCTCTCTCTTTTTCGAATGAAATTAATACCCAATCCTAAGCATCTTTTAATTGTGTATGTGCTCTTTCACAATGCTCTAGAGTTGTTTTGACTTTTGGAACATTTTTTTTTCCCCTTCCAAGTTGAAACAGTAAGGAATGCTTGTGAGTTTGATGGTCCCTGAGAAGGATGTGTGTAGTTACAAATTAGTTCAAATAATTTAAAAAGAGAATATGCTTCTGATATATATATATATATATATATATATATATATATATATATATATATATATATATTTACTACTACTTAATGAAACAATATAAAAATCTATTTTGTTTTTGTAGTTCAGACTCTAACAAGACAAGTAGACATACAGTGCAGAGACTATTTTAAAACTTATGGTTATTGAAATTTTATATGTTATCTTATTTATTTTTGAAATTTATAAATGATTAAATTCAGAATGTTTCGCCAATGTTAAAATAAATAGTAACTAAATGAAACGATTCAAAAAATCAAAATTTATCTACAAAAATTATCCAAATTTCACCACTCACAACGTCAAAATCATTTTGATTTTTTAAAAAAATAGAAAGATTTGTAATTTAATTTATAATCTTCTAAATTAAACACCAAATCTCTACACTCCGTTCCACTGCGTACTCCACCAAGCGATCTCCCTGAACTGCCTTAAACGCCGAACACGAACCTCTCCATCCTAAAATGCGACACGTGTCACCGACGACCAATAGAAGCGCGAACTACGACTCTTCCTGTAGGCCACGTGGAACGCCTGGAAAGCAACACCTCCGGAAGAAAACGTCAACGACTCCCGAGGTGAAAAAAAATAAAAAAAAAATAAAAGAGCATTTATTTTCGATTTTTTTTTTAAAAAAAAAGAACCAATAATTATGAAAATTAATTATTTTTTTAAAATAATTATTATTTAACTTATAAGTAATTGCATCTCGCATCTCCACCCTCGGTTTGGTTTTCTTTTCTTTCGTCGGTGAAAAATACCGAGGTGCCCCTTCAACTACAGACAATTTTGAAATGATACCTTTTATTATTATTGTTTTTTTGATTATTTTGTTACAAAATCCTATATAATTTTTAAAAATTATATATTAAAAGATGTAAATTAGAAAAAAATAATAATAACGCTCACGCGTTCGTATATTTGTTTTCTTATTATAAAATATGGGACAACTCCGACCTCAAAAAATTATAATAATAAAAAAAAAATCTCAGTTTTTTTCGTCCCCTTTCACTTCTCTTCTCTTTCCTACTCTGAGAGAGAGAGAGAGAGAGGGGGGGGGGGGAGAGAGGGAGAGGGAGAGAGAGAGAGAGATGGGGTTCAAACCTAGTAAGAAGGAACCTCTCCACGCACCTCCGCTCGATACGAGCCCTAGCGTGAACCCTACCCTCGGAGCCATCGAGGAGCCATCGTCGGTGGCGATGGAGATCGAGGTGGAGGAGGAGGACAAGGGGCTCGCCGGGGTGGCGGCGCTGGCGCGCGTGGAGGTGCTACGCCGCCGGTCGCGGCGGAGGAAGCAGTTGGTTGGGTGGTACAGGCGCCAGTACTGGGCGATGGTGGAGGAGGTGAGGGTGAAGCACCGGGACTACTATTGGGTCTACGGGAAGGGCCCCGTCGACGAGGGGGGGGAGGAGGAGGAGGAGGAGGGGGGGAAGGGGAAGGGGAAGGGGAAGGGGGAGGGGGAGGCGGGGGAGGAGACGAAGATGGAGGTGGGGGAGAACGGCGCGGCACGGGAGAAGGGGGAGAGGAAGCGGTGCGCGTTCGCGGCGTGCAAGTCGATGGCGATGCCCTTGACGAGGTTTTGCCACGCCCACATACTCTCCGATCGCAAGCAGACGCTCTACAAACCTTGCAATTTCATCATCAAGAGGTATCGATTTCTAACTCGTCCTCTTCTCTGTTTTCTAATTTGCAGATGCTTATTTATTGCTTAAAATTATTGTATCCGTATCGATTCCTTTGCTGATGCTTATTTATTGCTTAAAATTATTGTATCAGTATCGATTCCTTTGCTGATGCTAAGTGTTTGGGTTCCTGATAATGGAAGACAATGCAGATAATTATTTGTAGATAATTATTTGTAATTTTATATTTCATTTAGTAGTGTAGTTGTTGTTGTGATATTGCATATGCTGGAACGGCTTTAGGCGAACTTGGGACAATTGAGGAAAAACCGTTTTCCGAGAATTTTTTTTTCATGGAAAACACCCTTTCCGTAATTTTTGTTTTTCGGATAAAAAATCTAGAAAACAAATAGAGACTTTTCGATAAAATCCGAAGAAAAAAAAAAAAACTTTCTAGGAAAAGTACATTTTTTGGGAGCCAAAGGGACGAAAAATACTTTTTTAGCTCTCTCAAGTTCGCTATGCCCTTTGGTGATGTGTTTGAGCCTTCTTCAAGACAGAGTCCTCTAAAAGGGAGAATATCTTACTACGTAACGTCCCAATAGTCCCACGTCGAATAAAAAAAGAGTTTTAATTAGATATACGAGACCAGACACTTTATTAATAATTTTTAGACTTGAGCATTTTGGATCCGATGAGTTATTATTACTAGCAGGTCGGATCGTGATATAATATATCATCATTTTACTTTTGTCCTTAAGGTCCTTTTGAAATTATTGAGTTTTCCCTTTAAGGCTTTGATGTTTGATGGTAGTTACTAGTAAATTTTTACGGTATATGCTACAACATATCTCTGCTTTGAGAAGTTTGTGCATTACAATGCTAAACCTTGTTGACTAATAGTAAATGTTCCTGTGGCATATTATCACATTGATTTAGTGTTTGTGTTTATTATTTTCCCTTGTTTTAAGGTCTTCTACTTTTTCAGATGTCTAACTATTCCTGTTTTCGTATTCCAGTAATGCACGGACTGGGCAAATTATTTGTGGGAAACCTATTCTAGTAGCTGCAGCACCCTCACTGTGCCATGTGCACCTTCAGAGGGTTCAAAAGATTATAGCGCAAGGTTTAAAAAAGACAGGCCTTAACATGTCCTCTTCAAGTAAAACCATTTCAAAATTTACGGTTTTGATTGCTGAATGTGTGCGCCAAATTCAAAGCAAAAGAAGAAAATCCTTGAATGCTTCAGTTGACAAAATTGCCTCTAAAGATGAAAAGCTAAGTTGAGTCATTTTCTCGAAATGGAACTTTTGATCTCTGCCGCTGCCCGAACTTCTGACACCCGTGAGCATTAGTTGGGCAGAACTGGAGTCATGCTGGAAATTAACTGGACAGACACCGCAATGGCCAAGGGAGGAGCTGTACTATTATGTAAGACATACCAAGAAAATCTATCACCAATATGACGAATATGATTGCTATAGTTGTGTTGTTATCCTCAACTTGTATCATTTCTTTTGCTTCCAATTCTTAGATCTATACTTAATCTTCCAGCAATTAGGCCTTTCGACTTGAGTTATGTACTTCAATTCCCTAGCTATGGAAACAGATAAAATTGGTTGCTTACATTGGGTTTAAGTTAACAGTTTTAGAGTTTTCTAGATTTGAGAAATTTTTAAATTGACCGTACATGTCAGGAATACTTGCGGCAACTTGATTACCTTTTCTGAGGGCTGGCCTGTTTTTCATTGTAGGAAAGACCTTGGCTCTTTGAAGTAATAGGCTCCTTATTACCACTATGTTTGGATTGCTCTATCTGCTTTCACTTACACCATTTTTTGCTCATAGTTTAGTATGTGCGAGTTATATCGCCTAATCATTTCCTCAAGATAGCTTTAGGCTTTGCAGCATTGTAGATAGGCTTTGTTTTTCATTTCATGCAAAATTGTTTCATGATTCCTTTTCCCTTCTGGACGGGCTTCCAAATAGCCTTCTTAACCAGTTTAGCATTCCGTGCTTTTGTAAAATCTATATAAACTTGGTTTAGTATATACCTCCACCTCCCTTTCGGAGCTTCCATATATTTCTGCAGTAAAACTCCTGTTTTGGATACTACAGCTACCTTCCACTTATTAGTTGGTTTTCACAATAGATGTTGTCCGTGACATTCAGCTTTAGTGGGAATTGATTAATGACAATATCTGTCCATCTTGATAATAACCTCTTAAACATGCAGATGGCTAACTTCTTCTGATGCGTATGCATGCTACAGGATTGATGGCAACCAATTGTGCATATTGATGGGCTTGTGCGCGAGTACTCTTGGCGAGCGATCCGCTTCATTAGCGGGCCGCATATAATGATGAATACTGTTGAAGAATTTTATGCTTTTGAGTCCATCTCTTCTTTCGCATGTTCAAGTACATTATTTCTCTTTGGTATCTCTTAGGCATGTCAACTGGTTCGAAAGCTTCTCACTGTAACTAAGTAGAATGCAATAGAAACATCCACTGATGAATGGTATCGTCTGAAGGGGATCTTGTATCTTTGAAATGCTACGAGCTATGGGTTCTACTACATCATTGTGTATCTTCATGCGTGAGGTTCATAATAGTGCTGCTCTGATCAGTCAATAGAAGGAAATATCGCTGTACTTGTAAATACTCTTACCAGGTAGAATGCAATAGGTGTTCTTACGAGGCATATTTGCACGGTTTATTTTACTTGTGTGAATATGTATTACCAATGTCTGTAACTTTAATTCCAATGGTGGAAGTTTGCTTGTAGCTTTGATGTTGTTGCTCTTCATGCCAATTTTCGCTCACGTTTATCTGCATTGTTTTGTGATTTAGTTCCTATTTGATCTTGTTGTGAGGGTGATAGAGTGAAATTTAGGTTCCTGGTGTGTAACGGCTTGGTATGTTGATATGTTCTAAACTATCGATTCAAAATGTTTAAATCTAATTTTTAGTTCCGATGTGGTTGTTCGTATATCAGCTCTTTTATATTATTTGGGGTGTGATAAAATATTACTCATGTGCTGCAGTGTTTTGCTCTTATTTTGTAATAATGTGTTGCAGATGTTTGTAATGATTAAATCAACGAAATGGCATGTTTACCAGCCATTTATTATTATTAAAAATAATTAAAAATAATTATTATAGAACTTAAAACATATCTTCACTATAAAAACTTGACATGTGATATATTAAAAAGTACAATATTTATTCAACAAACGCTTAGAACACTATATACAATGGATGAAAAAATAAATTCTAATATCTAAGTAAAATCAAATATACATTAAAAAGTACTCTGGTACTTTTTAACCGTAGATTCTTATACAAAAGAGACGTGAGAAGATAATGAAAAGTTAAAATTTATCTATATTACATTTTCTAGAGTCACAAGGAAAGTAAAATGTCTCACTATCAAATATCAAAGTATCAAGTAAATAACAGTAACTAAAGGGTTTTATGTGCAATATTTTAAGATCAGAAACTGTTACCACAAAAAGGTAAAAAAATGTATACAACTTATCCCCACTATTACCGTTATTTAATCTATTAAAATTTTAATTTTACTATCTATATTTTTTTAATTTATTTAATTTGAGATTTTAATGTCTCTTTAATTTTAAATTTTAAATACCTCATCTATCTTTAAGGACTTAAATAGTATATATTTTATATAATTAATATAGCTATAAATTTTAGTTTAAATTTTGCTCACAAGTGCCACAAATGATTTAAATCAAATAAATTGAAAGATTAGAAATTAAAAATTTTAAAATTAGACTTCCAAATCAAGTTCTATTAAATATAAAAAAAAAATATTGTTGTCTGCTAGCTTAAATTTGTGAAGAATAACGGTTGTTACATAAATTATAGTCAAAGTAGAAAGATTGAGTTCGAATTTTATTAGATTTTCAGTATAATTAATTTTTGTTCATTTAATTTAAGTTCATGTCGACTTTCGAATCTAGACATAAGAAAAAACATTAAGGGCTCGTTTGGATGCACGAAAAAAATTTCAATAAAAATAAAAATAAAATAGAGAGCTATTCCCTGTTACTGTGATTTCCAAGCAAAAGGGACCCAACACCCATTAAGCACCTATTCAACACGTTAAACTTAAAAAAAGTACTCACCTCTTCTTCGCTCCCACCTAATAAACCCCTCTCTCTCTCTCTTCTCCCTCTTTTTCGTGGATCTGAATCGCGAGCGAGCGCGAGAGAGAGAGAGAGAGAGAGAGAGAGAGAGAGCGCCCTAACACCGCATCTGTTACTCACCACCGATTACCTCAGATCCGCGAAGGTGATAGCTCGGATCGGATCGGGGCCCGATCGATCTCCGAGCGCCTGCAACGAGTCGCGCTGGATCTGGTTTTGCTCGATTCAGATCTGGTTTCTCCATGATCGGATCTAATTACGAGAGTTGAATCTCTTTAATTTTGTGGTAATAGTTCTAATTCCTGGATCTGTAGTTCTCGTGAGATTTGTTGTGCCGGATGCAGTTGATTACTTTGATTAATCTCTTATTAGAAATCATTTTACTTTCCTTTATGTAAATTTTTGTATGAATCAGAATCAGTGAATAACTGTTATAATTTATTTTGACTTGTTCAACAATTTTGTTTTTTTGTTTTTCCCCTTTAAATAAATCTGTGTTTGACTATTACTCTCGAGTTTGATATGCGAGGAACTTTAGAAATTTATCATTGTTATCTTGTTATTGGAGTTAATTAGATGTGCTGTTAAGATCAATTTTGATGCGATTTGTGAGTAGACTTAAGGTATGATTAAACGTGAGAATTGATGAGCAATTTATCTTCTGCTAAAGGCACTTTTGAACTTAACAAAACTGAAAATTGATTAATCTGAAATTTGTTTGGCTAACAGTGAATGCATTGTTTTTACGATGTATTCCTGGTATTTTGTTTTAATTACTGTGGAAGCTCATGTTCTAGGTTTGCTGAGGGCTCCTTCATATGTCACTGCCAAGTCGCGGACTTGATTTTTGAGCACCGTAGTGGAAATATTTTACGAGGTGAATCTATTCTATCAAAATGCAAAGAAACGGGATGATGGAATGCAGTGTCTGCCATTCCAAACTACTGGTCGCAAGCCCTAGAACTGTGTCGAGGGCTTATGATAGGCATAGGAGCAAGATATCATCAAAGTATCGGGCTCTCAATTTCCTCTTGGTTGTAGGAGATTGCATCTTGGTCGGCCTTCAGGTGATTTACATCAAAATCTTAGTTTACTCAGATATTTATCTTTCTTTTAGCAAAACTTTATGGGATATTTTCGTCCTTTTACTTGATTTGTTGATTATATAAAGGCCTACCTATCCATTCTATAACCATTAAACTGTAACTAATCATTTTTATATTTATAGTTTGATTGTTTAAGTATAAATCAGTTTGCTTTAAAATGAAACTTAGGTTATTAAAATAAAAGTAGATTATTTATATCTAATTCTTGTGTGAATGGTACATATTCTATCCTCCTTTCACGTCTTTATGTTTGCTTTTATTCTTTGAGTCAAACTTATATGCTTGATTTGGCCAAACAATAATGTCTATGTCTATTTCCATAAGATGGCAACAAACTCTTCAAATTAAAATGTCCTATACACTAGAAGACAATAATTAAGGACCTAATTGCTCCTAACTTTTCCATATTTCCTAAGTCCTAACAATAATCAACTAGAATTAAAATAACTTTTGTATTGACATGGGTGAGATAACAGGTCTAGTTCTTTATCCGTTTGTTTTTTCTTTTTCCCTAACAATATCTAGTCTTATTCTAAAGTACCCATGAAATGCTAAGCACTAATGAGCTTGGTTTTTCCTGCAGCCAATTTTGGTATACATGTCTAAAGTGGACGGCAAGTTCCAATTTAGTCCTATTAGTGTGAACTTTCTGACGGAGATTACAAAAGTTCTTTTTGCTGTTATCATGCTAATATTCCAGGTTTGTGCTATCATACCCTACTGTATTTTTTATTACTTGATTGGTTTTGTGTGTGTATTCATACTCCATTATCTTTTTGTTCATTTGAAAAGGTTTCTTTCTTCTTAACTAATGTATCAATTGATCTTTTAAGTTTAAACTGAGTTTTACTACCTCAAGTAGATAATTTCAGTACCTCTAGTACGAATATCAAATTAAGAGGTTTTCTGTCATCCATGCTATTTTAGGTACTTTCTACTTTTATTCACTTCTATGATTGATATTCCCTTCTTCAAATAAACACCCAAATGATAAACCTTTGTTCTTATCATCCTGTATCTATAGGTTTTATCATTGTGGAAATATTAGTGATGTCTTTAGCTTTTGAAAAGCTCAAGTATTGCTGATTGCCATTTGTGGGAGTAAGAGTGTGGCATAAGCAAGCAAACTTAGTAGTGGGTAGAGTAAAAGTGAAAGGAAAGAAAGGTCATTTGGAAACCACTAAGTAGTTTCGAGTCACTCTTAAGTAATTTTTTATTTTCTTTTTTCAGAAACTATGAAAAGATTTCAGGTGATAAATACATGTTGTTAAATGGGTCTGCTGTGACTTTTTCCTTAAGATAGTTTATGTAGAAAGTTAGAAACTTCATTCTATATTAACTTTTTCAAAAATCTCCCCTTTCTTACTGCAATTATGATTCTTCCGTTGTTTTCCTCTGTATCTTCATTTTATCTCTTATACTTGCCATTTATATTTTTACCTGCTTCTGAATCCTCCCTCATACTTGGGGAAGAATAAAAAAACTCACTTTTCAGTCTGTTGAACGTTATACATTATAGTGTTTTGATGTTGTACATTCGGTTGGTACTTCTCTCAGAGCATTACTGAGCATTGATGTAGTCTTCTGTTATCCCTTTTGTTTTTACTTAATAGTGGTGGGATTGCTTTTCATGCTAGCTTCTTTTGTTGTTGCACAGGCTAGACATCAGAAGGTTGGAGAGAAACCTCTTCTTTCAGTTTCTACATTTGTTCAGGTAGATGTTTTATAGATTTGTATAATTGCCATACTGGCAGTATGATTACTATACATATCTATCTTATTTCATCTTAGATTATATTTTCGAGGACAAATGACTCGACCTCAGATTTCTTTTTTATCTTTTCTCTATACACATTTATCTTATTCTCATATGTGGATTCTATTCTCTAGGATAAAAGTCCTATAATTGGTTAGATATAGTAGTATTTTAAATTATCTCTTTTGCCTTCAGATAGTTTTTGTTTGTGATTGATGCCGTTAAAACATATTCCTAGAAAAAAAATTCAATATATGTTGGCATGAGAAATTCTCTCTTGATTATAAATTGGCATACTACACCTTCATGTTTGAACTAATACACTTCAAATTTTATTCTTTCAAACATGGTTCTTTTCTGACCAACCTAGTCTAGTAAAACAACCTGTCGCTCCCAACCTCTGATTTTTCAGTTTCATGCTTTTTAAGTTTGGCATTGCCCTTAGTCGACCGAATTCTCGTCCAAGCGCCCCCGCTTTTTCCATACAATAACTAAAAGTATCTTTAGTAATGCCCTTCAAACTTATTCCCTAACCAAATAACTGCATATTTATAAGGTTCTCAGATTGAGAAAGAACAAGAATATTTCTAATAGATGTAATTTGTCTACTTATAAGTGCTCCAAACATGTGACCTATCTATTTATATGAGTAGCACATGTTGAGTCAGATTATGGTGTTCAATATTTACAAGCCGTTCTAGAGTTTGAATAGATATAACAGAAAGATAATATTTGGAGACCCCTCCTAAATGGATCTAGTATTTTATATGTGCTCTGAATGGTGTGATAATCATGCCATCTATTCAAGTTATTTAATGCTTTTTGTTTGCAGGCAGCTCGTAATAATGCCCTTCTCGCTGTTCCTGCTCTCCTATATGCCATCAACAACTACCTAAAGTTTATTATGCAGGTAAGTGTTTGTTAAATCTCAGATCCTCTTGAGTTAATCAGTGAAGTACTCTTTATGAAACTATGTAATATCTTCCTTTTATCTATCTATGCAGTTATACTTCAATCCGGCAACTGTAAAAATGTTGAGCAACCTGAAGGTATTATCATTGTCTGATATTCCTGTTGGTTTAGTCACTATTAATGGGTTCAAATCTAATTTTTCTTATATTACGTTAACTGAGCTTGGGATAATTTCAGATCATTGTATAATTCGAAAATATTTTTTATTTTATTAGTACATTCATGGTAGAAAAGTTAAGATGGCCGGCGCTGCACTGACAGCATGTAAGGAAGTGCTGTTGCGCCTGCTTATGTCTCCCAAACAGCATCACACCTCATGCTGTATAATTCGTACAATCAGAAAAACATAGTAACTGACTAAGTGCTTCATGTTGTGCAAACATCTGTAGGTTTTGGTAATAGCGGTCCTCTTGAAGGTTATAATGAGAAGGCGGTTTTCTGTAATTCAGGCAAGTGTGAATATTATAGCGTCATTCAACAATCTTTATTTATTCTGAATAAGGATGAGTTGTTTTGGCTTTCTGTTTAACCAAAACTTCTTGTCATATGAATTCTAATGCTTTGAAATTCTCTTTATACTTGTTTATGACATTTTCTTTCTTGTTCTTTTTGTATATGAGTAGTGGGAGGCTCTTGCTCTCTTGCTTATCGGTATTAGCATCAATCAGCTCCGTTCCCTACCTGAGGGTTCTACAACACTTGGTCTTCCAGTAACAACAATTGCACACATATATACATTAGTTTTTGTAAGTCTTGCTTACTAACACTTTTTCTATATTTTTCTAAATATAAGTATGCAGCACCCTGGCTGGAAGGAGTAATCTTATAATAGCTCGGTTGTTTAAATCTGATTGAAAATTGTCGACTTTCCTCTGAGCGCTGTATATTTTTCTTAACATGTCATGGGTTTACCTTCGTGCTTTGAAATTGCAGGTAACAGTGCCATCACTAGCCTCTGTTTACAATGAGTATGCTTTAAAAAGCCAGTTTGATACGAGCATCTATCTTCAGGTGACTGCTTAGAATAAATTCTTTGCTTGCTATCTGAAGTTCTTCTTCTACTTCCCCTCCCTTCGGTTTCTGCAAAATTTAGTTGATGACAAAGTTGTTCTACTTTACATGCCCAGTTTTTTTGTATTTTAATAAAATTTTATTTTCCTATCACATCCTGCAGAATTTATTTCTATATGGTTATGGTGCTTTGTTCAACTTCCTTGGCATCGTAGGTACTGCCGTCTTCAAAGGTATGTCCTGTGTAGCACTTCAGTCTGTTTTAGAGTTTTTCGCAGCTTGAAGCATTTGCATGTAAAATAGCTATAGCCATGTTGACGTAATTTCGTCCTATACAATTTCTTAGGAAAATCAATGATGTATGCTTATGTGCTTGGAATATCTGAAAAGGCTAAATTAGAAAAACTTCCCCTGCACTTTTATCTATTGTGGATAGTTGGAAAGAGTGGAAAGTGCAGGGCAGGCTTTTAAACTTTCGCATATTCGAAACTGTGTGCTCTTACATTATGATCCTATCCTGAGTTGCTGTCTTACAGTAGCATTTATTGTTTTCTTTACGCAAAAGATGTAAGACTTGAATGTGCAACTTACCTCTGATTATAATCTTTTCACGTTGATATTTACAATAGATTGAAAATTTAACTTGATTGATTGGATATGTAGATTATAATGAATTCTATGGAAATTAAATGTATCTTGTGGTATTACCAAAGCTCTTTAGTCACCCTTTTTATTTTTATTAAAAAAAGCTCTTTTTTTCTTGAGGAAAGCTCTTTAGTTACGTTACTGTAACAACTTTCTCATAATCCGTTGATTGTAGTAGTTGCCTTTTTGTAATAAATGTCTGGCCGATTTTTCTTGCATGTATGCAGGACCCGGTAGCTTTGACATTCTTCAGGGGCATTCTAGGGCTACACTGTTTCTCATATGTAATAATGCAGCACAGGGCATTCTTTCTTCATTCTTTTTCAAATATGCAGGTAAAGAAAGGTTTTCATTGTCAGTCACTGATCTGTTCATCTCGTCTACTTGAGAAGAACCTTCAGTTGTATTCAATATTACCTAATGATTGGTCTAAATCACACTCACAGATACAATTTTAAAGAAATACTCGTCAACTGTTGCCACGATCTTTACTGGCATTGCATCGGCAACATTATTTGGGCATACTTTGACCATGAATTTTATCCTGGGAATCTCAGTAGTTTTTATATCAATGCACCAGGTAATACCCGTTTTCTTTTCTTTTTCCTTCTCGTTATACTTTTTTTAGTTTATTCTTCGCTAGTTTTGTTTCTCTGATGTGTAAATATCCACAGTTCTTTTCTCCACTTGCCAAAGTAAAAGATGACAAACCACTTGGAACTTTAGAAATGCTTGATGCTCAAAATCATCGGTGAGTGTGCCGTTCAACCGAATCACCATATGTTTTTTTCTTGGTGTTACCGTGGTTTGCGCTTTGACATGTTCGCCCATTTTTCAGGTCAAAGGAATCATCTTTTATAAATATGACTGCTGGTGCAGCTGAGGATGTAATTGATCCGCGCTATTAATTTTACCTATAATATATGCTGTTATCTTTTTAAGTGGTTAGGCCCTCAAACTTCTCTTTACTGTCAATTGCAGGCTAGCCACCGTGTTGGAACTGATGAGAGACAACCTCTTTTGCCAACATGATGTTATTTTCTTTTCAAGGCATGCCTCTAATCCTTGCTGTCTTCTTCTTGTTTCTCTTGGGAAATTCTGATTCTTGAGATACCTTCCAGTCAAAATGTAGCAAACATCATCATTTGGCACATTTAGCACATTTTATAGGAGTTCATTAACTAGCATGTTCCACTTAAGGACCAACTCGGGAGACAGATCAAAATACGAAACAAGGGGTGGATTCCCCAAATTTGTCAAAATGGTAAAGGGGCTTTGGGGATGCTTCAGCTCTATTAAACCTTAAATTTTACTCAGCAGAAGCTCTGCGCTTGGTAAAGAAATGTAAATCTAGAGCAATTGGGTGAAGCACAACGTTAAAATGAGCTTCCAGGCTACGAAAGCAAAAGCTCCATTTTGGAAGTTGCTGGCCATGTTGAGAGAAATTGTCAGAGCAGGCCCTTATTACTTTAATTGTTTTTCATCCCCTTGCTATGTATTTACTTCTCCATCCTATTTTTTCTCTGTTTAAGTAAAATTTAACTGCCTCAAATAACAGATATAGCATGTACTTATTTGCAATCTCCTCTTCTTTGCAGGTACTTTTTAGAGGAAATTTTTTTCATTGATGATACACCGACGAAGAGTCACTCTAAAATAGATTAAATAAACTTCTCTCTAGAGGCAAAGTAGCCATGCTTGTATACGCAACAGATAAAGTAGAGATTTGTGAAGCATTTGATTGAGCAGGGCATTCGAATTCGAACATTGCTCAACAGGCTTCTCTTGTTGTCTCAAAATCCATAGCAATTAAGTGATATTAGAAACTGCCCCCACCCCCACCCACCCTTCCATCCCCAGTTCTTCTTATGGTATTCTTTTCCCTTTTCTAAATTTCTCAATCATTCCAAATTCTTTGTTCCAACTTACTTTCGGTATGTAAAACATCTGGACGCGCTTTACATATATTTTTTTTGTGTGTTCAAATAAACTAGATAAATTCTTGTCTCCAGAAATTTGTTGGCCTTCCTATTCCAGTGGAAGCTGTTTGTATAACAGGCAATGATGCTGAGAGAAACAGGCAATGCAATCAATAAAAGAAGCCGAAGCTCATGAAGAACCTCTAATGCTTACAATCTTTCTAAATTTTTCATAATCTTTCATAATCTTTCTTTTGAGTTGTCTTATAAAAATGCATTATCATATATGTGTTGTGCTCTTGTTTCTGGTGATACTTTTAAATAGATTATTTTTTCATTATTTCATTATCTATTTGTTCCCTGTTTCATGTGTATCTGAAGGTTTAGAGGGCCAAGGCCATGCTTCCACAGGCCTCGGGCCTCAGGGGCAGAGCCTGATCTTGTTAAATATTGGTAAAATTCTATATATTTTTAATTATGTAAATGTGACAACAAATTGTTACAAAGCTATACTACTGCTCAGCTATAGAGAAACATCAAATATGATCTGAATTATTTAAATTATTTGAAAATTAAATTTTATATTTTTTAGATAAATTTTTTGGTCCATCTAAGTGGACATAAAAAGTGATGGTAGGAGTCTTGTAAGATCGCGTGTACAGTTTTTATTTTAAATAATTTAATTTGTTTTAATTAAAATTTAATAAATTTAATTTTTTATACCGTTAAATGCAAAAAAAATTATATTTATCATTAAAATTATAAATTTTGTAATTTTTTTGATCATAAAGACAATAATATTGAAAAAAATTAAAATTTTATTTCTAATTATTTTCAGTAATTTAGATCGTGTTCAACGATTGTCGATTTGGTTGTTCCATCATCAAAAATAAATTTAAATTTATTTGTTACTGGTAGCATTTCAGCTCTCTCTCTCTCTCTCTCTCTCTCTCTCTCTCTCTCTCTCTATATATATATATATATATAGTCCAACTGTGATACTTCTAGAGCCTCGCCCAAACCTGCATATTAAGCATGGAAGGCTCAGGCGAGATCATGTGAATCTGGTACTCGTTTCGGTATCAGATTATGTAAACTCGTAATCTGCTTTGATACCGTAATACACATCAGTACCGCCTAATATTGGAATTCCGCAGCAAAAACGTCAAATCCTCCACGTCGGTACCGCATAATGTTAAAATTACACAACAAAAACGTCAAATCAAATTGGGATAATTGCATACATGTCCCTTCAAATAGGTCGGATTTCAAATATATCCCCGCAAATTTTAACTTTTCATATTTATCCCTGCAAAAATCCACCGTTATTCAAATATGCCCCTCTGTTAGGAAAATTGAGTTAACCATAGGTTAAATGCTTAACCTTAGTTAGATTAGACAGTGAATATACCATTTTACCCTTTCATTTAAATCCCCTTCTCTCTCTCTCTCAATTCCGACCGGGCTCATCGAACCGAACCATGCGATCCGGTCCGGTTCCGACCGAGCTGCGGGCGCAGACCGGGGCACCGGCGAACGGGCGCCGGCGCCGCCCCGACCTCTACCTCCCACTCCCCGTCCGCGACTACTCCGTCCCCGTCCCCGTCCCCGTCCCCCTCCCCGTCCCCCTCCCCCTCCCACCTACTCCTCCTCTCACCTTCAAACGGGGATTAAAGGGGGCGGACCACACCTTCTGGTCCAGCACCGTCGGCCCGCCACATCCCCGCCGCCGCAGCAGCTGCGTTGTCTGGACCCTCCTTCGCTCCGGCGGTGGCTGCGGGCCCAAAAACGCCGGTGGTCGGGTGCGGGCCCCAGTACTTGTCCGACGCAGCAGCTTCGATCACATGGTCCGGCACCACCACCGGGAGCACCGGATCCTCCTCCACGTTCTTGTCGTAAGTCGACGACACGTGCACTCCCCTCCTACAGATAATGATCCCCCAACCCAAACAATATAACAAATTTGAAGGGATATATTTGTAAGGGGCAAAAAGATATATTTGTAAGGGGCAAAAAAGTAATTTTACATCAAATCTGTTAAAAATTTAACAGATTCCAAACGGGGATTAACCTCAGGGACATATTTGAAGAACTTTGGATTTTTGCAGGGATAAATATGAAAAGTTGAAATTTGCAGGGACATATTTGCTATTCGACATATTTGGAGGGACATGTATGCAATTGCCCCAATCAAATTTTTACCATAACATAACTGGAAACAACACGACCACAAAGAGAAGAAAAAATAAAATTAAAAAATAAACGGATAAAATAAGATTAAAATAGAAAAATATATGGGTAAAATAAGATTCAATAACTAAGAGAATAATTACACCGACTCTTTTTCTACAATAGAGCATCTTCAACCCGAGTCCTCCTCCTGAATCTCTCTCTTCCTTCTTTCGTCTCCTTCTTTCGTCTTTTTGTAAATCTAGAAGATTTCTCTCTTTTTCTATCGTAGGGTCATCCTCAAGAGTTTGATACGTATTTATCTGTATATACTCTCTACATTGGAGATATATATAAACTCCGTTCAAGATAAATCTAAATCTATTTAAATTAGAATTATACTCTAATTAATATTTAAATTCAAATTAATTTATTTCTAATATGTTTAAATATTAATCATAATCTAATTAAAATTTAATTATAAATCTAACCAAACCTTAACCATGTCTAAATTCTAATGTGGAGATCATGTCTAAAACATTGGGCACAACAATAAAGTTGAACCTTTATAGGCCATTTAGAAATGAATACATCTTTTTTTAAAAAAAAATACTTTTTCCCCCTCTATTGATACCTCTTATTCATTTTTTAAAAAAATTTTAAGTTATTATAGATAGTTAACTGAAATATTATGCCAAAAATTCAATGGCTCTATTACCCACTAATTATTATTAGTCGTTTTAATGCCAATTTTTTCTAAGAAATTATTAAAGCCATTAAGTCTAATGCAATTACTAATAAGTTTAACAAAATCTTTAATTAGTTTACTAAAATCACTAAAATTAAAAAGATGGTGCCAATAAAAAAAAAAAAATGAAGTTAGAGGGTGCCATTCCCAAAAAATTAATGTACTTTTTTTTCTTCATCCATCATTTTTGTATCACATCAATCAGAGGAATTTTCTTATTTAGGATGTTGGGAGTTCAAATTTTAGCTTACATTTTTCGAAATGTAGAGTTGGAATTTGGAACCACAGATTTCTTGGGTAGTATTGGTATCTCATTCTCTTGATAGAGGGTTTTCGAATAAAAGAGCTACAAAGATGACTTAAAATAAATAAATAAATAAAGTACAATAGCCGTGAAACGGATTTAATTTTGGTCCACAAAATCCTACACTTTGAGAGGACAAAATCAAGTTTTTCTTTTTAAAAAACATAAATTATTACAGCTCTAAAGCGAACGATCTTTTGTACGTTAATTTCCAGATCCGAATCCGATTCTTCATATTGATTAATAGCCTCCACGTACGTTGGGCTGCATATGGGGCTCCAAAGCACCACCATTATGGTAATAAAATCTGTTTAAAATCTTCTAACAAATCAGCTTAATACCAAAATAACTCCCTCTTTTATTATAATCATTTTAACGATCTGGTCTCAAAATTTACATCCTTAAATAATTCATTGAACAAAATTATTTACTCACCAACCACTATTTTATTTTTATCAGAGTAACTGGTTAGTATCCTTATCTCTTCTAATTTTTTAATTTACTCAAAAAAATTTGTATATTTAGCAGACAAAAAGTACGATCAAATGTCTAAAAAGAAATGGTTAATTACATACATGTCCCTCCAAATATGTCGAACTGTAAATATATTCCTGTAAAATTCAACTTTTCATATTTATCTCTTCAAAAATCCAAAGTTCTTCAAATATGCCCCTCTGGTTAATCTCCGTTTGGAATCTGTTTATTTTTTAATAGATTCGATGTGAAATTATTTTTTTGCCCCTTACAAATATATCCCTCCAAAAGTATAAAGGTATAATATGGAAAGGATAAATATGTAAATTCAATTTTTAATCTAACCAAGGTTAAGCATTTAACCTAGGATTAAATCAACTTTTCTAACAGAGATAGACGGTAGGGGCATATTTGAATAACGGTGGATTTTTGAAGGGATAAATATGAAAAGTTGAATTTTGTAGGGATATATTTATAATTCGACATATTTAGAGGGACATATATGCAATTAACCCAAAAAGGAAAATCATATTCAACTTTTAAATTATTTTCTCAAAATAAGAGATGGTGTTAGTACTAAAACTATTTAAGGTAGATGCCCAAGCCCACTAAAAACAATTATTCTAAACTAGACCCCTAATCCCATATAGGGACATAGCGTGCACATTTCTTATGTCACCCTACTCCCCCAGGAAAGATTTGTACGGACGATTCCAATGAGTTGTTTTATTGCAGGAATCAGTCCTTACATTGCATCTGCATGGATGAGTATGATTGAGATTTTCACTTTTATATTCATATGGATGAAGAATCCCAGAATAGTCCTTGGAGAATATTTGGCCAGATCTCTTCTTCTTATTCTTCTGCTTCTCCTTCTCTACTGCACCGTTTAGCTTAGCGGGAACAAAATTTGAAATAAGATTTACTTCAGTTCTGTTCTTTTCAAACGCGTTTGGTTATTAATGAAAATAGTAGTTTTTATTTTTCTGAAACAAGCTGTTATAAGCATTTTTTTTTTTTTTTTTTGGAACAAACAAGTTCTCACTTAAGAATAAGTTTAATTAAAATAAATATAATTTTTATTAATCTAATTATTTTATTAACTAATTATCTAACTATTAGATAATTAACTAATTAATTTATTAAATTATTTATTAATAATATTCATTATTATTAATTATTTTATCAATTAATATTCAGGATTATCTAACTAATTAAATAAGTTAAATTATTATTTAATTAATATTAATATATTAATTAATTAGATAAAATAATATTATTTTAAAATTATAATTATTTTTATTCTCACTCTTC
Organism: Tillandsia fasciculata; assembly: GCA_029168755.2. Lineage (NCBI taxonomy): Eukaryota > Viridiplantae > Streptophyta > Magnoliopsida > Poales > Bromeliaceae > Tillandsia > Tillandsia fasciculata. Next base: position 18,276,851 of record CM054946.1, on the reverse strand, counting down.
CAATCTAATTATTCAATCACTATTTTTGTTATTTATGAAAACAGCCTAAATTTATTCTAAACGTAAAATTAGTCATGTTTCTATTTGTTCCTGAACTTATACATATTTTTATTTTTAGAATAAATAGTTCTATGCACAAAAACCTATTTATTAAGTTTCAAAATCAGTCACATACTTTTCGCTTTTGACTAGAGAGTTGTATACCACTATGCCAGTGCATCTCCAGTTTAAATGTCACTTCTAGAAAATGGCGGCTCCTCCTCAAAAGTTTCAAGATTGGCATGCCACAGCTGCTTTTATTCTTCAGAGAATTAATTGGAGGCCGAAAAAAATAAGTAAAAGAAGAAAAAGAGAGAGGGAGAGAGAAAAAAAAAAAAAAAAAAAAAAAATGTCTTTGTCATCCATTTCTCTCCTACTTCTGCGTTACGTTTCAATTCAAACGAGAAAAATAACAGAGCGTTAATAGTAAATTGTAGCTGTCATTCTAAACTCGTTAGGTATTTGACGTTCTAAAATTTTGAAAGTGTCCACTTTAATTCTAAGGATAAAAAAAAGGGTTTAAACTTTGGCACATCTGTAGAGAGCTACGCATGGTAAATCCAGTAATATTCTATGTCTCGTATTCTTAAATTTAATTGTCCAATTTATAAATAGTGAAATGGTTACATAGATGTACAGATATACATTAGATGCAAGCAATAACATTTTTTTAAACAATTATATAAAAAGAAGGATAGATAGTGAGTAAATTGAAACACTAGAAAATTTAAGATGTTGAATGTCTAAACTGAAAACACAAGATCTAAAAACGAAATTTGGCTAGTAGGTATGGAAATAGCAATTTATACCTTGCTTTTATTCTCCTTAAAAGTCAATTTACTGGTGGTAGGATAACACTATGACAAAGAGTTCTTAAAAGAAGAGAACTTTTCTAGTTATAGAGAGAAAGACACCTATTAGAGATACATCCAACCATTATAGTCTTTTTATTTTTCTTCCAATAATAGATGCTGAAGTATTTGAACACATGCTAAATGTCATTTGATGTGTGCTTTAAAGTGTTTAAAATTTCAAGCAAACAAATTCTATATTTCTAAATTGTCTGGCAATGAATCAGCAGGATATATAACAAATGAACACTACACTTTAAAGACCTTCTGAAAATAGAAAACAAAGTTTTAATTTAGAAACTAAGAACTAACTATAATGGATTATTAAACACTTATTAGTATTGTTCTGAGCTACTAAAACTAGCAAACTTCTTAGATTAATTGGTAAAATTTTCATCTTTATGCTCAAATACCCTACCTAAGTTCAAGAAGTTTTAAATATGAGTACTTAAAAGTAGTAGAGCCTTTTTTTTTTTAAATTTTTTTTTTTTTTATAAAGAAAGTATTTGTATGGTAATTGTGATGGATATGTCAGTCAATCATCTTTTTTTTTATGAGCACCTATAGGTTTGATAGATTATTTCTCTTATTAAAAGCATGTGTAGCATAAATTTTCACAATAGATGCAAAGTGCAATAGTAATCAAACAAGCAATCCATGTTACAATTGGTTGCTTTATGTATATATATATATATATATATATATATATATATATATATATATATATATATATATATATATATAATTTATGTTGGATTTACTCCATGCGTGGGCATTTTTATCTTTAGAGATTTCTTTTGACTCCGATTTTCACCATCTCTACCCAGTAAGAGATGCCCATGTGATGGACCCCTTTATTCTTAATCACTATGTTTATTAAGAAAAAATCTACAAAAGTAGTATATAGATTCCACATCTCTACTTACACCTATATAACTTCTTTTCCAAATTAAAAAGATAATATATTAACTTTAATTTGAAATAAAGGATCTTTTCATTCCCTGTGACAAATTGCGCATATCCAGTAACATGCTATGCATCACCAAGCTTTTTATTGTAGAGTTTGGTGGAACATACCAATATTAGCCTACCATATAATGAACCTTCTTTTTGTTATTTCCCCAACTTTTGGCTTGTGTGAAAAGCCTCTCTCTTTTTGACATAAAAAAGGAGCATAATTAGTTTCTTCACGCCATTGATTTGTTCTTTAACTAAACAAATGGATCTTTCCTGACAAATCATATTCCTCATCATAGTTATCTCATTATTGTCATAGTGAAAATAGTAAAATGCCTTGTCATTACAATGAAAAGGAATGAAAAACTAGAGCTAATTTATCATTGATAAAGTTTGATGTTTTTCCATAACAATTACTTTAATGTTTGGTTTAGGGATATGATTGCCCATTCTAGAAGTTGGTTTTACTCGGAGAGCTCCGATTGGAACACGTTGAGCATTAGGCTAATCATCTAATAATTACAGCATATAGAAGTTTTAAAGCATCCCTTGAACATTGGCTTTCTTAGTTTTTTACCCAGATTTATTAGGGTAATTATGCTGATAGGTAGATATAATATTAGGACTAGTGATTGTCATTAGAGAATATATTGGTTGGTAACTTTTCTAGGAATGATTCTAGAAAGACCTATGTTACTAATTTAGGCTTTTGGCATACAAATCTTTTGCACCCAGAGTGTTGATGCAACAATAAATTAGGTTATGAGAATCCATGACTCCGGTGATTAAAGTTGTAAGAAAGAAGAAAAAGCTACCAGAAGAATATGAAGATCAAATACCTCTACTAAGTGCCCACATCCACTGAATGCACATTGCTCAATTCCATTGGCTTGTTTCGTGTTAAGGAACTTTCGCCGTCGCCTCTATGCACACCTCTCTTTACATCTCATTCAAGGAGGCTTAGGTGTCTACAACAATCATTGGCTCAGCAGGGTTACTATATCCTGAGCATCAAAGAACAACAATAAATTATCCTCTCTCCTCAGATTAGACGGATAAGAAATTACTGTACATATTGCTTACAACTTGCTACGCAGAAAACCAGGCAACTTGGCTGCGACAAACTTTTGAACTATTGTCATAGCTAAACTGCTTAATTTTCGCATAGCAATTTGAAATAAAATTTACAGGGTCCGAAGCGATCATTTAATTAGCAGCATCATATCTATGGTGAGAAACGGCAAAGAAGTTTTGGAGATGGATTGATTTAAAGCACTCAATAATACAGGGAATGAACTTTTGGAGGACTTGAAGTGTTCCTAGTCCTAGCAAAACAAGGAGTACAGCTAATACTAAATCATTAGTTTTGTCTAAAATAGGAAACCATTGAATTTAATTAGACGCTTCAGGTACATTGTATCATTGCATGCATAGTACATGAATAATTATCATTGACAGCATCATATCAGAACAATATATATCATGACTCTCAACTATTTGTTCTTTGTTTCAAAGAACATATATATCCAACAAGAACTTCATTCGGAGAGATAAAAAAAAAAGAAGAAAAAGCGATTCCACATGATTATTTAATACAAATGTATGCTTCAAGTATTGTGGCAGAATAGTAAAGAGATATTATTATTTACGTTTTTTATTTCCTATTGTTATTAAGCTCTATTGCTAACTAAAGCAGTATACCTCATCTTGAATTGGATCATATTATTGACTTCTGAAGAAGGCTTTGGCTAAACTTAAAGTTTTGAGGCAAGGCATAAGTACTGTTTGAATCAGCTACTAACAATAGTGGTATTCACATACAATACCAAAAGCAAAGAGTGTCGGAACGTATTTCCACCTACGAAAAGGAGATTAATGACAAAAAGAATCTAATGCAGTCTTGCATTACACTATATTATACTCAAAAGTAGTAACTCCCTTTGCCTGCTCTTACATCTAAACACAAATTCCAGCATGTGGAATTCTAGAAGACGGTGAACGAAGAGCACACCGGTATTGACCACATCATTTGCTTCTAAAGCATCCCCTCCATCATGCACCATTAAGTGAGATAAATTGTAGTATCTTTGAACTAAAGTTACATAAACACTTCAGACCCATCAGCCTTATCAACGGCGTGCAAAAGATTTTGTCCAAGGTGCTTGCGAACAGGCTAAAGGGAAACTTGGATGGGATGATATCCCACAACCAGGCTGCTTTTCTTAAAGGTCGTTCCATTCTTGACTAGTTTGCTACGGTTAGCGAAATCTTTAGCTGGAGCACCAAGAATTCTTTAGAAAATGTTGGCATCAAGGCAGATTTTGAGAAGGCTTTCGACAAGGTGAATGGGGGGTTCCTGATGAAGATTTTGAGGTGGCTAGGGGCTAGCTGCAAGTGGTGCAGGTGGATTGAGCAGTGTATCTGTAATGCAAAACTCGCGGTGTTAGTCAATGGAGCTGCGACAAAGTGGATTAAAACCACTAGGGGACTTAGACAAGGGGACCCCCTCTCCCCTTACTTATTCCTTCTGGTGGCAGAAGGGTTAGCCAGGATAATTGAGAGAGCAGCTTGCAATGGCTTCTTAAAGGGTGTTGGACCCAATGATCTCTCCAAAGTTTCGCTGATCCAGTACGATGATGATACCTTTTTCTTCTGCAAGGCCGGTAAAACGCTGGTTAAAAATCTTCTTTTCGTCTGGCAACTCTTTGAGTGGGCTTCAGGCCTCAAAATCAACAAGAACAAGACTGAGCTTTTCTACACAGGAAGGAAACGCCAACGTGGAAAGAGATTGGCCAATGTTTTGGGCTGTAAGGAGGGGCGCCTACCTATTCGGTATCTGGGATTACCGCTTAAAGTGGGACGTCTGCGAATGGAGGACTGGGGACCGGTGATCAGCAAAGTCGAGAAGAGAATGGAAGGATGGCAAGCCAAACTCCTTTCTCAGGGTGGTCGGCTCACCCTCGTCAACTCAGTACTCGCGAACCTACCTATGTTCTTTCTCTCGATTTTCAAAATGCCCAAGTGGGTTATCAGTCGAATAGAGAGCCTTAGGAGAGCTTTCTTCAGGAAAGGTCAGGATAAGGTGTTCGGCGGACAGTGTCTTGTCGGGTGGAAGACTGTTTGTAGGAGCAAGAAGAATGGGGGGCAGGGCGTGCTGAAACTTGAGGACATGAACTTAGCCTTGCTTACAAAATGGTGGTGGCGGTTTTTTTCAGACAAGAAAACGTCGTGGGGTCCCCTAATTGACTGCCTTTATTATACCCAGAGGAGACCCCTTAGGAAAGGTGTGGCCTTCAAGCCGTACTCTACCTGGTGGCGCAGTGTGCTGTGGACAAGGGACTTCTTTAAGTGTGGTGCGATGTATTGCGTCGGGGACGGAAATAGGGTCAACTGGTGGACGGACATCTGGATCGGACAAGTGCCTTTTCGAACCTTATTCCTGATTATTTTTGACAATGTTCGGTGCAAAGACCGCAGGATTATGGACTGGGGGGGGGCTAACGGATGGAGATGGGCGAAAATTCTGGACGAAAGGGAGCGTCGATCAAAATATGATAGAGAATTGGTTCGACAGCTTAAGAACGTGGTCCAAGATGTTTCTCTTAACGACGCAACTGATAGTATCAAATGGAGGTGGTCGAAGACGGATATTTTTACCGTCAAGTCGGCTTACAATTTTCTACAAGACGGCGGTTTAAGGGATAGTAGGTTCGATAGTCTTTGGACAATCAGAGCCCCCTTGAAAGTTAAGATCTTTGTTTGGCTGGTCCTTAGGGGTAGGTTACGTACCGCGGATAACCTTCGCAAGAGAGGTTGGATGGGCGACGATCGCTGCAACTTTTGCTTAGATGAATGTGAGTCGGTTGATCACCTCTTTATGGACTGTGCTAGCATCAAGGCCATTCTGCTCAATTCCCTCCCTAACAAAAGTCTCATTATGCTTTGTTCTTCCGCCTACAAGCTTTGAGAAGCTTCGTCCTTGAAATGTGGGGCGGCTCGTGGGGCTGACCTTGGGATGATTGCAGCCATCTGGTGGGCTATGTGGTTGGAGAGGAATAAGAGGGTTTTCGAGCAGACAAAACGTCCTCTGAACTTGGTCTTGGCGGAAGCGCGTTCCCTTAGAGATCTTTGGAGTCGCTTCTGTATTTAGCGTCCTCTGTAACTGTTTTTTTTTTTTTTTTCCTCTTGGGTGAGACTCGTTGTCTTCTGTCCTTGCTTAGTTCATCTCTCTTTGAATGAAGCGGTAGCATGCTACCTTTTTCTCAAAAAAAAAAAACACTTATTTGCATGTATCTTGACCATCACGATAACTTGATTTATCTCTTCTTCAACTACGCTTGTGTGAAAAGTCACTTTTATGTTCACATTAAGCTAGCACACAGATCCTTTCTTTCATCAACACCATTAAGTCGAATCTCTTCGCCTTGTTACCTGTAGCTTTGCTCGAGACAAAGTGCAGTATCCTATACTGCGATCACTCAAGTTGGGAAGCACGGAGAGAACGTCATGATAGAATCGAAGCGACCAAAATGATATCACATACTCGAACTTGATTGACTCTAAAGAATCTACCAGCCAAAAAGCCTCAATTGTGCTTTACTTGCACCCATAGCATAAAACTCCACCTGCTTGAGAGCATATGACCAATTGCAGTTTGTCTGTTAAGACTGTTAGGCATTCCCATAAAAGGCAGGTCAAAAGGAAATCCACTTTTTAAACTGCTATACGCATCATTCGTTCAATGGTTCCAGATATAGAGAATAAGTGGCTGTGCTACATAAGATTTTATTCACCATGGTGGATTGGCTATCCCCCACTAACCCTTCAGAGACCCAACAGTTGCAGAGCTTGATACATATTGAATGAAAGCAACCCAAATCATTGTATATACAACAAAGTAGATTCCATGGCCTCAGGAGTAGAGCATAATTTTTTGGACTGGATGCCTATATCATTTAGCTTGTGTGTATATATAGGGTACCTCCCTCTTATCATTTCATCAAGCACAAAGTAAGAGACATTTTGAGTTTCTCACTGACCTCTAGTGTTCTTGCTTATTGGATCATATATATTAGTACTCTTTAGTTAATCATGTCGAGGGATCCACTTGTTGTTGGACATGTGGTTGGCGATGTATTGGACCCTTTTGTGAAGACTGCATCACTGAGGGTGTTCTATAGCAATAGGGAGCTGACAAACGGGTCCGAGCTCAAGCCATCACAGGTAGCGAATGAGCCACGGATTGAAATCGGAGGGCGTGATAGCAGGACCTTTTACACACTTGTAAGTCCTAAACACTCTGTTATAAATAACTCGTTTCGCTAATTTAGCTCATCAGAAGAATGAAAACAGATTGAGTCTAACTAATCTTTTATCAAATTCCAAGTCAAATTTAGTATAATCCAAGGCTCACTACCAGAGCTGACCAAGCCAAGCCCATTTATCTAAAGTAGCTCTCCCACTTAGAAACAAACAGCAACAACCACAGAATCTTGACTGCCAAGTTGAATTCTTGGCATAAGCTTTTCGGTTCTCTTTCGGCTGATAGGACCCTTTGACTTCCCATTGTCTAATTCTAGAGTCATACATTTAATTAAAAATATTTGATCTTTGTCTCTTATAGAGAGAGCCCGCTACCATCAGGTGTCAATGAGTTGATAAAAGAGGCATTTGTTCCCTAGTTCTGTGGGCCCCTAATAATTCTACCAATCAGTCCAAACGATGGAGAAAAGCGGTCGCAGTAGTTTGATCTAACAATCAAAAAGGTTAAATTAATTGGCAGTTAATAGCATTTTCTGGCCATCAACTTATTTTGGTTCACCTTCTTAGTTATCTATCATGCACTGATAATGTTAAAACCCTTCTAAGAAAGGAAAAATTACAACAATAGCATTACTTATCAGAGAATACACACATCTTATGCAGTTACTGTTTCATCTAACGCATTAAAATGTAGCCTGTGACATTTATTTTCACAAAACTAGTTCAGCCCCTAAAAAATCCATAGCAATATCGTCGTCTGATGAGTGCTTAGTGCTTATAACCATCTATCTCTCTAGGTGATGGTGGACCCTGACTCACCAAGCCCCAGCAATCCAACCAAAAGGGAGTATCTTCATTGGTAAGCTCTAACATTCATCATGCCACATGATGCTAATTTATATAACTTGATTCTTTACTTACTGGAAATGTGAAATTTATATTTACGAAAACTAATCAATTCTCCATGTGATATAGGTTGGTGACTGACATACCAGAAACAACTAATGCCGCTCTTGGTGAGTCATGTGATAACATTATTTCTAAATCTATACATTAGCTGCTTAGCGTATCAAATAGTTTTGGATTAGGTTTAACAACAAAAAAAAAAACAACGATCACAAATTTGAATTAGTGAAGGCTCTTTTCCAGTACCAGATTACATATTGATCATGTGCTTCAGGGAATGAGATAGTCTGCTACGAGAGCCCCCGTCCAACTGCCGGGATTCATCGCTTCGTGTTCGTGTTGTTCCGTCAATCAGTGCGACAAACCGTGTACGCACCAGGGTGGAGATCAAACTTCAACATGAGGGACTTTGCAGCATTTTACAACCTGGGGCCGCCTGTGGCGGCTGTGTTCTTTAACTGCCAAAGGGAGAACGGCTGTGGCGGGAGAAGGTATATAAAATAACGATCGAGATAATCACTTACATACCTTTTACACTATGAGCAAGGAGCAATAACACAATAAAGAAGTATTTTATACATGCAAGCACATGGAATAAGAAAAATAACCATTAACTTCAAAATGCAGTTAGTTTTATGCTACAGGTAAGGGATGGGGCGCGATCTAAATATTCTTTTTCTTTTAAAGGACAGTCATTCATGTTTATCAGCACGATTTCCTTTAGAATATGAGGTCAAGAGAAAGATTAATAATATGCCTAGATGTGCTGAGGAGAATCCAAGGCAAAGTATGAAGGAAATCATCAAGTTATTTGTCAACTTGTCTTATACTTGGGGGATTATACCTGCCGACCAAACCAATTAACTAACTATCCTACGCACCCTGAATTACATTAACTTGCTAGTTATTACGAAACCAATAATTGAAGTGTAAAATTCTAAACTAGTTAGTCAAATCAAATTCACCGCATAGCTACTCCTCGGGCTTTGTGTATGACATATTATATTACATCAACAGCACACCTGAACAACTAAAATAGCAATTCTGTCTAAAGATCAAAAAAAAAGAAAAGAAAGGGAATTATTAAGCACAACATTCAACTAGATCTCATTTCAATACCTTTAATTCGAGGAATTCTCTATTAAAGGCTTCTAATTGGGAAATTTAGAGAGGGACTGAAGAGTCTTTGTTGCATGATGATAGGTACCAACCTGGAAGCGGATGGAACTAATGATCGGTTTCGGCGTTTTGAGCAACTAAAAGTTGGCAGCAGCAACTGCATTCGGAGATTGAAGAACATACGGGTCCTGTTAAAGAATACAGTTATCAGGATGACTTATCATATGACCTATATACAAAAAACTATTGACATAACACTCCAATAAAAGTTAAATGTCATAATCTGTATGTACAAGTTACCTTTGTTTGGCTCAAATGAGTTTCTATTTACAAAGTTTGTGTTGATTCCCTGTTATAAACAAAAATAAAAAAAAATAGAGGAATCAAATCTCAGTATTGTCAAAATCTTGCATCATCATCTACTATGCAGGTTAATTTGCTACTGGGGTAATTTGCTTTACTAATTACTAATAATAATAATAATACCTCTCACCAAAGAATCCATTCAGCAAATATGCTGATGATATCAGTATAAATTTCACATGGGTAATTCATCAAACAGGTTACCTGCATTCGAGCAATCGTTTGAAACGTAGAGACCGCAAGCAAACAAACAAACAAAAAAACCTACACGCTTTCCGGATTTCTCGATCGAACGGAATGAGCGTTTTATAGGACGGGGTTTGAGCGTCCTTTTGTTTGACCAGTACCATGACTTCTCGCTCTTCAAAATTTGTATGCTTCTATTTAAATTTTCATTTTAGAAAAATTTCAGGTAACGAAACGGTCAATCCGTTGGATGTGTTTTAATACTAAAGTTTTTTATTTTTAATTTTTCATTCGTAGCTCTACTGGACTTGGATCTGCAGCTAGATTTTAGACCTTTTATTTGTTTTCAGCCAAACCCAATGGCTAGTTCGGTCGATTGGAGCTTGCACAAAAATCCTCTACCAAATTTTTGCATTTAGAGATAACAAGTTATTCTAAAAAGTCAAGACAACATAATCCAGATCGAGGTCCAATTTGCGCCCTGCCGAAAGCAGATAATCGAGACCGAAGAATGTACAAGCGCAACAGTTCAATTTCCTGATTTCCACCTTCAATTCGAAGAACTCTAAGAAGCATACAATAGATCAAATGCTTCCGCACAAGGACAAATGATAAAACTGTTGCACATAAATAAACCACATGATAGATGAGGTAGATGAGGGCTTACGTGAAAGGTGAGCCTATTGAAGAAAAACTCTTCCTGTTATTGTGCTGAACTAAGCACCAAGACAGAACAATTGAAAGGTAGAGCATATGCTTTGGAGTATTAAAACAAGATTAATAATACAAGTATTTGATATTTGATATTAACACCTTTCGTTTTTTTTTTTTGATTGCCCCAGATTCACAGAATGCTTCTTTTAAAGATAAAACCTGGAAAGGCAAGCAATATAAGCTGGCTTTTATTTGAATCCTAGATGTGCGATCACCATGCTACTTCTTATCGTCGCCTCCAAACTGCGTAGAGTTCCCATTCCAGAAAACGTTTCTGTCGCCAGATGGACCTTGGTCATCATCATGTCTAAGAGTGTGGATGTTGCTTCCAAATGGTCTATTTGGCGTTCTTGTACTTAGGTTGCCAGTATTATTATCAGCAGCTGGCTGGGATGCTTCTCCTGGAAAACGATTTAAATTGGCAGGATTTGGACCTATAAAAAGAATATCAAACTTAATAAAATTGCTCAAGATTTCACATAAAAGAGGAGAGTGATAAAAGGACATCAGAAATAAGTATTCCAAAATGGACTCTATGCACAAGGTGTTGTGTCAGGTCAGAATATATCAAGGCCTAAAGAAATTAAAGCAGTACAGAATAAAGAAATAAGGATTTACATGTATACCGCTGCAAAACACCTGTCAGATTTTCCAGGGATATATATGTGAATATTCAAACCTTTTAGGCGTATATATATCTCTCGAGAAAACTATATAAATGATGAGCACTGGTTATGAGAATAGGAAGAGATTTGCATGATCGGCACTTACGATATTGCCGAAAGCCATCATTTGTTACTGGTTCGGAGATTGGTGAGCTGGAATTCCCTGGGAAGTAGGAGAAAGGATTAAAGTATGATAAAATCCTTTTAACATAACTAAAATATCCCCCACTGCTGTCTTCTGTATTGCTCCCATTCTGCGTGTCATTACTAATAGGAGATGATGACTGGTTCCTTGTGGGTCTTGTAGGTTGACGATGTGGAACAACAATTAACGCTTCTCGGCTAGCAAAGCCGAGTTCACTTAATGTTCTGTCCATGTCTGTGTACAAAAATATTCAGAAAATATCCAATTAACACATTGGTTGGAATTCACAATCAAATAAAGTAACATACATAGAGCTAAAAAGACATGCCATGACCCCCAAAAAGCAACAATTGCAAAAGATTAACATGCAAAAAAAATCACGAAATTAATAAAACAATGAACATATAATATGCAATATATTGATGATGGAACTGCCAGTTACCTTGTTCACTAAATAATTTCCGGGGATAAGGAACTGCCAGATCATATGAGCCAATCTCACTACTTATATTTCCATCTATGAAGTTCTTTACATCCCTTAGCATGTCTGCTTTTGTAAGCTTTGTCTGAAGGCTGGTACCATTTGGCGAGCGAATGCTAAGGTGAATATCATTTGACTTTACAACACTGGAACTCGTATTTGATCCATCAATCTTTTTATCACGAGGACATTGTTTCTCTGCTTCAATTGCAGTCACCTCTGAAGAAGCTTCACCTTTTATACTCACATTATCATCCAATTTAGGCTTTTCTTGTCGTAAAGCTGGATAATCACCTTCATTAGGCGGTGAGACCCCTGCATCCCTAAGTTCACCAATGACTTCATTATCTCCATTACTAGCTGAGCCTGAATGTTCTCCTCCACTAATCTTGACATCTTTAACATCATCTGGTCGTGTACACGCTTGTTCCATGGGCTTCGGATCTTTCTGGCATATATTTGAAGTCTAAGTACACGAATTTATAGAAAAAGAAAGCCAAATTTACATATGAGCACCAGCAGCTGCCTACAATTTCATATTTACTATCTTAAAGTCAAAAATGTAATAAATGGCCTGATATACATCAGAAGTGTTCTTGTAAATATCAAAAATGCCCCTGTTTACCTTGGCAAAATGGCATAAATACCCGCGAGTAAGGGCACTTATGAAAGAATCTGAATTTTCAATCTAAAAAATTTCAAACTTAGTGAGCCAGTTTAATTGCAAGAACATCTCATTCAGCATCTCCCTCTTGTTTGCCTCAAGGATTATGTTGTAATTGGCAGAGGGAAAGCATGAAAAGATATCAACAACCATATAATCTATACAATCTGTAAATCACTTTCAGAATATTGCAAAATTATCTCGTAGGTGGAATGAATTATCCTTGAAAATCATTAATATGAGTACCTTGCAATGGCCAAATTGAACTCCTAAATTGGAATCCCAAAAGAAAATATTCACACTGCACAAGTTAGTTCTGACATCTAAAAAAGACTTAAGGGGCATATATAATCTTCAGTGATGTAGCGAGGTATGCCGGAAATCGGCACTGAAAGAGAAGCAAAGAATAAATAATGTTATCAGGATAATAGAGCTTACTTCTTCAAGTCTCTGCTCCTCCAAATTATCACAATCAGTTAATGGTCTAACCTCTGAATCTAGTGTGGTTTTGTCAGAAGTTGTTGGAATATCTGAGCTAGATGAACTTGCTTCACTAGATGGAGCAATATTAGAAGAGGAATTGACAGGCCCAGTATCTTTTGAAGCAAGAGCTGCTGTTAAAAATGTCTCCTGCAATTGGTAATTAACTTTCTGTTACTAAACACGGCAACAATAACAAAAGGACTATCTACAGTGCATAAAGTAGCGATGGAAAATATAGCATTCAGATGTTACATTACCTGAAGATTTAGGGTAGCCCAAGCTCTCCCAATACCTTCTTTAAGATTTTCAGCAGTGATGTACCCTTCTGCAAATTCCAATGAATAGTTGGTCACAAAATATATGGGTGTGATGTGTTTAAGATTATTTGATGTATCCTTACCATGATGCCAAAGCATAACACCATTGAGTCCAATAGCAGAGATGCTTGGAATGGACTTTTGAGGGTCTGACGCCCCGGTCAATTAAGGAAAACACTGGATGTTAGTATGAATATCAAAATAACTGGATACATCAAAGTAAACTACAAAAGTTTAAGCCACAAGAATAACTCAGAGATTTAAAAGAAAAATCAAAAGTTATCTGATTGGTGCATCAAGTCATAAATCTTACTCCTGCACCAACTTTCTAAGATATCTATCCAACATATAAAAAAAACTCTTTATTTAGCTTCCATCCAAGTAAAAAAACGTTTAACTATTACAAACTTCGAAGTTCTGAACTGTAAAAGAGTAAGTCTGACCCAAAATCAATCTCTCTCTTGCAACCTAAATCAAGATATCAGTTCAAACACCTGAATTTCATGAGGATCAATTATGGAACGTCCCCAACAAATCACTTTCTTTTGAATCCTCAACAAAATGAGAGCAGTCGCCAAAGTTCAAACTCATTGATAGTTGAGCTCAACTGGAACACTTTCAGTTCTCAACTACAAGATATCCATTGAACTAAGTGTCCACAGGGCACATAAGACGAGTAAGTCACATGCCCAAAAGCGATCAAAAGCACCTAACTGCTAAGTTATAGACAACACCTTCAAGGAGCTTGTACATAGTTCAACTGAATATCGACTGCACACATTAAAATCAGAGAAATTAGATGTCAACTAAGAGAGGATACAAATAGCTGAAAATTGTGATGCCTCGACATTTCCTTGCATGAGATGCAGGAAGACACAACATCTTGACATGATTTCCGCTACCTGAAAATGATACATAAACTTATTAGCAACTAAGTTATGAAGTATATATTATGAAATAAGACAAGTCATACAGGTAATATGATTTAACTTACACTCTGATCCACCCATGTTGACTGTTCCAAGAGGGCTGAATTTTCATCCTCGCCTGAAAGTACAGGAGAAATCACACGAATTACAGTAGGATAATAGAGTACAATAGCACGAGCACATGAAGATAGGTCATCCTGAACGTGGGTGAATAAGAAGCGAGTAGAATTCTTCAACTTGTTAAATAAATGTGAATAGGATTTTTTCAAACATTTTTTCTCACTTGATAACTGATAAAATATTAAGAAGCAGAAAGGGATGAAGCCACAAGAAAAGAAGATCAACAAGTTATCAAAAAGAAATTCAGATTATCAATAATGTTGAACATAAATATTTCCAACTTATATAAGCCCTCAGTAGCCCACAAGCCATTGTTGAATTTAAGCAGCTTGTCAGCATCTTATTTTCAACAAACACACTCAAAGCGTATAAAGCATTTTAAGAAAAGCTTGAGAGCAACCTAGAAATGCAATAAAAAAAAGATGTACCATTTTTTTTTTTTTTTACGTCAAATATGTGTACTGGTTTCTGAAACAAGGATGATTACAGAATCCTTCATGCGCTATAAAGTGTGAGGCCAGAAGAACTAAAAAAATAACTAATGTAATTGAAACTGCAGAAGAACGTAATAAATAAATTCACCAGATATATAGACTACAAAGAGTTTCTTCCGCTTCTTTGCTTCATTAATTGCATCCGGAATGGAACCTTTGTATGTCAAAGAGTAGGTGGGCCTCTCCATCTGAGTTAATCAAAAGATAAAACAAAAACAAAAAAAAAAATAATGATTCAGGCCAAGAACCGTTGTAAGGTCTCCTCAATTAAGTAATATGTGACAAGGTAGTCAAGTACCATATCAATGTAATTGTGCCAAAAAAAGAAATCTAATGATGGTGAACAAACAACATATACAATTCGGCACTACTTCTAATGAAACTTCTGCACGAAAAACTCTTGCTTATTGAACTTACACTCCCTACTTACCTTTATTTTGACAAACAAGTATATTTCTTTCTTTCGATTGTAGTACAGTTACTGACTTACTGTTCCTACACATACAATTGTAAAAATTAGCTGAATAGATTTCTCAAATAGAGCAGATCTTCGAAGTTGAGAAGGCCCATAGATGAAGTCACAAAACTTCATGCCCGGAAAAGGCAGAAACAGCAGAAATTAACCACCTTTACTCATCTTAAGCTCATAAAATCCAGTAGAAAACCTCACTAGATCTCTCCACACATCGTAAGAACCAAAATAAAGTACAAACATTACATGTTCCACGAGATCCCAAATCGGCAAATGAAAATTAAACTGAGAAAATCGGAGACGTATAAGAGAGAAACCACCGACGATTTCGTTACCAAATACTGAACCTCGATAGGGTTTTACTGCGATACAAAACTGAGATAACACGATTGGGGATTAGAAGTTTGGGGGAGGAGAAGAGATTCGTACCTTCGAAGAATTAGGGTTTCTGAGAGAGAGAAAGGAGAGGGAAGCGTCGACGATGATCAAAGTATTTTTTTTTCCTCCCCGGGCGATTTTTCTTTTTTTTTTTTTTTTTCGATTTTTGGTTCGATAATTTCAGTTACGGCGCACGCGGGCTAGATATCGATCGTGTTGCACGTGCGGGACACGTGCGTTTTCGGTTCGGAAAAAACGCATGGAGACCCCTTCATTTATACTGAGTTATTATTAAATTAAATGATATTTAATTAAATTTAACAATTTCGATCACTTTATAATAAATCCAAATTTCATGATTTAACTAACTAATTTTAAAAATTTATGTAAAAAAATAGAAATTAATATGGCATCAATCAAAAAACACCGAGTTGAGGGGTTCTTTTCAAACCTACTTATAGTTGAGGGGTCTTCCATGCAACAACACGCGAGAGAGAAGTGCCATGTGGGCCCATTCAAGCCCAATTATGAATCTCCAACGGCCCATTATGGCCCCCAATTCGACATAGTAGGCCCTAATTCAAGCCCAATTTTGCGCTCTAATAGCCCACCCCTTCTTCGTCCTCCTCCTCCTCTTCTAACCCTAGCCCTCTCTTCGACGATGCTCTGGGAATCTTAAGCCAAAATTTGAGGTAATGTTTGTATCCTTTTCCTCTCTCTCATAACTCATAGAATCTAAGAGATTTTGTGAAGGATTTTTCTCTTTGATTTTGTTTTTTTTTTTTTTTTTTTGATGATGATGATGATTATCCATTTTCTTAATTTTAGCCGATGAGATAACAATGATGTGAAAGAGAAATAGATTAGAGCATGTGGAAATGTGCTTGTGTTCATAGAACGATCTACCTACTCGACCCGAGAAATTATTAATTTGATAAGGTTGATTATTAATTTGATAGCTCTGCCTAGAGCAGAGGCCTTGAATTTTATAGTTTGAAAACGAAGCACTTGGCCCTCATTCCAGTTTTGCATCTGATTCAAAGTGGTTTCCTTATGTCTGGGTTCGGTGTCGTCCTGTCGATGCATTTTTAGTCTGAATCAGCAAATGCGATGCGTCGATATCTAATGTAGTTTGACGTATATTGTGACCTGAGTTCTTGTTTAATTTTACAAATTCTAGATAAAGTTCAGCTCATCAATAGTGCTTTCCTTTTGTAGTATTGTTCCTGGTCTCTGACGTCGGTTCTTTGCTTATTGGAATGTAGTATCTCCGATGGCATGCAGTACAAATTTTGCCCCTCTCGGTATTTCGGCCCGTGCTCCAGTCACAGAAACACAAATCCTCTGGCAAAGCGCCAGATTACGCACTCGGAGAAACTTGCCCAAGTATCTCACCGTCCGTGCAGTCCAAGGGACTGAAGGGCCTCAAAGGTTGGTCGACATTATAAGAATCATCCCTGACATATCGAGAAATTATTTTAGAAGCCGACCTAGACGAGCGCTTTTCGGAGGCATCTCTCTGTTGGGCGGCTTTTATGTTGCGCAGACAATTTCTCTGTCTTTCGGCGCGTTGGGTGTGAATGATGTTATAGCTGCAGTGGTGTGCGTTCTCCTTACGGAGTATGTGACTAGATTCTACTACAGTCGGCCGAAGGTAACCTTTCCACTTGCGCTCCTCAACAATTTCAAGATGGGATTTACCTATGGCCTTTTCATCGATGCCTTCAAACTTGCTAGTTGAGCGAAAGTTCTCTTGGCCAGTGTATTATTCTTCCACTCTCTGAATCATACTAAGATTAAAAGTATATTTGCTGTAAAGAAGCCACGGATTTTAAACCAGGTATATAGGATGTTTACGAATTATTGCTTGGCTGTTCAATATTCTTGAGCACTCTTCCGCCTCTAAACTACGTACGGAGATGACACTAGAACTGCTGAACCTGCTAAAGTTGCATCTTGTCAAGATCTCTCTGTATCTTATGTTTTGTGGAGCAAATTCCGTTGGTCTGATCAGAAGAAGTGTGAAGTGAAAACTGGATGCATGGCTATCTCTAGTACACCTTGATGTGGATGGTGCGCTAAATCGCTTCTGGCCTGAGAATATATATATACTGATCCGTAGGTTCCTACTGGTGTGCTGCGGCAATTGTGCAGATAGTTTCTGCATTACATGCCTTTTCCATTATCAAGCTACTTTGGCAGATATTTAGCAGACATTTTGTATGTGTTTTCCATTTGGGAGAAGAAATTGGACAGCATATTAATTTGATGTGTGCTATTACAGTGGTGCCATGCCTTTTAGATTACCTTTCCTTGTTATTACAAGTAGCAATCTTTTGCTATTCCAGTAGTGACTCTAATGTAGCTATCATGCTTTGGACAAAAAAGAAATGACCTCAGCATCAAGTTTTAGAAATTTAAAGCTGTTATTGTTTGCTCGCATCACTATGGATATGCTCTGCAGAATATGTTAATTTGGAAATGCATGCTGTTGTATACATTGTGAAAGAGACACATGGAAATAGCAGAAACTCAATTTAAATGAATCAGGTATTATTGGAAATTCCAATTACCATCAACTTGTAATTTTTTCTCTGTCAGTTTCTTCTGATGTTCTTGATTACTAAAGCTTTTGATTTTTACACTGTATATTTACAGACATAAAGCTTTTGGAAACCAAAATAGTACGACAATTGCTGTGTAAAAACTCGTGCTCTGTTCTTTCAGTAGTAACAATTAGGTGATGCCTTGACCACTGAATTAGAGAGAGGCTCATTGGCAAATAAGCTCAGTTGCATTTATTTCACAAAATAATACTACTTACCTTTTGGTGGTCAGCTTATTAACTGCATCATGGTACTTGTGCTGTAAATGTTTTGGCCTCCCCCAGTTTACTGCACATTTAGTGTGCTGTTTAAACCTTTTTATTGCAGCCGTACATCTTCCCAATACATTGCAACTTAACAACCTTATTCATTCCATTTCTGACATGAATTAAATCCCACAAGATTTTGATTCAAGTGGGCAGAAACTATCAAAAAAAAAAAAAAAAAAAAAAAAAAAAGAAGAATAGATTGAATTGAATTGATCTTTATTGTTTTTGTGGCAGAGGAAGTGAATGTAGTAAAATCTCAGGCCTAAGGAGTGGTCTTTAAATGATACTGTGAGAGTAGGCTGATGGAAGCAATGACAAAGGTATTGCATGCGCCTGGTGCGCCAGGGTGAGAAGATCAGGTAAGGGCATTATCGTGACTTCAAAAAAGAAAAAGATGGTAAAAATGAAATAATATTGATGGATTTGATCGCAGATGATAATTTTTTATCATAATCCTTTCGGGCAATGCAAAAGCGCATATGATAATTTTTGATCATAACCCTTTCAGACAATGCAAAAGCTGCAACTCACTGGTTAGCAAGAAATGAAGGATGAAATGAATGGAGTGCAAAAGTGCAGATGATAATTTTTTATCATAACCCTTTCAGACAATGCAAAAGCTGCAACTCACTGGTTAGCAAGAAATGAAGGACGAAATGAATGGAGGGCAGATAACTGGGCGGTGCAACGGATGATTTGTGCACCTGGCGCAGGCGATAATTTGTTGGAAGCAACCAACCAAGTTGGCCAATTACTGCTGTGCTTTTAAGGTAGGACATCCTCAGGAGAAACTAAGATTTCTTCAGTGCATTGCTTTAAAACTCAAGCCAAGTGTGATAAATGAAAAGTGGGTGAACCATCTTTGCCAAAAATAGGAAAGTGAATTAATGCTGCATTTAAATTTGAGGGTCCTTATACGAAGGGGAAAAAGAAAAGACCATAGTCTCTGCTGAGGAGAAATTATTGCATGCAACTGCAATGTATACACCAGGATCTCCAAAACTTACAACTTAGATATGATCTACAACACTTTAAAAATTTATACATGTATTTGACAAATAATATATTTTTCTAATGCTGTTGATTTTTCATACTACTTAATGATTAGGTAATTTTTTTTTTGAGAATTATGATTTTTCACGTATAAATAATGCTGACGGTGTAGATCATATCTAACGGTTTACAAGCAGGTGTTCGGAGAGCTTGGTGTGTTAAACCGTGGAGCATGAATAATTATTATCTCTGTGAGCAAGTGGAGTGATGAATGTAGGAAATAAATGCAGTGGAAATGCATGAGAGGGAGGGGAATTGCAGTGGGTTGGGGTTTGAATGCACTGCTCAATTTCTTCTTGGTAGATGAGGAGTTTTCAATTGAGGTTCATGGAGTAGTAAAGGAGGAAGTTCTTGTTTCATTCAATGATCTTGTACTCACAAGGAGGCAGCAGCTTCTCTTGGGAAAACATTAATCTATTGCTTCAGACCTTGTATCCCTCACAGATTTTTTCCTCTTGAAATGGTGAGGGCTTAGGACTTGCTTTGATATCATGCTATCTAAAAGATCATATTATTTAAAAGATCTGTCGGGAATCCACTATTTGTCCTTGTACTAAATTTTATGAATCTACAATCCACTCTAATACCACTTGTCGGATTATTGGCGCTAATAATTAATCCAAAAAGCTCGAGCGGTTAGAAATGCTCAATTAATTTCTTGTACCGCTTCTACAGGACTCCGGCGTGCGCGAGAGAAGCTTTCAGAAATTTTGGGTTATCAAAACCTCTCTGAAAGTCAAAATTTTCATCTGGTTGGTCCTTAAAAGAAGGGTGCTAATTCTGGATAGGCTACTTAATTGGGGGTGGTCCGGAGACACCAATTGCATCTTTTGCACTTGCCCTGCGGAAACCGCGGATCACCTATTTGCTTATTGCGCGATCGTGCGTCTACTGCTGGCTTGCCTGCTACCCAACAACGCAACTGCCCGATACTGCCTCTCAGTGAACCTGCTGTGGGATGCTTGTGCGAGCAGTGGGAGCTCCAGCGAGCAGGGGCACCTCACCGCTATCGCGGCAGCTTGGTGGTCCGTCTGGCTGGAACGGAACAACAGGAGGTTTTCATCGGTCTCTTGCCCCCCGGTTCAACTCTGCACCTCAGCGCGCGCTTTGGCTCTGTCTTGGGCTTCGGCCTTCCCCTGATTTCGGTTTTTTTTTCCTTCCGAGACCTCGCTGTCTCGACTCTTGTAGCTAAATTCATACCTCCAATGAATGAAGCGGCAGCATGCTGCCTTTCCCTAAAAAAAAAAAGCGTACAAACACAGCACCTACCCATCTGAACATTAGGTTTATTGTTGAGCCTCTTGCCGTTAGGTCTATTGTGGATAGCAGTCCCACTCAACTTATTAGTCTTCTTGATTTATTGTCACGAGATAGAAAGTTGAATCTATTTTTGAACCCATAAATAAATAGCCAATAAAATCGATCCAATAAAAGATAATTCAGAATTTATCTTAACACCACCTCGATATTAACATTATGCCCACTTTCATGAATAGACTGGACTAGAATCTGGTGGTTCAGAATTACATCATGGCCGACCAACGATATCAATCACTTCAACACAAAAACTGCTAATCTCAGTCTTTAACCTCCACCTTGGATATCACAAGAGGGTTTGAACTTGTTGGGAACAGACCAAGGTAAGATGTTAATTAATCACTTTTTTGTGCTTTTTCTGTTTTAATGAAGGACTAGTTGTTCTTTTCTCATCGGAGTAGTGTATTGATCAACTAGAACTGCTATCATGCATTCAAGATCGAGTTTGTATTGAAGGTTAGGTGTTAAGTCTCTCTTCAGATGTAGACCACCTCGCACTCAAATTTAAGTTCTAACAACAACCCAGAAACAGTTTCCCAATTAATTTCTTTTAGTCTACTTTTAATCCTCTGAAAGGAAAAAGAAAAAAAATAATTTAATGAAGTGCATATTTTACACTACAAACTTAAAAAATACCTTTAAGTGATATATATAACCTTGGAATGTTAGATTTTGGCTGGTATATATATCATAGTTAGTTAATTCGGATTCGACAAAAATTCGGTATAGATATAATACGGATAAAATTCGTATTATAATTTTAAAATTCATTGAAAAATTCGGCTAAAAAACGGGCTCGTCAATTATTCTGATACGTGATTTATATGGAAATAATACGTTCACTAATTAAAAATTCGGGATCAAAAATTCGGCTATTAAATTTGAAAAAAATTAAAAAATTTATACTATTAGTATAAACAATTATAATTTTTTAAAATAATTTAATCAATTTATTTTAGAAATAAATAAAATATTTATTTAGAACAAAAAAATATATAATTTTAAATTATTTCCGACATAATTTTAATTCGGATTCTCAATAATTCGCGAATAATTTGCGAATAATTCGTGAATTAACTAACTATGCTTTGAAAAAGAACGAATTTTTCACCCAAAAATTCGTAATTCGTGAATAATTCGCGAATAATACTTTTGATTCAAAATTCACGAATTATTCGAATTTTTGGAAAAAGTCGGAAACGGCACGTTTAATTCGGATTCTCAATAATTCGCGAATAATTCGCGAATAATTTGCGAATTAACTAACTATGATATATATATATATGGGATAATTGCCTGTGTACCCCTGAAATATGAAGAAATATCTGATTTACCCCTCTTATTTTTTCTTTCTAATATACCCCTCATACGTTCCACGTTATTAAAAATACCCCTACCGTTTCCCTTTGTTAAGTTAACTAGGGTTAAACTAGAGTTAAATAATAATCGGAGTTGAAAACTATCAGATATACCTATTTTGCCCCGGTTTAGGGTTTAGGATTTAGGGTTTAGGATTTTTTAGGGTTTTAGGGTTTAGGGTTTAGGGTTTTAGGGTTTAGAGTTTTGGGGTTTTTAGGATTCTAGGGTTTAGGGTTTAGGGTTTTAGGGTTTAGGGTTTAGGATTTTTTAGGATTTTAGGGTTTAGGGTTTAGGGTTTTAGGGTTTTGGGTTTATGGTTTAGGGTTTAGGGTATATTTGAAAGTGTAAAATAATAATTACACACAGATAACGGCAGTTTCAAACGGTACACTAACAGAGTTTAACTTCAGGGGTATTTTGGAAAGAAGTTGGAACGTAAGAAGGGTAGTTTTAATATTAGCCTTCTAAGAGGGATAAATCTGAAAACAGGAAAATTTTTAGGGGTACTTAAGAAATTGCCCCTATATATATATATATATATATGTGTGTGAGTGCGCGCGCGCGTATGTGTGTGAGTGCGCGCGCGCGCGCGCACGCACTTCAGGTTATGTGGTGATGTATAGGGGTGGCAATTCAACTCGCTGTTCACGAGCCAGCTTGTGTTCGGCTCGAAATGAGCTCGAGATCGAATCGCTCGTTTAGTAAATGAGCCGAACACGAGTCGAATTTTTCGACTCGTTTAGTAAATGAGCCGAACACGAACCGAATTTTTCGACTTGTTTAATAAATGAGCCGAACACGAGTTGGGGTTAGCTCGCTCGTGTTCGGCTCGATAACGGCTCGAATATATATATATATATATATATATATATATATATATATATATATATATATATATATATATATATATATATATATATTACTATTTAGATTTTAAGCTATTAATTTTTTATAAATTTTATTTTATTTTATTTTTTTCAGTTTTACATCTAATAATAGAAATGAAAATTAAACTTGTTGTTCGTGAGCCAGCTCGTATTCGGCTCGTTAATAAACGAGCTGAACACGAACCAATTTTTTCAGCTCGATATTTAAATGAGCCGGCTAGTGTTCTGTTCGTTTATTAAACGAGCCGAACACGAGCCGACCCAGCTTGATCGTGTTCGGCTCGTTGACACCCCGGTGATGTATCAAACCAAAACTGAAATTATTACAAAAGTCCCATATAATTAACTACTTTTGTATCAATTATGGCATCTAAACAACTCAATCTGACTGGAATTTATTTGCTTTTTCAGGATCGGATCGGACTGGGTGGGCCAACTGGGTTTGGCTACATTGTGCCATTTGCCACCATAGCTATTCATTGACAACATGCCATCAATATGTTAAATGTTAGAACCACAATCTTATAAATAGAATTTCCTATTTTGGTATTTTGGGTGGTGCGAACACATAACATCACTTCAATTTCCATAACTGGAAAGGACAAGCAAGCCTCAAGACCTTTCCTTTTTGGAAAACGAACAAAGCAACATTTTGATGAATTCTTACCCTTACGTAGTTGCATAGTTCGATCTCATGTTGTGCTGCATTGGATAGCGTTGGCTGGGGGGAATAAGGTCGGGAATAAGGGGCTATTCAATTTTTATTTTCCAAACAAAAGAAAAGAAAAGAAAAGAAAAGAAAAGGTGGAAACAATTGTTCTCAATTTTTTTTTTTCCAAATAAGCTGGTATGAGTATGTGACTACTATTTTTTTTTTTTTCCCTAAAATAAATTTAATTAAAATACATATAATTTTATTTATTATATTAATCTTTTAGTTAATCTAATATTTTGACTAATCTAATTATTTTATTAGCTAATTATCTAACTATTAAATAATTAACTAATTAATTTATTAATTTTTAAAATTATTTATGGTTAATTAAAATATTAATTTACAATACTCATTGTTAACTATTTTATTAATTAATATTTAAAATTATCTAGCAGTAGTTTATTAAATAAATTAAATTATTATTTAATTAATATTTTATATTAATTAATTAGATAAAATATTATTATTTTAAAATTATAATTATTCTTATTCTCACTATCCCATCTAACTATACAAATGCTATATTTTTTATTTTTGAATTCAATTTTTATCTAAACGCAAAAGGTAAATACCTTCTGTACACCCCATTTGGGGTGTACCATCCATTCTAGGATGGGTTGAATTTCACTTGTCACATCGAAGTGACGAGTGGATGAATGCCCACCCAAGGAATGAGCTAGGTGTAGGATGTACACCCCAAATGGGGTGTACAGGTAGCATAGCTCTTTAAGTAGATTTGAGTATTTGGGTGGAGTTTTATATATATCTCTAATGTATAAAGCTTATATATATGAATACGTATGAGACTCTTGATATAAATCGTACTTTAAAATAAGACATAGATGAGAAAAATTCAGGAGGAGGCTCTAGTTGAAGCTACTTTATTGTAGAAGAGGAGTCGGTATAATTTTTCTATTGGTTAATAAATCTTATTTCATCTGCATTTTTTTGTTTTTAGTTTTTTCTCCCCTTTGTGGCGTGCCGGTTCCAGTTTCAGTTTCTATTGAGAAAATAGGTTTATAGTAAAAATTCGATTTGAAGCTTCGATTGTGGAATCTCAACACTAGGCGATACCGGCGAGGATTTGCGGTACCGGAGCGAATTGCAGATTCACAAAATCTGGTATCGAGGCGAGTACCAGATTCCCAATAATTGGTATCAGAGCTAAAGGTTATCGATCTTCGGGAGAGATCGACGGAGATGACCACGAAGTTCGAAATCGAGAAGTTCGATGACAAGAACAATTTCGGCTTGTGGCAGATTAAAATTCGAGTCGTTTTGGTACAACAAGATTTGGACCAAACGTTGAACGGAAAAAAAGCAAAACCGACGGAGATCACAGATGCGGCATAGAAGAAGATGGAGCAGAAAGCGTTGAGTACGCTTCATCTATTATTAATAGATGATGATCTTTACAACATAGCGAACGAGTCGACACCAGCGAAGTTGTGAAAGAAATTAGAAGATCTATACGTGACCAAATCTCTAACGAATAGATTGTATCTGAAGCAGCGACTGTTCACGCTGTGGATACAAGAAGCAGCTAGCCTACATGAGCATTTGGACGAGTTCAACAAGATGGCGACCCAGTTGACCAGTATTGGAGTCAATTTGGATTATGGGGATAAGACACTTATTTTACTTTCTTCGTTTCTGACGACATATGAGCATCTGGTGACCACGTTACTCTATAGTAAGGAGACCATAAGCGTGAATGCGGTCATGGTGGCACTTCTCTCGAATGAGATGCGAAAGATGACTTAGGAGTCCGGCATGCAAAGGCATGATACAACTTTAATGATAAAAGCGAAGAATGAGGCAAATATATTGTCGACCGAAAGTAGACAAAAGAAACCACTATCCGAAGTGAAGTGCTTCTATTGTTACATAAAAGATCACATTAAGCGCAACTGTCATAAGCTT
Source organism: Tillandsia fasciculata (assembly GCA_029168755.2). Classification (NCBI taxonomy): domain Eukaryota; kingdom Viridiplantae; phylum Streptophyta; class Magnoliopsida; order Poales; family Bromeliaceae; genus Tillandsia; species Tillandsia fasciculata. The sequence goes on along the minus strand of CM054946.1, from coordinate 18,251,177 downwards.
AAAGAGTATCTGAATGACCTAAAGTGGTAGAAGGAAAAAACTGTCGCGGATCAGGACAAGGAGACGTCAGCGATGGCGCAGGCGGCAGAATCGGAGATAATCGATTCTGATGTGCTAAATATGACGACCGATGATACTAAAATTTCGGATGATGTATGGATACTCGATTCGACATGTTCCTTTTACGTCTGCCCGAAAAAAGTGTCTTTTGCTATCTATAAAGAGATAAAAGGTTGTAAAATTTTAGCTTCATGTGAAGTTGTGAGGGTCTAAAAAAGAGATCGAGTCGTGTGTGTGGCGAACAAGCACGAAAATTTGTATGTTCTGAATAGGAGCACAGTTTGAACCGACACAAAGCCAATTTAGGTTCCAAAAGTTCGCAGAGGGGCAGTCGCTCAAGATGGAGTGATGAATACGGCAACATCGAGCGGCGGAAACAAGCTTAAGGTGGAGCTTGTGTGGTGAGCTCGGTGCAGCAATTGAAGATTACAAATCAAACTAACGTGGAGACTAATTATTAGGATTTGGTTAGATTTGTAATTAAATATTAATTAGATTAGAATTAATATTTAAATTTGTTAGAGATAAATAAATTGAATTTAAATATTAATTAGAGTATAATTCTATTTTAAGTAGATTTGGGTATATCTTGGATGACACTTTATATATATCTCTAATGTAGAGAGCTTATATATATGAATACGGATTAGACTCTTGATGTAAACCGTACTTTAAAGAAAGCTATATAAATTGTATGTATCTTGTGTACGAGTGCATATGAGAGAGAAAAGAGAGAAGTCTTCTAGGTTTATTGAAAATGAGAAAAGGATGAGAGAAATTGAGGTATTGGTCGAAACTATTCTATTATAGAAGAGGAATCGGTATAATTCTTCTCTTGATTAATGAATTTTATTTTATTCGTATTTTTCTGCTTAAAAACATGATTTAACGCTTCCGTTGTAGAATTCCAACACTAGGCAGTACCAACGTAGATTGCGGTACCGAAATAAATTACGTATTCATAAAATCTGGTACCAGAACGAATACCGAATTCTCAATATTAGAGATAAATAATTCTTACTTGTATCGGAAACAAATGATACCCAGTAAATTCTAACACCTAGCATGCACTTTGAAGGCGCTAGCTTTTCAGTTTCAACTCGGGCTCGACTCGATTCTAAATTTGATTAAGTTTCAAGCTTAAAAACATATGCCTAGAAGCATAAAACTTTATCTTGTGTTTCATAACTTTTGTTGGCATTGTAGTGATCACCTCTAGCATAAGTGGTAAAAAATTATTTAGTTGGTATCCAAAATTTTAAGTTCGAAATTTAATTGCTTTATAATTTTTAACTAAATTTATTTTTTTAAAAAATGGATGAAATAATACTACCTTTCGCTACTACCTTTCGCTCAAAAAAAAAAAAAAAAAAAAAAAAAAAAAAAAAAAAACCATTTTAATTTGTTGGCATTATGCCTTATCCAATTGTGTCATACTATTATACATGCTTCTTCGGTGGCGGGCTTGATCAAGCTCGGTTCATATACGCCCTATCTTTGATGCATATCTACGTTCTCATCCGAAGTATATATAGTCTTGTCTTAAAATCTCTATCCATTCATGTTACCAGAGCATAAGAAAATTGTACACAAACTTTCATTTATGTTATGGGTGTTAATTAATATGTAACTTGTCTAAATTCCATGAAGGCATAATAAGACATTGATTTGGGATCAAAATAAATGGAGACGCGAGATATATTTTTACTGGGCTCAAGATAAATCGGGGTGTACTGTGTACATGAACCGAGCCTGATTGAGTCTATTATTGTTCAAGCTAGGTTCAAAAGGCAAATTAATTTTGATCGGTTTCGAATTGGTATCCATTCGAGCCGAGCCTCTTAGTTCTAAGCCAATCCAAGCTCATTTTGTTAAATACATTTATATATTTATATATTTTATAGCAAGAGGAGGAGACTTAGAATATGAATGATAGAACACTTATAACCATGTATGTCATTACCTTAACACAAAGACTTTGTCACATCATTATAATTGAATGTCGAGTAATGAGAGACTATGTACATTAATATACAAGGATTTAGTAGTTTAGTCTCAGTAAGTTACTAATATTAGCAGGCCTATATATATAGCTCAGTGAGGTAACTAAAAAAAAAGATACCTTTGCTCCTCAAACTATGAGGGATTTGGACGTACCTTCTGATTTTCAAATTTTTATTTATTGTAATTTTTTATTCAAATTTTATTAATTATTACGATCGAATTTCACAATTCGTTATGATTTAATATGTTGTTGATATAAAAGTGATGTGGCATCCTACTTATTATCGTGTCAATCACAACACTATTATATTATCTTTATATTAGTGGTACATCAATATTTAGTCAATTAAATTAAATTATAAAACTTAATTGTAATAATTCAGAAAGTTCTGAGTCAGAAATATACACTAATTAAAATTTAGAAATCAAAGTGTCAAACGCATCATAGTTTGAGGGCCCAAAGTATAACTTAGCCTTAAAATATTGTATCCACATGCTGCAACAAGCAGAAGATATCCTCATCTACATAGCAAACTACTGTTTTTGATCACTCGTGTCCTGCAACATCTACGACATTACGCATAGGAACTACGACTCAGATACAATACCAAATATGGCCCTATATTAAGCACACTAAACAGTGACACAATTATATCTTCAACCATGTATATTGTTATAGGTGCCATAAACGAACAGGTACGTATGTGTATTAAAAACTAGATACTAAAAAGGACTTTGAATTAATACTAACAACTAGAGAGGGGTTTAACTTAAGTATAACCTGACCATAATGCAATGCGTACATACATAGAGTGTACAAACTCGGATCAAGTTGGGTCACTCTCGATCGATTTCGATGGATGGAGCCCAAATGAATCAATTTAAGTTGAAGTGATTGTAGGTTATTAGCTTATTAGGGTGGAAAAATCAACTGGGAGGGGTGGGGAGTGAGTGGGTTGAGGCATAAATAACGAAAGAGAGAACATCAAACAATAAATGGGTTCATGCCCCAACAACCAAAGAGAGAGGCGCCTCCATTTATTAGTGTGGTTGGCACTGGTGAGTAGAAAGGAAGAAGGCCCCAACACGCCTTATTTATTCCCTCTCCCTCATGCCTTTGGCCAATTTACTGCGTGGGAGGGTGGGGGTGGTGAGAGGGGGCTCTCCTTGTTGTTATTAGTATTAACTCTGGCTATCAACACTTCTCTCTTCACCCTCCCCCCACTCTCTTCAGAAATTCGCTAACCAAATAGGTTGCGATCAGAAATAGTTCTTAACATCTCTACTTAAATGCATGATAAAAGAAATAATCAAATATAAGTAACAGAAGAGATAAAATCAGTTGTAATACTACATTATTCAAAAAAAAATCGCTCGAGACTGGAATAGTATTGTTGACATCTCTCTGTTGCAAGGGCATAAGAATGCAGTAGGTGTTCTGTGCTTTTTTATGAGAATTAGAGTTAGGAGCAATGGTCATGAATGCCCACCCACAAGGAGCAGTTCATGATTTCATGGTAGTTAATGGTGTAGGTATACAAGGATGATAGTCACATGGTGCATGAGAAATTTTATGACGTGACAAAGCGCGATGATATATATTCTACTCTCTAATAAAGCTCTCCTTAGTGAATTGTAGGAGTGTGACATCTACATTCTCATTAAAGCTCCAATTAAGTTGTGTAGGCCACATCCATCCAAATTTACATCATGGTGTAATCTTCTATACCTTCCAAATTCTTCTCCTCTCAATTAATGTTATAACCAACATATGGTTATTAATTAATTAACGGCCCTATGCAATATGGGAAGTTATCAACTAAACTGTTCATGTAGATATCTGATCTGCCAAGATGTTTACGTTTGTATCTTAGTTAGAACAACAAACAAGCAAATTAAGAAGCAAGATTTGCATATCTGCACGATAATCGAATTGATTCTTGCCGAAAATCCTTATTGAGTAATTAATGAGTTTTCAAAATAAGTAATTATTTCACAAACTATATATCTGGACACAATTCTCTACCCGCTCAAGTTTCTAGACACATCAAAACAACATCATGAAAATGTAATTCCCCACTAGTAATTGTAATTAGCAATTCATGATCATACCTATTGGCTCCAAGCACTAAATTACACAACTTTGGTGTTGGAATTAATAGCTTCATGTACACACATGCTTTAAAGAGAGGGTGTGTGTGTGCGCGCGCGTGAGATAGATAGATAGAGAGAGAGAGAGAGAGAGAGAGAGAGAGAGTTAGCTTGATATACTGAAGAGGTGGTTTAATACATGGGTGCGTTATGACGTGAATAGTCCGGCCATGTAGGGGAGGGGGGCTCTTAAATGGCATGGAGAGGATTTGAGTCATTTAAGGTCACTCTACTTGTCATCTTTAATGCTTCGCCCTGCCCCCTCCTCTTAATGAGGTTGGATGAGCCCCATTTAAGAACCCCTTCTTTAGCATCCTCTCACATTACCATTCCTCCCCCCCTCTCCCCTCTCCCCTCTCTCCTCTCCTCCTCTTCATGCATGACCCCATCAATCAAAAGGGTGAAGTAGTTTCTCTCTTCTTCTTCTTCTTCTTCTTCTTCTTCTTCTTCTAGGATTCATACCAAAGTGGAGGATAGATAAAGGATGATCACCGAATTCCTTCGGCCAAAGAGAGAGTTCCGTTTCGGAGAAGGAGAAGAGCTGGGGAAGGCGAAGGCGTTGAGGGCGATGGAGCAACCGGAGCTGTCGCTGGGGCCTTCGGTATCCACCTTCGCCAAGAGCACGAATAGCTCGTCGTCAGACTCTGACGCCAACTCGCGGAAGAAGAGGAAGCACGCTTGGGATGAGCACCCCGCGGCGCAGACTAGCGTGGAGCTTCAGCTCAATGATCCCTTGCCTTTGGATTGGGAGCAATGCCTCGACCTCCAAGTGAGTCTCCCTCTCTCTCATGCGCACACATGCACACGCATGACCAACCAAAATTCATTACTTAGTAAATATATTTATAGCTCTTTGTTACTTTAAGTATCATAGAATTCGGAATCTCGAGTTATACATATTACTGTAGTATTGTCAGGGTTGATTCCATGATGTGTGTCACATGGTCTAATCCTGTTGATATTATTTCTTTTTCCTAGTCCGGGAGGATGTACTACTTAAACAGGAAAACCTTGAAGAAGAGTTGGATCAGGCCTAAGGAGCAAGCCCTAAACCTGGAGCTCAACATCGCAACACTCGTGAACTCCGACGTGAATGCGAGCTTGGGCTCGGCGGCCCTTGATGAGCCGAAGAAGCATGCGAGTTCAGGAGGGAACATGGTCGCCGTGGTGTGTGCGAATTGCCACCTCCTGGTCATGCTGTGCAAGTCCTCCCCATCGTGCCCGAACTGCAAGTACGTGCACTCGCTGCAGCCGCCTCCGCGCCAGATGGAGGCCGTGAAGCCCATCGAAACTCTCAGCCTCCTCCATTAGCGCGAAGCGAGATGATTGTATAAAAAGAAAAGAAAAACCTAGTAGTCACTGAGTGTTTTAGATACCCTGGAAACATGACCAGTTGCAAGGGTAAACATAAGTATGTTAATAGTTTGATGATGATGATGATGATGATGATGCTAGGTGGACATGTGAGTATACTATAAAGTTCCAATGGTGAGGATTTTTACAAGGTTTCAATGAGAGAGTAGAGAGAGAAAGAGATAGTAGCAGCAATGAAAAGAGTCCTTTGTTTCATTTAAAGAAGAGGTGAAGTTTCCTGCACCATAAAAGCTTTGACTGTCTCCACTCTAAATGGCACCTATTTTAGATGGGTGGTTTGGGTTATTGAGAGAGAGAGAGAGAGAGAGAGAGAGAGGGAAGTGAATGGCACCTACACTCAATTACACTATTCTATTCCCCTTACCTGTCTCCTACTCCCACAACACATGGGGTTAATCTGAGCCAGAAGAAACTGGTAGTCAGTGCTTTAGATATATATAAAATTGGGAGGCGAGGGGAGTGATCCCAGGTGGGGGGTGAAACTACACCTCTACAAGCACTTCTAGAGTGTGGGAACACCTCCCTATGCTGATGCCTATCTGAATGAATTGAAGTTGCACTTCCCCATGCAACACAGTAGCTTAATAACGCGAATTAGTTTACCAAGTCTAATGCAAAAAATACTATGCCCACTTCTAGAAGCAGATAGAGGTAGAATCTGGAATGAACTGATTAGTTCCTACCATCACTCCCTGATTTGCATAAATCTCTTTATGGTACAATTTTTTCTGTCCAAATTCAACTCTCATGTATTTCTGAAATTTGGCGAAGCAATGGATTACTAAGCTACCATTGTCTAGTAATTTAGATAGTTTAGGTGGGCCACCATACTGCTGTATTGATGGCCATTCAAGAGAGCACACTCTGAGAAAGTAGATATGAATGCTTAGTCCAATCTTTGAAGTTGGAATGGTCTAAAAAGGTTAATACAATTAATAGAATCATGCTAACCCATCACTGTCCAGCAAAACCATTAATAGATTGGTTAGGCTGTTATAAAAGTAGTGGCTAATGGTTCAAGACTCATTTAATGAACTTTGAACTATTCAGGTTATCTTGCTTGTGGTAAAGTAGATTCACATGCCTTACTCATAAGAAGAGCTTGGAATCTTCTTTTCCAATTCCACAACCTTTAATGCTTAAACTCCAGCACCACAGTGCTGATGCATGTGATTCAAAAACAACTGTTAAGGTAAAGGTTCAAATAAAAATGAGTTCAAATAAGAAAATTTTGAGCTAACAAGAAAATTTTGACAACATCTGATTCCTGAAGAGATTTAGGACTTCTACGTACCTTCCTATTTAGCAACTGGCAACTGCATCTTTGAAAAGCCATGCCTCACTTTGTAACTCGAGCAAGATTAAATTCTCAAACATAGTCCATGAAGCAACAGGCAAGAGTATAGTACTGCTGAATCATCATAAGGAATTTAGACCACCGACATTCTGGTAGATATTCAAGAGAACATATATCAAGATGCTATTTATTAAAATAATTATATCAAGAGAATTAAGGTACTTGCTGAATATGTAAAACACAAATTTAGTTGCAGTTATTCTGTTATGAAACCAAAATCTCACCTCCTTTGCCCATGTGAAGAACAAGCAATTCGGAAATTTTGGCATGTGGATGCTAACATTTGTGTATACAGAAGTGCATTTCACCAACATGCATCTGAAACATTTTACATATAGCTGCAAAGAGACTGATCACAACTAGAAGGTCCGCTTTTGGAGATATGAGCAGGAGAGGAAGACTATACATGATTTTCTCTGATTAGATAACTCTGTGCTGTTCCTAGAAACATATTAGCAGCTAGATTAGTTAAAGGTTCAAAAGAGCAAATAACAGAATGTAACTATTTGGAAGATTACTTCATTTGATGCGAGTGAACTACCATGTAAGAGAAGAGCTTCCCATGATTCATCTTGAGGATGGTCCAAGTCCTGTACAGCACATAATTCATCTCACACACATATTTAGAATAAAATCTTCGACCTGTTGATACAGCAGTTATACGCAAAGGATACATGACATAAAGTGACCAAATAAGACAACAAATTTATAAAGAATTAACCTATTCCTAGAAGACAATTGCCAATCTCATCCAATTCCAAATATCTATCCAAAGCAAGTTTTTTGATCGATTTGCATGCAGGTTCACATATGCAGGATTATAATTAGCCTTCACGAAATGCTAGTCTTGAAGTTTGCAACTGAATCCTCAGTATCTCACGTATGCCAATCAAGTGATTGGAACATAACCCTCCCACCTTAAGTGCAAGTAAATATTGCTTAAAGTCGTAAATATTTCTTCTGATCGAGCCTGTGAAGTATCAGCAACAAAGAATTCATGGAACTTCCCATTCACCTCCACCGAACTACAACCGGGAATCTTCTTCACACCTTTCTCTCTCATCATCATCCTCACCTTCTTCACATCGTCCCATCTATTTTTAGTAGCATAGATTTGCGACAAAAGCACATATATTCCGCTGTCCCCAGGGTCCAACTCTAAAAGCTTATTTCCAGCCCACTTGCCCAACTCTATATTACCGTGCATTCTACAAGAATTTAGAAAAGCACCCCAACCTGCCTCATCCAGCTCCCTCGGCATGCTTTTTACCATCTCAAAAGCTTCTTGCAAAAGCCCAACTTTGCCAAGCAGATCTATCATACATGCGTAGTGTTCTGCTTTCGGCTCTAAATTGTAGACCAATTTCATGTCTTTGAAATGTTTTTGGCCTTCCGAAACTAACCCACCATGACTACATGCAGATAGGACTCCAACGAAAGTTATATCATCTGGGATGATTCCACTTCTTTTCATCTTCTCAAAAAGTGCGAGAGATTCTTTGAAATTATCATGGGTTGCATATCCCATAATCATCGAGTTCCAAGTCACTATATCTCTTTCAAGCATCTCCCCGAATAACCTAGCTGCTGCCTCAACATCTCCGCACTTAGCATACATGTCTATAAAGGCATTCGCTAGTTTAATACTAAGTTTAATCTTTTCTCCATCTATGTAATACTCATAGATCCACCTCCCAAGACCTAATCGACCCAGCCGAGAACACGCAGAGAGAACACTCACCAAAGTAGCATCTAGAGGTTCCACACATTTTGCAATCATCTCATTGAACAAATCCAATGCTTCTTTAGGTCGGTTTGCCTGTGAATAAGCTGCAATCATACTACTCCATGATACCGCATTCCTCTCGGGCATACTCTCAAACATCTGCATCGCAAGCTCCAAGTAGCCGCATTTCCCATAGGCATTTAGCATACTTGTCCAAGAAAACACATCCTTGATTTCCATGGCGTCGAACACCTCCCTAGCATAGTGTATGCATCCACACTTGCCATATGCATCTACCAAAGCATTAATCAGATTAATGCTAGCATATATATCGCATGTTTCTATATAGTTGTGCACCAACTTGGCCAATGATAAGATACCCAATTGCGAGATAGCCGAAAGAACAGTAATCAGCGTAACTTCATTAGGCTCAACATTTGCCGATAACATCCGGTAGAAGAGCCTCAATGCTTCATCTGGGTGGCCATTCTGTGTATACGCATCAATCATGGTAGTCCAAGAGACCACATCTCGCACACGCATTTCATCAAACACCTTCTCCGCATCAGCCCAGATCCATTTTTTAGCATAGAAGTGCACCAGCCCATTGCCCACGAGTAATTCCGCATCAAAACCCAGTTTTCTAATCACACAATGCACCTCCTCCCCCGCGGAAACCCCCGAGATCCGCTCGCAGGCCTTGAGACCGAAAACGAAGGTCCGGCCATCCATCTCGGCGCGCTTACGGATCACGCAACGGAGGGCGGAGAGGGCCGTGGAGAGAAGGTTCGATCTTGTGTAGCCCCTGATCATGGCGTTGTGGATGTAGGCGTTGGGATCGGGGATTTGAGCGAAGAGGAGCTCGGCGTGGCGAATGTCGCCGGGGTCAGCGAGGGCGCAGAAGGCGAGGACGCGGCTCGCGGGGAAGCGGTGGGCGATGAGGCCGGTGCAGGTCATGTGGGCCTGGATCTGGCGGAGGTGGGCCATGGAGGCGCAGGACTCCACGAGGGAGAGGATGGGGTGGGTGATGCGGAGGTTGGGGTTGTAGTTCCATTTCGGCTTCTTCGTTCTACTAAAGGAGGATGAAGAGGATGAGGAGGAGGAGGAGGAGGAGGAGGAGGAGGAGAAGCGGAGATTACGTGGGAGAGGAGGCCGCCGCATTTGGCGGGAGCAGGAAGGGAATTTGCCGCAAATTTCATAATCGTCGTGGAATGATAGCGTTCGCGCGGGATGAGAAATGGAAATGCGTTGATTTTTATGTTGCAATTTGTAAATCGAAAATGCTTTTTTGTACGACCGAAGTGTCCATCTTATATCCTATTAATTTTGAAGTAAAATAAATTTAGAATATATATATTTTAATCCTACTAATTTCTAATTTTAAATTTACAAATAATAGAAAATAAATTTTGAACTAATGTCAAAAAAATATTAACAGTTAAGGGACAGTAGGCAAATTAAATTCAAATTTTTAAAATTTAGAGGAATGTATATATAACTAATATTTACAGAGAGATGAATGTAAATTAGTCTTTTTGGAGGGATGCATAAGTAATTTTTCTCTCCTTCCTTTCAGGGTGAGTATATCAACAAAATAACCCAAAAGCCAATGAAACTATTGGGTTAGGCGCTATCCACATAATATATTTGGGCCGTATAAGGCCCAAATTGGATTCAGATCCATAACCCATAGTTCATCCTAATTGGACTCGGCTCCGGATCCAAAAATCTCGAAGTGGAGCTGATCATCATCATCATCATCGTTGTTAAGAAAAAAGGGGACAGAAAGAGAGAGAGAGAGAGAGAGAGAGAGAGAGAGAGGAAGAAGACGAAGAAGAGAGAGAGACAGCGAGAGAGAGAGAGAGGATTGGGAGAGGGGGCGATGGGGTCGGCGCTTCTCCTGACGCTCACGCGGAAGCGCGAGGTCGATACCCTAATCCGCGACACCCTCGACAGCGTCCTCGTCCTCCGATTCGGCCGATCCGACGATCCCAATTGCCTCCACCTCGACGACGTCGTACGTGCTCTACCCTTCCATCTCAATCCACATTACTAAACCAACTCGAATTCGCGATCCGTGTTAGGATTTTGCCGGATTGTGCAACGTTGTTTGTTATCCATGAATGCGCTGTTCGTGTAGGGAGTTCGATAATTTGTCGAACCCTAGTGTTAAATTTTGATGCTGTTTTAGGAGAAATTATATGTGATTGTATTTGTGCTCATCTTGTGGTTCTTTGGATTTATCTTTTTTCCTTAAATTATGAACTTTGTTAAATTTAAATGTGAGTTGCTTGATATTAACATTTTTTCAGTTGATGGAACTGTATAATTGAGCACTATTAATAGTTGATAGCTGGAGAGGAGCTGTTAATTTTTGCGAATATTCAATTCCACTCAGAAAAATCACTCGTGTCAAATTAATTAAAAGTTAAGGGAGCTCAATCAAAAGAAAATTAGTTGAGGAATCCATTTCAAAGTTAACATATTTTAGGATATCATGCATAGGGATTGATCGAAGAAATATTATGCTGTAATTTTTAATGTTTAGCTCGTTTTTTTTTTTTTTTTTTTTTGTTAACTTTGTTGCTGCTTTGTAACGTTCTTTTCTAACTCGAATGGTTTTAGCAGCTATCCAAGTCATCCCGAGAAATTTCAAAGTTTGCGACAGTAGCTTTAGTTGATATAGATGCTGAGGAGATTCAAGTTTATGTGAACTACTTTGACATTACATTGGTGCCGTCAACTGTTTTCTTCTTCAATGCTCATCACATGAAAATGGACTCGGGGTATGCACCTCTCTGCTCAAATTTGTCTCATGTTGTTCAATTTTTGCTAAAATGCTGAAAATCTCCCCAATAACCTCCAACATTTGAAGCTCCACTGTTAACCCCCTCAATCTTTATATATTTTGTCGCGATTGCCGCCTTCGTTGTTGTTCTGTGAGTAATATGATGTATTTGACATCTCTTCAACCCACCTTGTATCAGACAATGAGTTAGGGCCAATATAGTATCCTAGTAAAGAGAGATGGAAAATGTACCTACGTGGCCGAATTTTCCTATCTTCAGCAAAAAGGATTTCGAATGTAGAGAGAAGAGGCAAACAATAGTATCATTCCAGCCGTAAAAAATGTATAATGTGTACTTACCCTTGATCCGTTTACAAACGATCATCGCTATACTTTTAAGTCGCATCTAAGAAGCTTAAAATCTCATTTTCCTTTAATCTCGCGACTTTCGCATTTTCGAATATGTAAATCTATCTTGCTTTCTAATTTCTCTGAATTTGTTGTTCTTGATTATCATGCAGAACTGCTGATCATACAAAATGGATAGGCTCTTTTCACAGGAAACAAGACTTAATTGATGTCGTAGAGGTGAGTATCAGAATTAAATATTTACCCGTAATTTATTCACTGATTTCTTGCCTATTTATAGTAGATTGCATATTATTCGGCAGGAATTTGCGAATTCTTTGCTTAAATGCTTAAATGTACATATTTCATATGTTTTGGAATCTGCTGTTTAAATCATTGTTGGATGCAAACTGTTTTAGAAGTATGTATTTTAATAAGTGTGTTTTATTATTGAATTCTGCTTCCTTCTAACTTTGTCCTAGAGATTCTTGACCGAGTAGATGACGAGTATCTGAAGCGAATGCATGGAAATGAGTAATCATACACAATATCATGACCTATTTGCTATATGTTTAAATGAACCCTTTAAGTGAAAGAATATGCCGAGTGAAAAAATCATACAGTTAGCTACTAAGTGAAGGAACATATTAGTTAACTTAGTGATTCTTCTTCCAGGCTATATATTGAGAAATCATCTTCAAATGCAGCGAAACATCATTTTAATTAATCTCTCAAAATTTGTATACAGGCAATATACCGAGGGGCGATGAAAGGAAAACTGATTGTTAGCTGTCCACTTCCGCCAGAGAGGATACCGAGATTCCAGCTTCTCTTCAAGGATGTGTAATCAATCCAACTATCCAAGTATTCAGCCAATGAAACTTGTAGTAAATTGAAATGTTGTGTTAAATGGATACTTTCTCGCTGCAGGGATAAGGTGACCCACCCACCTCATTAGAACTGTATATATGGGCATTTATTTTTCACATAAATGAAAGGGCTATTTCCTGTTGTTTTTAACACAACTTGAATACACAGGAGCCAGCGAACTGGGTTAGTACGAATCCGATTTCAAGAAGGTATGTTGTTGGAGCCGGTCCGGGTCGGGTCGGGTCGGGTCCTTGGCATCTACGCAATGGTGGTTTTAATGCATAATGGTACAGAGCTTACATGCACTATTGTGCATTTATAAGTCGGTAGATAAAAAAGTTAGACTAAAGTTGCGATGCATATAATCAATCCACCTACCTATTTACAGCTAATTTATTTATAGTGTTGAATGACTTCGAAATTGCAGTACGATTACCCCGCAGCACATTCAGCCCTGTTACTTGTCTTCTGTTCCAATTTTACGAATTTTGGAGTGTCGTTTCTACTCTTTTTTAAAAAATAAAAGTTTTTTTTTTTTGGGGGGGGCATTTTGAGTTGCTGCCGCCACGTTCCAAATCAAGCTGCTGTCAGACTGTTGATTGTCGTAGTGCAGTCAGTGGTGCGAGGCAGCCGGACTTGAGGCTGCTAATTACGCAGTCAGGCATTGGAAGCCCCGTGCGGTGGAATTTGGTCTCTCTCGCTTTAATATTTTTCCACCGCATTAAAAGACGGATTTAAAAAATATAAAAATAATAAAATAATAAAATAAAAGAAGAGATGAGAGAGAGAGAGAGAGAGAGAGAGAGAGAGAGAGAGCGCCGCGACGAATGGGGTTAGAGCAAAGGGTGCGCATCTTCACGCGGAACGAGGTGGGGGAGATGTCTCGGTGGGTCCCGCAAATGGGAGGGGGCCCACAGGGCCACACCAGAGGACGAACGGTTAGATTGAAGTAAATTTCTAGGTGAATTATTAAAATTAAAATTATTCTTTTTTTTCGTTATTTGGTTGTATAGTTGTGAAATTGAAATTTTTTTAGCTTTGATATTTATTTGAAAATAAATGAATTATGAAGGTATATATAAGAGATGAATTAAATGTTTTTTTTTTATTAGTCCAAGTCAACTACGCCATTTTAGTTTGAAGTGTGCTGAAATGGCATTAATGACCTTAATTTATTTGTTATTTTTATTCCTCGTTAAATATACAAACATGCCAGTTTAGTTAAGTGATTCAAGTTTTAATTTGGTGGAAAGATGGTATGTGTTTGTTTCCTCTTGTTAATTTTGAAAAGCAGAGTAATTACCATTGTTTAAGTGTTAATTAGAAAATGGTACTCTACTTTAAAATATGCCATAAATGTGTGTGTGTTAGACATAAATAACAAGACAAACACATGAAGACAAAAAAAAAAAAAAAAAAAATAAAAAAAAATAAAAAAAATAAATGTAAAAACAAAACCAGGGAAATAAATGAAGTTCAGGTGTCCTTTTTTTCAATCTAAGACATGCAAACAGCTGGATATGAAGGTGTATATATAAATTTAAATATATTAAGATTTTTATTCTTTTGTGGCAAAATATGCACTTCAATTGTAAATTATTAGAAATTTGCAAACATCTCAAGGTTTAAAACAAGAAGAAAAAAAAAATACAATATTTTTAACCCATTGCGACATTATTTTCTAAATAAACTAGTTATTCTCTTCCTCAAAAGAATCTCTCTCTCCATATGTATTTAGAGAGGGAGAGAGAGAGAGAATACGTTTATGCGATTTTAGAACTAACTTATAGTCTTCGTATTATCAAATTATTTTTAATATTAAAATTTTTAAATTGATGATGGATTTTATTTGTTTTGATCTAGCTAGAGTATTTGTGAACTAGTCAGAAAATAAATTTTATAATTTTTCGATATCATTTATGTTATGATCGAAGAGTTCAAAATTAATAATTTTAATATTTGTAGTAAGTCGTTTGCAAGTTTAACGATATAAAAATATTCAAATCATATAAAATTTTGGTAAAAAAAAATTTATGCTATATAAAATAAGATCAATATATTATATATATCTTTTATCTAAACTTTAGTGTCATATATAATATAATAAAATTAATATTTAAGAACACTTTTTTTATACTTAATAATGTTTAAAAACGTTCTAATATAGTCTAGCGTAATATTTAAAAATATCGGTTAATGGGTCGGGAGATGAAAAATCGTCACGTATATACCAACGCTTATGCTAATTATTAATAAAATATATTATGATATTTTAAAACGTCATAATTTTTAAAATTTTAATTTTTTAAAATATCAAAAAATTAAAAATAATAATAAAATTTATTATTTAACAAATTAATTTAATATAATATATGATTCATATGGTAACATTTTTTGTAACGTCAATATTTGTTATATTATAAAGACGACTGAAAACGTTTGCACTAAGAGTGGTCTAAAAAATACCCCAGTATTGAGATTGTTTTGTAGTCTTCTTTCGGCTCCGATTCTTAGGTATCATTTATTTCGAGAACAATGGCTGGAATAAGATCTTATTTTTCAAACGTGTTTGGTTATGAATGAATACAGCAGTTCTTGTCTTTCTGAAATAAGTTGGTATAAGACTGAAACTACTGTTCCAATCTTTTTCTGGAACAAGATTTATTCCTATTTAAGAATAAACTTAATTAAAGTAAATATAATTTTAATTATTGTATTAACTTTTTAATTAATAATATTTTAACTAATCTAATTATTTTATTAACTAATTATTTAAGTATTTAGATAATTAACTAATTAAATTATTTATAGTTAATTAAATTATTAATTAATAATAATACTTATTATTGTTAATTATTTTATAAATTAATTAAGAATAAGCTTATTTAAAATAAATATAATTTTAATTATTGTATTAACTCTTTAATTAATCTAATATTTTTACTAATCTAATTATTTTATTAACTAATTATTTAATTATTAAATAATTAACCAATTAATTTATTAAATTATTTGTAATTAATTAAATTATTTATTAATAATACTCATTACTGTTAATTATTTTATCAATTAATATTCAGAATTATCTGACAATAGTTAATTAAATAAGTTAAATTATTATTTAATTAATATTTTATATTAAATAGATAAAATATTATTATTTTAAAATTATAATTACTTTTATTCTCACTATTATAATCTAACTATCCAAACTCTATTTTTCTTATTTCTAGAAATAACCGAATTTTCATCCAAACGTAAAATTGATCTTGTTCCTATTTGTTCCTGAAATGATACCTATTTCGGAATAAGTAGTTCTAATTTATACCTGAACCAAATGCAGCCTTAGGATCTGCTTATGTCGGAAATAATGTCTGAAATAAAGTCTTGTTACAGTCTTGTTCCCCAAACGCATTTGGTTTGGATGGAAACTATAGTTTTCGTTTCTCTGGAATAAGCTAGTAAAAGGTTGGAACTAAAATAAGTTGTTCCCACTGGAGAATAAGCTTAATTAAAATAAATATAATTTTAATTATTATGTTAACTCTTTAATTTATTTAATATTTTGACTAATCTAATTATTTTATTAACTAATTATTTAATAATTAACTAATTAATTTATTAATTTATTAAATTATTTGTAGTTAATTAAATTATTTATTAATAATACTTATTATTATTATTAATTATTTTATTAATTAATATTTAGGATTATATATCAATAGTTAATTAAATAAATTAAATTATTATTTAATTAATATTTTTATATAAATTAATTAGGTAAAATATTATTATTTTAAAATTATAATTACTCTTTTTCTTATTATTTCAATCTACCTATCCAAATACTATTTTTCTCATTTCCAAAAATAACTCAATTTTTATCCAAATGTAAAATTGATCTTATTCCTGTTTGTCCAAAATTTATACTTATTTCAATAATAAACAGTTCTAATTTATATCTAAACCAAATGCAACCTGAAGAAAAGACTGTAATATCGCTTTCAGACAGAAACCCTTTCAGAAAAAAACCAAAGTTGCGAGGAATGCTACATGTACACCCCAAAGGGGTGTACATCCTCCACCCCCACCCATCTAAGGGTGGGGGTGTGATGAGGTCATCACACCCCCACCCTTAGATGGGTGGGGGTGTGAGATGTACACCCCTTTGGGGTGTACACTTAGTATTTTCCTTACGTTAATTATATCATTACTTTTAGTGAAAATTTTCTTTCGGCTTTAAATATTTTAAATCACTAAATAAATAATATTAAAAAGTTAAAATAATTATTTTTTAGATATTTTTAATATTCTATATCAAGTCTAATAAAAATGATTGTAGATTCAAAAATTTAACATCAAAAATAATTTGATAGTACAGAAATTACCGTGCTTCTAAAAATTAACAAACAAACTCAACTATATATATATATATATATATATATATATATATATATATATATATATATATATATATATATATATATATATATATATATATATATATATATATATATATTTGTAAATTTTTTATTATTGAATTTGTATTGAGATTTATGTTGTTTTACTTTTTCTTTCGCTCTCTTTAGTTCACTTAATTTACAATAGCACAAATCCCAATACAAATTCATTAGTAAAAAATTTACAAGCATAAATTGATTTGTACTTTTAAAAGTATATAAGCTCGATCTACTCTCTCTCTCTCTCTCTCTCTCTCTCTCTCTCTCTCTCTCTCTCTCTCTCTCTCTCTCTCTATATATATATATATATATATATATATATATATATATATATACTTTTAAAAGTACAAGTCTAAATATGCTTGCGAATTTTTTTATCATTAGATTTGCATTGAGATTTGTACTATTATAAAGTCAACTGAAGAGAGAAAGAAAAAGTAAATAGTACAAATCTAATGATAAAAATTTTACAAATATATTTTGACTTATACTTTTAAAAATATTTAAGACCTTTTCTCTCTTTCTCTCTCTGTATATATATATATATATATATATATATATATATATATATATATATATATATATATATATATATATATATATATTGCGTATGACTACTATACTCTTATAAGTACAAATCTTTTTATACTCATAATTTTTTCGCCCTTGGATGAAGAAATATGCGGTTAGGATGATAGTGGTCCCCCTAAGATTTACTAGATTATTGGTAAAATAATATAAATAATAAGGAACCACTATAATTCAAATCGCACATTCTTTTATCCAAAAATCGAAATTTATGAGTACGAACAAATTTTACTCATAAAAATATAGTAGTAGATATATATATATATATATATATATATATATATATATATATATATATATATATATATATATATATATATAGACACACACACACACACACACACACACGGACCAATATATATATATATATAGACACACACACACACACACACACACACACACACACACGGACCATGGTGGCCTGATCCGGTCCTTCGTTGGCATCTTCAAATACTGCCATTTAAATTCTGACAGTCAAAGTTCCCTTAGTTGGATGACTAGCCATTTAATATCTTTGAAGGCCTATAGAATTTAATATTTCTATTTGAGTGAGAAACACACTTATTAATACAAGTATTAGTTATATCTCTAAAAGTCCTTGCATGATCAAATTAATTGTACAAGAAAATATGTAGAGCGAAAGTCAATTGAGTCATTGAAGGTCTTCCTAATATTTCTATTTGAGTGAGAAACACACTTATTAATACAAGTATTAGTTATATCTCTAAAAGTCCTTGCATGATCAAATTAATTGTACAAGAAAATATGTAGAGCGAAAGTCAATTGAGTCATTGAAGGTCTTCCTTGTTTAGTATTAAGAAAAAGGCCTTTTAATTTATTAATGAAGCAAGAGGTTAATTAATTTGGCTTGTTAGATCACATGCTTGCATGGCGAAGTACAAGTTGAATATTACCTTTCAAAAAGAAGAACAAGTTGAATACATATGTAAAGAGTGTGTAGATTAAGCAACTCTTTAGACAATTAATAAATGGATACATGCATGAGACATGCACAGCTTAAGATTCAAATTAAATAGCATTGATTTTTTTTAATGCATGGTTTGTATTAAAAAAGATAGTGCGTACAGCTTATATGAAGAGATTAAGTCTCAATCAAGCCATTTTTATTGAAATTTATAGCACATACACGTGTGGACGCGCGCACATGTATATATAGAATCTCTCTCTAAATTAATATTTCACACGAGACATTATATTAACATGTGAACACCCTAATTAGACCATTTAAGACTAGGAATGGTTAGCAACGAGCGCACAAACTAAACAAAATCAATTGGCGATCACGACAGAGAAGTAAAACCAAAATTGCACGACAGAGAATTAACACACAGATTTACGTGAAAAATTCTTTGCAGGGAAAAAACTACGGGCGAAAGATGAGAGATTTCACTATGTATAAAAGAGGGAATACAAGAGTTTTGTTCTTCGTACAATCGCTCGATCTCACTCTATGGCAAATAAAAGAGAAATTAGGGTTTTTCCTTAGAGGATCGGATCGGTACCGCGGGGGGCTCCGCCCCCCGCACCCCCCCGTCCGAGCCCTTCGCTTCCACCACAGACATCCACAAAATTTCTAAGTCGCACCACGAAGCCGTCGACGAACCTGAATCATAATATCGAAGCGATTCTAATTTTGAGTCACAACTAACAGGAATTGAACTTGCACTCACATTCCTGAGGATAGAAAAAGGCTTGCTTATGCATGATAAATGAGTAACCAAAAAAGTGGGTGTGTGTGTGTGTGTGTGTGTGTGTGTATATATATATATATATATATATATATATATATATATATATATATATATATATAAAAGAGTGTGGCTGAGGTTCTTTTATAAGCACGAAAATTTTCGTGCTAAAAAATTATTTTCAATGTTAGAACTTTTAAATCGACGATCGATTCTGTTATACTTGATCTACAGTATTTGAAGTATGTAGAAAATAAATTTTATTATTTTTCGATATCATTTGCTTAGTGATCGAAAGGGCTAATTAAAAAATAACGGCTGAAAATAAAATTTTCATAAAATATGATGATATGATAGTAAATTTTCGATCAAAAATATTGATCTTATTTTATATAATATGAAAAAAAATTTATCAAAATTTCACGTGATTTGGGTATTTCTACACCGTTAAACTTACAAACGGCTCACCACGCCCGTTAAAATTATTGATTTTGAGACCCTTTGATCATTAGGCAAATAATATCGAAAAATTACGAAATTTATTTTCTATGTACTTTAAATACTCTAGATCATATCTAACGGAGCTGATCGTTGATTCGAAAGTCCCAACATCGAAAACAGTTTATAAACAGACGTCTCCGTACTTATAAAAATACCCCAGCCAAACTCATATATATATATATATATATATATATATATATATATATATATATATATATATATATATATATATATATATATAGTAGAGCTTATATACTCTCAAAAGCACAAGCCAAAATATGATTGTGAATTTTTTACCATTGAATTTGTATTGGGATTTGTGCTTTGTAAAGTCAACTAAAGAGGGAGAAAGAAAAAGTAAATAGCACAAATCTCAATGCAAATCTAAGGGTAAAAAATTCACAAAAATAATTTTGCTTGTGCTTTTGAAAGTATATAAACCCTACTCTCTCTCTCTCTCTCTCTCTCTCTCTCTCTCTCTCTCTCTCTCTCTCTATATATATATATATATGAGCTTCTATATTTTTAAAAGTAATAACTTATTGATACTTGTAAGTTTGTAGCCATCGGATGAATGATGTGTGGTTAGAATGATAGTGGGTCTCTTCGATTTAGTAGGTGGTTGATATAATAGTATGATATAAGTAGTGAAATTAGTCAAAAGAATAGATCTAACAGGAAAAAATTTACAAACACTAATAATTGGTGCTTTTATAAGTATAGTAGTCGAATTTTATATATATATATATATATATATATATATATATATATATATATATATATATATATATATATATATATATATATATATATATATAGTCTGGTTACTATGCTATCAATACCACCATGCACTTGATGCTACTAAGTTTTTCACTGTTAAATCTATCTCTTTGATCATTTTCACCCCTTAAATCATATTATTTCTCCAACCACCCACTAAATCCTAGTCGCCTATTATTATCCTAACCACACATTTTTTAATCCAATGGCTAAAAATTTAATATTACGAATAACTTGGTGGTATCGATAGCATAGTAGCCTAGTTATATATATAAATAGAGAGCTAAACTTGTGTGCTTTTAAAAGCATGAAGGCCCCGTGCTCCCTAATTGTTTTCAATGTTGGAACTTTCGAATGGACGATCGGCTTCATTAAATTTGATCTAGAGTATTTAA